>CM055969.1:46760000-47112500 GCA_029531755.1 Holothuria leucospilota | reverse complement strand
TGGTTATTTCTGGAAACTTCCGGAAACTTTTCATATTGTTGTAACAAAAGCTAGACTTATACCTCGTCAACTCATTTGCATACGGTATCTTGTATGAGAAGGGGCTAACTGTATTCTTTTAAATTCAACTGAACAGCCGTTTCGAGTTTATTAACACCTGCTCTAACATGTTGGCGGTGCCAACCTTCACATCAAAGTATTGTTTCGCGCACGCCACCTTTTTAACGCTTACGTGATTTGAATGATATCGCAAGGTGAGTGCCATCAAATTGGACCCACAAAACAAAGTGAAAAAATGACTTTGCTCAAAATAAAACGGCTTATCGTTGGTAATCTCCCCTCGATTTAGTGGGTCTTAAAGTATTAGCATAAATTAAACTTTACGTTCTATCTCCATCCAAATAACAGCTCCCAGGCTGGTTCAACTCCCTGGTTAGAGTATGTAGGCTACGAGAAAAAGGGTCGTACATATTTAACACCTGCTATGAAGGTAATCTTTCACTCTAAAAATGTCCTAGTCAAATTTGAATAGAATCTAATCAATAGGGGCACGAACCGGAATCTTGTCAAATCTTGGACTAGATTTGGTTCATAAATGAAACGAATAGTTTCATTTTGAACCATTTCTAGTCAGTTTTGAAATAAATCTTGTCAAACATTTGACAAGATTCCGGTTCGTGCCCCAATTGACTAGATGTTTTTTAGAGCGTTGCCTTACCCTTTGCATTTCCCTTTGTCTCAGACGTTGTCTTTGTCTTTCATAGCCTTTGTTTAGCCCATTATTCTCAAATATATTTGATGTTTGATATTTTTGCATATCCAGCACCATTTGAGGGTGGTTAATTTGCCTACAATTAGTTCTTAAATACACCAAATAATACTCCGTTGCTCCAGTACCCCACAAGTGCATCGGGACGCCTGCACCCCTAGGCACTGATTCCTGACCCCCGTGTGGCGCTTGCAGACTAGCCTTTATTTCTCTTGGCGTCACCTTGATATGAAAATATTTTCCACAAAACTGAGCGGCCCTAGCACTGACCCTGACTCACTGTTTGTCTATTATCCTGAAAAAGTTTGAGAATTAACTTTTTTGGCTCTTCAAGTAGCCTTTTTCTCGCCCTTGTCTAAGCCTTTGTATTTGTCTTGCCTTTAAGAATACATTTAGGTTCACGCCATTTTTGGTAACTTTTGCATATGCAAATGGCGCATTTCATTTGTCCTTGGTCTTCATTTTCTGCCTTTGATTTCCTTCGCCCTTCCCTCAGTCATCCACGTCTGGAGCTCCCTTGCAAAAACCTGTATACAGTCTGCTGCGAGCCTGCGATCTCACTAGAATTCCTCTTACTTCCGCTTCAGATATTTGTGGGCAAAAGAATCCGCTGAAAACACTTCGATATACTCTCTTGCGCTGTTTGGGGTAAGATATGTGACAAGCATAAATGTAGTGCTTCTTTAAACTCAGCAGCATACTTAGAAAAGTGAAGATGAGGACAAGGGAAAATAATCCTGCATTTATCACAGATGGATATCTCAGCTGCTCAATGTTTCACTTAATACATAAAATGAAGAGTGAAACAGCCTATTCCACCATTGAAGTAAAATGAGGACGCAGGAAAATAATTGTGTAATTATCACAGACTGCGTACGATGGAAATCTCAGCTGTTCAATGAGTTTCATTATAAATACGCAAAATGGGGGATTTAAAAAGCTCGCGACGTCATAATGATGGAATAGGCTTTGCCAGTGTGCGGTTTACAGCCTGGGTGACAGATTATAATCGTTTGAAGCATCTGCGCGGAGCCTCATTTACGGTTTGCACAACCTTCGTGTTGATTTAAATCTTGATAGAAGTTAGTTGTTGGAAGTTCCCATGTAAAATCAGCCGTGGAAGAAGCTTTTCGTTAAACCTATCAGGGAGGCAGGCCTCAAAGTGACCCGCTACGCAGGCTGTCGCACCCAGATTAATGCTACGTGAAGGCACCGCTTCGTTGCCGCAGGGCACATCGGAAAGTATCGATATGTCTTATATACCGCTGTTTTTATGTGTGTAAGATTGAAAAGATAAACGAAGTGTAAATACTTTTATCTTTTGGGAAACACGCCAAGAGACGGTACGGGGGTACGTCAAAGGTTGAGCTGATACGCATTCATGTACACTTCAGGGTAGATTCCTGTACTAATGTATAATACCATATGCGTATGGGGAAATATTTCACAAGGACCGGAAGGTGTTTGTCCTGAAACTATCCTAATTTTGCAACGAAAATGACACTTTTTCCCTGAAATCGACCATTTTAGGGGGGCAGTTTTCTCTCCCGAAACCCTTACGTCATAGGCCTTTGTATAAACTGCACCTTGATAAACTTGCCCAAGTCTTCAAATGACTTTCTTAAATAAAAACTTTCCTTTGTAACATAGGATGGATAGTATGATGACAAGGTTTCTATACTGGAGGGGTGGCTATTTTGTTTATATGTTGATTACGTACAGTATATGAAGACATGACGTTTTTGATGAAACTTCTGTGTCTTTAAAAAGATAGGAATATCACACTGCTGTGGGAAATGAATGAACCTTTAAATAGAAATTGGGTAATAGGGCCTACGTCAATACCGTTTTCCAACAGGCACTCAAGTTGCATCTACACCTCGACTCAAATACTTCAAATTCTCCCAAGAAAGTTGAACTTTAGCCCCTCCTCCAATCATAAAGGCTGTCTGAGCAGGGAGTTGCTCTCTAGCAACTCCCTGGTCTGAATGCCTCCAGTAATTCTTTACTGGAAGGGAAAGCACTATTAATTTCCTGACAGAACTTTGTAAACATTCTACCCCTAATTTAATGGAGAGTATATCTGAAATATCTTTGTCTCAGTCTGTACAATTGTTCCGCGAGGAAACAGTCATCGATGTAAATCTTACTGGTCTGTACATGTTACTGGCCGATCACACAGACTGTAGATGAAGATGGAATTTTGCTCTCATTTTACGTCATTCCAATAAGGGACTGCTATGCCGAAAGTAATTTGGAGCAAATGGAAATCTTCCTTAATTTAGTCGCTCTCGAGATGTTCGAAAACAACCGATTGGATGACCAGTTTTTGTGCTATTTCTAAGATTATCAGCTTATCAAACCTATTGTAATATTTAAGGGGAAACATCTTCTGTCATTAGGCCAATATATTATAAAAATCCTCTGAATCTTCGTGGAAATAATCTAGCCAGCTACTAGAAACATCCTCCGAACTTTAGACAAATAATAAATGCTTTACATTTATTTCTATTTTTTCATTCATTTTTATTTTTTTCTTTCTGAGACTAAAGCTATGTCGTCAACAGGCTCCAGACGATTCGAGTATAATGGACATGTTTACGGAAGAAGTACTAAACAGTATACGTATGTCACTAAGCATATAGATTACCAAGCCGATTTTCATTCACTATGAATGTGCACATAAGACGTTTGGGTCTAATTCCATTAACACTTCTCAGGTCAGTAACACTGTCAAATCAGGTCTTTCATATAAATCTTTGACAAATCTGAGGGAAAATACAGATCGATAATTTAAAAAAACGCTTTCCTTTATTGGGTTACTGAAGGGAATGATATCTTTAGACATTTTAAACTCATTGGGAAAAAAACAGATGACGACAATGTTAAATGACATAGTAAAATGTGAAATTGTACAAGTAGTAGAGTCGCGCGAATTTTTTTAAAAGATGGACTCTCATCCACCTAAACTACATCAACATCGCTCTCTAAAGATCCCCCCCCCCACAAAAAATTAGTCACCATACTTGAGTCACCATACTTTGAGTCGCCATACTTTGAGCAGTACCATACTTTGAGTCGCCATACTTTGAGTCGCCATACTTTGAGTCGCCATATTTTGAGTCACCATACTTTGAGTCGCCATATTTTGAGTCACCATACTTTGAGTCACCATACTTTGAGTCACCATACTTTGAGTCACCATACTTTGAGTCACCATCCTTTGAGTCACCATACTTTGAGTCATGTAAAGAACGTAAATCCAATACCTTTCTCTGTATGTAATCCCTTCTGATTGATCGGTTAAATGTGCGGAACATTATGCACCAGAGAACAGAAAAGATAGGTCACATGTTCAGATTCTCAAATTACATGAGCCTGGGTACAAAGCGGATTGTTTGGACAGGGTTGAGAAGCTACTAAATAGAGTAGAAGACTGGACTGGAAAACAAAAATGCTTATCAGGAGACCATTAGATAGTTGATGAAATTGGAGCAGGAAAGTTCGAGTTTGCAGTTTGTTGGGAGAACTGGGACCGTTCAGGACAAGAAACTTGGACCGTTTGAGAAAGTTCAGTTTGATACAAATGGGCTTTTGAAGGTTTCACGTTTTAAAGGTAATGACCTCCTGAGATCTCAGCATGGCAACACCGACCCGTCCCCCTTTTCGATTATGCCACCCTCCCATTAATCAGGTAGTAACTCCCTATGAAAGGAGCTGGCAGAGCCGTTTAATTACTAGTAAATGTGTTATTGCGTCTATATATTATTTCTCTAGGCCTATGTGTGATTTTGCAAACTCTTCGAGAAGAGCGCCCTCAACTGACAAAAATGTAAGTACGTGCACGTAATGCTCAGTAACCACTTCGAACACTTTACCTTTAACCTTTCGTTTTATGCTTACTGAGGTGCCCACAATGCATTTCCGGTAAATCCCTAAGGATCTTTACGTAATATCACCGTCCTTTCATTCAATAACTACATATTCAACTGTACTTAGTTCATAAACCATGGTTTGAATTGTACCTAGAATAGAGTTCGCCCTTGCCCGCTTTGCGGACGTGTATTGCTCCGGCTCACTCGTATTACCATATCGAAACCAATCAACGGTCGAGAGGTAACATCAAATTGGACTCATAAATGTAGCGAAATTGGATGAGCTCTATCACTGTATGCAGGTGGTAGAGTATGTATGTCAAAAGAGGAGCACATGTTAGATACCTGCAATAAAGGTAACGTTCGCCCCTAGCACCGGACGTTATCTCTCTGCCCAAACGCAAAAAAAAAAAAAAAAAAAATGTAACAACGCCAGGAAAAGCAAACACATCTTGTAATCTGTTACATCTCCCTGGTCTGGTGTACAAGACAACATTGACAGATGACGCCCGTCGGCCGATTTTCCGAAGTTACGGGTCTCCTCCACTGTTCGTGTTCGTGTTCGTGTTCGCCTGAAGGCAAAGTGGGCGTCTGTTTGCCCAGGTCAATTACATGACATTCCTATATAAAGCAAGTTCCATGCGCAGCTGACAAGATAATAACGGGCATTTTTTATAACTAAATCACTCGCTTCCAAACAAACTCGTGCAATAAATAAAGATTTTTTCTTCTTAGTACGGCAAAGGAAATTATGGAATGGGTTTTATTGAAAGATATAGGAATTCCGACAGACAGTTCCGTCCCTAGAAGGTTCTACGGTTATAAAAAAAAATCCGTTGTAAGGAAGAATGTTGAAATATCCAATTCTGCATATTCCAAGAAGCCTACAGGATTTTACTGGCTTTATGAAATGAGGTTTGATAGATCATACGTGGATTTAAAAATGGCGACGGAGACAAATATATGTCATAAATACATTTCGATGGCGTAGAAAAAATGTCCCTGAGGGATTCTCAGCGGTAGCGTTTTAGAGAAAAGGGACCAATAGAGTAGTCAGAAGAGTAGGGAGTTGCTATAGCAACTCCCTGGTCAGAGTAAGTCAAGTCAAGGGTATTGAAATGAGGTTGTCTTTTGAGGGCACGTCCTTAATTTATAGCACGAGTCTTCCGATATCATGTTTGCAACGAACAACCTTACTTTGGCAAAAATGACCACGACAGTGTGAGGGACCATTCGGTAGTGCTTTTACTGGGAATCAATAAGCGAGTTCGTTGATATGTATGTCGCATGGGATTGTGGGATACACGCGGGATAAACAAACCGAGCTCGGGACATAGTATACTACGTTCCCCTATTTCCGTGCGTCTCTAATTTTTGTGCAGTACATACTGTACATATATCGTTAAGCTTAAATCTACGTGTGGCCAGCCTAACTACACGAAAATAGTTATCTCCATCCTACTTTACGGCAGATCAAATACAAATTTTGACACCAATGAAAGAGGCAGTATATATGCAGTCAAGAAAATAAAACCACACGTAAGAAACCTCCTTGTTATTGCGATGGATTAAAAAACGGATGATTCGACAATTTTCAAAAAATAAACTCACTTTGGAACACATGTTGTAGGCAGCGCAATATTTATCCCGACGCTTTTGAGGATGTGCGCATGTGCAGCCGAATTATCGAACTGGCTTATTAACCGTCAGCTGTTTAAAGGGTATATGTTGACCAAACCTTGTTCCGAAACATCCGAGAAATTTTCCAAATTTCCTTTAATTTCCTTTACAGGCATGTTTTATGATGACACCCCAATATGACACGCTGTCAGTATTTTACTCTGTGAGAAGTATGTGGGAAATCACTGACGCATAGATTGCTGGTCGTATTTTCCACAGACGGTCACACGATGTTTTCATTGTTTAAGGGGTTGTTGGATCCCCAAAATATAATAAGGAACCCCATTGGGTATTTAAGTTCACAACTAGTGATAGTAGGCTTTTGAATACATAATTTCAAACAAAAGCCGCAATATGATTGGTCTAAGATGACTTATGCAGATCAGTGAAATGTGATGTAGTCTAAACCTTTCGGGTGAGGGCAAGCGTTTGACTTTGTCCCCATGGCTTAAAAGCTAAGCTGCATGCAACGCACAACAGCTAGTCATTCCGAAGAGTTGATTGATGGGTATGGCATTTTATCCTCGCACAGTTTCTTAGTGGTGGAAACCCAAGGCAGGTTGTGAGCAATGGAAAGAAAGTTAAAGAGAAAGATGAAATTGAAACAGACAGTTTTCAAAGATTGGTTGTGAAAAGGGAGGTACAACAAGTCAACGTGAACACAACCTATTTAACCTAAATTCATGGTTGCAACCAAGGAGCTGCTACAGGAGAAGAAACTTCTACTTTAATTTATGCTACTCCAATTAGTCCCAGACATGCGTTAGGGGATAATCCTTTAAGGATCGATAATTAGACCTAAGACTATTCAGTTCTTTTGTCTGGCACTTATCTTTGCAATTTCATTCAATTTCAATTTCATTGTCTCTTGCTACCTTAACAAATGGATTAAATAAAACAATCATTTGATGTCGAAGAGATTGCCTACAGCCTAATAAGAAATTCAGGCTAACAATTCAAAACGACTGGTTAGTGCTTGTAAGAGTAGATGCTGGTGCTATAGGTAATATTAAGTACCATATACGCTCGGATCCAGGTGGGGGCGCACCCGGCGCACGCCCCCTTTTTTGCGATGATCAACGATTCTTTTTTTTTTTTTTTTTGCCTCATAGATATGGAAAATATGCTTCCCAGATGCTGGGAAATCGCATCTAAGTGCATCTAGAATTCAAAGTTTCTTGGGGAGGACCCCAAACCCCCCACCGTGGCTTTGCTAGCTCGTCGGCTTTCGGCCGACAATGTGGGCGCCCCTTTCTCAAAATCCTGGATCCGCGCCTGCCATATGCGAATGGGCAGACTAAGTTACAAGTCTATACTTTGTAGATAAATTTTGATCAATTTCTCCATTATTTCGCATATTGCAAAGGGGATGTACAAATTCGGCGTTTTACATAGAATCAAAGCAACCTTCATGCATAAGCGACACGATGCGATAAAACGAGCACATTAATTTGCAGTTTGAGTGACTGGTAATGCTGAAGTGATAGGCAAAAACTCTTCAAGATGTAGCAGACTACATACCTATTGTGCTTCGTTCCTAACACCTTTTAAGCTTATTGCATCTTCAATGAAGTACAAAGGGAGAGGGATTAGTGGTGTTAACTTCTATGAGTTTGACTTTCACGGCATGATCGTCGTGATCAAAGGGATGTGTGAAGTTTCTTCTCCTGTCCACTCCTGTTCAAGTAGCAGCTCCCTGGTTACAACGTACGGAAACCCTTGTCCATAAAAGCATGGAAATTTGCATCAAGTGTTTTATTTATATACTTTATGTACAGTTTACTCAGCCTATCTGGTAATGCGTTTATTATCTATTTATTTTTTCTTCTATCTATCTGTCTGTCTTTCTGCTTGTCTGTCTTTCTGTCTTTCTGTCTTTCTGTCTTTCTGTCTTTCTGTCTTTCTGTCTGTCTGTCTGTCTGTCTGTCTGTCTGTCTGTCTGTCTGTCTGTCTGTATGCCTATCTTCTTTTTATCTGTCACTAAGTCAGTAAGTCTGTCTGTGTGCCAGCTCATCACTGGCCCCTGATTTTGTCTGTCCGATTGTCTTCTAATTATCTGTCGGTAAGTCAGTCAGCCAGTTTGTCTGTCTTCTCTGTCAGCCTCTGCCTGTCTTCCTGTCTTTCCCTCAGATTGCCTGCCAGTTTGTCAGTCCGTGACTTTGCCTGTTCTATCAGTCCTTCCGTCCGTCGTCCAACAGTCTTCTGTTTTAAAATGTTACAAGCTTTGTAGTATCCTCTGAGTACAACCTAGTTAGGACCGAATCTGCACATCGTTTCATCCTGTTATAATCATATCAGAATCACTTATTACTTGAACTCGGATTCCGAGTCGTTACATATTAGACTCCAGCTCGGAATAATTGACTAGGACTTCAATTTTAACTCAAAAGAAAAAAACACGTGGAAACATGATCTTAGCCACAGAAATTTTGTGATATCAACTGAGGTAGACAGTCTGAGATGATTATTTACACATACGCTATGCAGTACATCTATTTATCTTTTTCTTTTCCGTACGATGGTAATAAAATTGTCTTTTGAATCCCTTTGTATAGCATTAACTCTCCATAATTTAATCTTTCTAAACTATAGCTAGCTGCAGTATCCATATCCTTTGCAACAACAATCATTGCTATAACCAACTAGCCAAAGGGCTCAGTGATTCCTTGCCACTTGAATATGATTTTAGTTCTTCAGTTTATTTGACAAAGTTACATTGTGAAGTTATAAGACATATAAAGCATAAAATCCATGAGTATAGATCAGACTGATAGATATCATGTTAACATGGTCGTAAATAAGCTTCTTGCTTTTAACTTTGGGCATGACATGCCAGATCTAGGATCCAAACTTTTAACATACATGACAAATCATGGTTACAAAGTTTACTCAGGCTGACCTCTAGTGACTGTAAATGACCTTTGACATCCACCAAAGGCAATACAGTACTTAATATAGGGCATCCAGATACCAATCATGAGATTCATACAGGTTTCCTTCCTTGACATATCATGTTTACGAGGTTTTCATGGTTTGGCTACTGGTGACCCACGTAACCTTTGACATCCGCCAAAACTTACACCATCTCCCAAATGTGGGGCACTGACATGACACCTTTGAGATTCATAGACATTTCCTTCCTTGAGATATCATGTTTACAAGTTTTTTTTACTGTTTGACCTCTGGTGACCCCAAAGGACCTTTGAACTCTACCATAGATCATCTTTTCTATAAGGAGTATCCACATGCCAAGAATGAGATCCCTCAAAGTTACCCATCTCCAGATAACATGTTTACAAGGTTTTCACAGTATGACCTCTGGTGACCCCAAATGATCTTTGACCCCAAAACAATAGGGACCATCTACCTAGTAAGGGGTAATCACATGCTTAAGTATGAGATCCATCAAAATTACACATCTTAAGATATGGTTTCGTTTACAAGCGGTTTTCAAGGTTTACACTGTTTGACCGTTGGTGACCTTTGATTTCCACAAAAATCAATTCTAATCATCTGCTTGATAAGGGGCATCTAAATCTTTACTATGAGATTCACCAACGCTATAAGCTTCTTAAGATTAACAAGGTTTCAGATGTTGACCTCTGGTGACCCCAAATGACCTTGGACCTCCACCAAAACCAGTAGGAACCTTTTACCTAATAACGGGTATTCGCATGCCAAGCATAAGCTCTCTTAAAGGGAAATATTGCGTTTAAAATGCACCAACATGACATACAAAGGAAATACCTTAAATCATTATCAAACCATTCAGTCTCACTAATAAACTGTAGTAACAGTTTTATCCCTTCAAAGTATTATACATTTCAAGAGTAACGGATGTTGCATCATTTGAAAGTTTGAAAGTTTGGGTGAACAAATTACTTTTATGCAACAAATAACCGAATTTCTTCCTGTGAGAGCCATATTTCTTGAAAAGAAAGTTACTGTACTGCCTTATTTGGAATTGTCTATCATTCTGTATCTATTAATATTGGTTTAAAAATATGAAAATATTCTGTAAAACAAACGCAATATTTCCCTTTAAGGTTACAGTTCTTGTGATATCGTGTTTATAAACAGTGTCACATACACCGCATACATACATACACCCATACCAGTAGCGTAACTGGGGTGCTTGAAGTGCGGCGGGCAGGGATGAAAATAAGGTAAATGTACCGAGACAGCATATATCGTCAATCTACCGACACTTAGTGTCAAAGAGTTATCACTTAACAAGTCACCCCCGCACCTGTGACCCCCCATCCACCCAGGGGTGGGGCCAGGATTTGCTCAACGGTGGGACAGACTCTCCGACGGGAGGGCCAGAGACCCGAAGCCTCGGACAGCCCCGATCCCGTCAAGAGGTTGGTGTGGGAGAATTTGAAGAAAACCCGTGTACTATACCATGTCATTGCGGGGCATATTTTGCATAGAATTTGTATTTACTAGAGGAAAATAGTTCCGCCCCGATTTAATGTTTTTGTCGGACTCTAAGTTGTTAAAAAGCGCGCGAAGCACGCGAAATTTTTTTTGGGTGAGCCTATACACTAAAAAGAATATGTGCTTATTTAAAGCTTACATAGGTCAATTGTCCTGGCAGATGGGCCCTATCGGGTACAACTTACATTTTACTTCCCTCCCAGAGTCACTAGCCGTATCGCAAGACAGATACAACAAGGCAAGAGAACATTAGCTAAGTCTAGAGAAATGAGATGAAATTCCCGACATTTACATAATTCCATGTATTCTACTTATGAAGTTACTTGGAAAGACGGAAGGGTTTTGTAGCCTACTATATTTAGCTATAAATAACGGAACTGGGGACCAGTGGATAAAGCATTCCGAAAATTTTGGGTTTTATCTCAGAAATGACCCTTTTTGGAAAGCCAAAATAAATAAATTGACCATATGTGGCGACAGAATTTCCCGACAGGGGGCCGGGCCATACCAGCGACCCCAAGTTAGGTTAGCTCCTTTACTGAGGGGGTGGTGAGAAGTAGATATGAAGGTGCCTGACTATCCCATGCCATTGCAGCGCAGGCGCGGATCCAGGATTTTGAGAAAGGGGGTTGCACAGACCGTCGGCCGAAGGCGCGAAGCCAAGGCGGGGGTTTGTGGGTCCTCCCCCAAGAAAATTTGAATTCTAGATGCGTTTAGATGCGATTTTCCAGCATCTGGGAAGCATATTTTCCATGTCTATCAGTTGCTCATTTTTTGTAGTATTTAAATCGTTGGTCATAGAAAAAAGGGGGGCGTGCGCCAGGTGTGCCCTCACCTGGATCCGCGCCTGCAGGGCATATTTTGCACAATATCACTTATTACTTCAAGAGCCAGCTTGAGCACTGATTGTGTTCTTTTGAGTCTTTTGAGTTCTGAATCGTGAAATTGCAAAGCGCGCAAAACGCGCGAAAATGTTTAGTAAACTAAAAACATATGTAATTATTAAGAACCATAAAGAAAAAATAAAAACCGTAGGGGTTGAAGACCGTATCGGGGATAACGTACATTGTGTCGAAAGCACCTGGACTGCCCAATGGAATAGCCAAACTTCGCTCCGTTAGTCTCTCACCAACTAACCCTACCGCATCACACACACGAGAGAAAAGCAAATAGCTTTGCTATATGGGATGAACTTAACGACCTCTACATAACCTGTGTGCTCTGCCTATATGTTACTTGGTAAGGGTGACAGGACTTATGCTATCTAGCTATGTGGAAAGGAACTATTGAATAAACTGGAGTGCCCCTACAGCGCGAGTAGCGCGCCGAAAATGGGTTCTTATTAGAGAAATTGTCCTCTTGAGAGCAAAGACTGGTAAACCGTCGAGGAGGCTAGTCGTTCACACCGGGCGGATGTACCGACCAGATTAGCAAATGTACCGACAGACCATCCCAGGAAGCCAAGTGGGGGGCGACCGCCCCCTGCCCCCTTCAGTTACGCTAGTGACCATACCCACACACGCCATCACCATCCCATAGATTCCTTTTGCCGTCGGCAAGGAATAGAAAATTCAGACAACCGTGTCTTCGAACCAGTCCACGAAACTAAATCACAAGTTATTAGTGTGATATCCCACCATGCATCTCGTGCAGTCGTTTCGGCCGGAGTAATTCCCTCAATACTTTATACTGATCAATTGAAATAAGGAAGAAGGTACTCCTTCCATGGTTGAAACATAGATAGGCTATGTTATAAAATAGCTCCATGGACTTCAAATCCCTCTATAAAATTGAAGTTGCCTCCCTCGAATCCATTCAGAACGAATTAATGACAGATGCGTAGAAAAGACCAGGGTTGTCATAGAGTTGACAGAACTTGAAATGGTAGTATCTAACTTACGGATGCCTGTAATGAGCTTTCTCCTAATATATTTCAATCTTTATTACGTTATTTCTTACAGCTAAGAGGCAGCGCAGGGAGAAAAGAAACGGATACTAAACTATGTCTTCATTGGTTGATGTGTTCCTTCGGTGGAGAGATTTTATCGCCTGTGAACTGAACAAGACGAATCATTGAAAATATGACGCCATGAAAGTATTAGTGGAATTCGGTATCGGATTTATCGAAAACAAAACAGCTTCGACATTATCGCTAACGGAGTGATGAGTTCAATTTTTGATAGATGAGGTATTTTATAATTGGAATTCACACTAGCTTGTCACTTTATGTATTTCATCTGGAGAAGACGTATTTCTGTAGAATGTTTGTGCAAAATGAAACCTGGATGCCAAGACGGTCTTGAAAGATTAGTAATAATACAGCGGTAGCATTGAGAAGCTATAGAAAAAGCGATCAAATCGTGCTTTTATTTCCTAAATGTGGTCCAAAGCGACTGCAAGTGTAAGTAGAGTTTTATACAGATCCTATTACAGACATTTCGGTCCTCTCAAATTTCATCCAAGGATGGATATATTTGCGTACCTATTGACTGAATTTTGTCTTGTGTGGATTTCTTCGTTTTTATTTTTTCACCTGACAGACTGGGTGGTAAAAAATTAAATACGTTGGTTCCACCCACGACTGAATGCTCAATCAATCCGAGGTAGAGATTTTGCTAGTTTTCTTTCTTCAACCAGTACACTTGCCCAGGCCGGGGAGAGAAAACTTCAGCAAATATTTCCAACGCCATTTGACGCAGTTCGTCTTCTTTTATGTGTAACATTCTAAAACGTATAGCCATATTTTTGCCACTTGAATCTATAACAGTAAATTGCAGAAGAAACAAACTTGAAATTACAAGTTCATTCGAAAACTAACTGGAATATCGTATTGCAGGATGGGTTGGTAGAGCGTTTTAACACGACTCTGAAAAGTATGCTTCGTAAAATGTGTGCTGAACGCCCAAGGGACTGGGATAGGTATTTGCCAGCTCTTTTATTTGCATATAGGGAAGTGCCCAACGATAGTTTAGGATGTGCTTCTTTCGAGCTTTTATATGGACGTACAATTAGGGGCCCTATGACAATTTTGCGTGAACTGTGGACAAATGAAACCCTTGAAGATGACGTGAAATTCACGTATGAATACGTATTAGATTTAAGGAATAGATTAGAAGAAACGTGTAAGATTGCATGGCAAAATTTGGCGAAAAATGCGGGCAGGTACCGTAAGTACTACAACGCTAAAGTGAAGGATCGTAAGTTCAAACCAGGGGACCAAGTACTAGTTCTATTGCCCACAGAGGCAAACAAACTTACCATGCAGTGGAAGGGTCCATTTGAAATCTTAGAAAAAATCGGAAAAACTGATTATCGAATTAGCATGGCAAACAAACCAAAATGGTTTCATCCAAATTTGTTAAAACGGTACTATTCGAGAACGGAATTGAAAGAGATAGACCAATCAGAAAATTGTGTAGGTGGAATTGGAATTGAAATGGAATTGGTGTACGCCAATGAGGTGATGTTAGAGGATGATACTATTCATGATAAACTCAGTACGTATATATATATGTTACCACTAGAACAGAAGGAAGGCGTGAAGGACATGAATCTGAGTGATGGTATGAACGATGAGCAATTAGAGATGATGAAGGGGACACTTAGACAATTTACGGAAGTGTTTAGTGATTTGCCAGGTCGTACCGACTTAGTTGAGCATAAAGTTCAGTTGACAACTTCAGAACCTGTTAGGTCAAAGGCTTATCCAACCCTGTATGCTATGGGAAACACCATCAAAGAAGAATTATCTCAAATGTGTAGAATGGGGGTGATTCAACCGTTAGAGTCTATGTATGCTTCCCCTGTAGTGATAATCAAGAAACCGGACGGTAGCAATAGGTTTTGTATTGATATTAGAAAATTAAATAAGGTGACAGTGATAGACCCTGAACCCATACCAAATGTAGAAGAATTGATGACACTTATTTCAAAAGGGAAATGGTTTTCTAAATTGGATTTGACCAAAGGATATTGGCAGATTGCCGTAGCCAAGGAAGATAGACCTAAAACTGCTTTTATAACTCAGCAAGGTATGTTTGAATGTGTAGTCCTGCCTTCGGAATGGTTAATTCGGCAGCAACATTCAGCCGTATGATGCGAAAATTGTTAAAAGGGATTAGTTCCCTTGTTAATTATATTGATGATATCCTTGTTTTTACAGAAAACTTCGATGAACACATAGGTGTACTTAGGAAAATTTTACAACGATTGAGCACTCAGGATTAAAGGCTAGACCGTCAAAGTGTTTTGTAGGATACTGGTCTTAAGATTTTCTAGGCCATGTAGTAGGACAGGGAATTTTGAGACCACAGTTGCACAAAGTTGATGAGATTTTAAATGCAAACCGTCCGCAGACGAAACAGGAAGTCCGATCATTTTTAGGACGCTCTGCACCGATTCTTCACTTGCCCGATGTGAGCAAGACGTTTACGTTACGCACTGATGCGTCAGATACAGGGTTAGGTGCTGTATTATTACAAGAGTTTGATAATGAGTTGTTTCCTATTATTTATGCTAGTAAGAAATTGCTCCCAAGAGAAAGGGCATATTCGACAATTGAAAGGGAATGTTTGGCCTTAGTGTGGGCTGTAAACAAGTTCCATGTTTATTTGTATGGAAAGTCATTCATACTTGAGACAGATCATTACCCCCTGACATACGTAAATCAAGCAAAGCATAAGAACAGTAGAATTATGAGATGGGCGTTATGTTTACAAGAATATAGATCTATACCTCGTTAAGGCAATTAAAGGTTCTTTGGTGCAGATTACCTGAGTAGATGTGGTGTGTAAATGTGTAATGGATGTTAATTAAGAATACAAATGTGTTATTATATATTTATTTTGTGTAGTGAACTTTGTCTGATATCAAGGAGTGCTGAAACAATACAGAAATGAGATGTTATAGAAAAATGTATGCAAAGGTATTGCATCTTGCAAAGGGGAGTAAATGTCACAAGTAACAGAGATAACATTCTCATTATCTTACATTTCTTTGGACACTTCAATTAAGGCTTGCACCCGCAGTCGTGAAAACTTTAGAGAATCATTGAATGGCCGGTAGGATCTTGAAATAGTTAAGGGGATTAGTGAGAGGCAGGTGGGCAACGCACAATGCAGTCGGAATTGTATTGCTTTGTCTGGAAAATGAGTGTAGGTTGTAGCCAGGGAGTGGCATCTCACTTGGAATTAGCCTGTCTTTGAGTATGTACGAGGAGTACCGTGCCGCTGAGGGTTCGTAGCCTCCACATGTAGAGGGACCGTAGTACTGGCCACTGAGGTCAGAGTATCTACTGGGCGTAATGACAGGACCGTTGAGGATCAGCTAAGCTATTCCTTGTCATGGAACCAGGTTTAGTGCAGCAGATTAGCCTGTGAGTATAGAGTAATTTTCTTTGACTGAAACCTAGGCAAATTGGGACAAAAATGGGAATATCATGAGGGGAAGCATTTATGTAAAATTAGGATGCAAAATGCATGGCAACTGTAGCAAAAATAGGAAAATTAAGAGCCATGTGATAATTAAAAGAAAATGGGCTTGAAGGGAAGGAATTTTGAAAACATGTCTATACGTGTAATACAGGAGGGAAAGAAATCTGAACACTATTTGGACCTGTGTCTTTCCACAGGGTTCTGTTTGGTTGATTTAATTTCAGGCTGTACGTGGTGTGGGCCATTAACATCGAGATGGGACCTGTTGAGGAGGACCGTGGGTTATAGATTAAGCCACACCGTCGAAGGGATGCCGAGTTATATTTAGTTTACAATAGCCGAGAAAATCACTCGCTTTAAGTTTGTAATGGATTAATTTAAGTCAATTATGTTGTCAAGAGGCCTCTAATTGAGTTCATGTTTATTTGTATATATTTAAGTCAGTAATAAAGTAGATAAGTTGAAGCTGAAGTTGAAGTTAAAAAAAAAAGGTGTTTGTATTTCACTATGAGTCCGGTTCTTTACTCAGTGACCAAGTATCCTCTAGACCAGGTGTGACACTTATAAGCAAAAGGAAACTCACTTGCATACAGTGTATTTCTCACAGTCAAGGTCATTTTGGTTTTCTCCAGAATCCGGAATCCTTGGGCTGTATATGGTATTTTTTAATACGGAAATGGTCTAAAAGTCAGTGTCAGTTTCACCTACAGTATCCACTGGACCAGTGAAATGGTATTCAGAAACAGGGTCCACAACAAAGTATTATGTGGCTGATAATGGGATCTTTAAAATTCACTTGAATTGACAATACCATGCAATGGATGCTGTTATTAAAGTTACAGCAATATCAGCTGTATATTTGTAATTAAAGATGTAGCTAGTGAGTGATCATTTTCCTTCAATTAACAAAGTAATGTTATAGTACAGTGAAAAGATTCACATGTTCTCCAAGGGATGAAACAGGCAGGTATGCAATTACAATTTGCCACCCAGGAAATCCCAGTTGCAATTCAATTTTAATTTAGCTTCATGGCAGTGGGGAATCAATATTTTCTCGTGCTTTGCCCAAAGGTGTCAGGTTTTGATTAGTTTTACTGTAGTAGTTGCAAATTAATTTGCCCATGATTAAAATTTATTCACATTATTTTATCCATTGTCCTCATCAAAAGTCAAAGCCTGCACTCTTTTTCATAAGTATGCAGAATATATCTCTCATCACTTACAAGATCATTTCATTTTTTCATCAGAACCTGCACCCTTAAACTGTAACAGCACCTTGCTTTGCTTTCCTTCTTACAATTCACTCATGCACTGCTTTCTCTAATCTCTAAGTCTTTTCTTAACTAAATTTTCAGAATATTTTCTGGCAAGTTTGTACTGTCAGGGAGGGGGCTTGTGTCCTGGGCAAGAAAGCTTCCCTGCAAAATGGTGATATCTTTGGCAAAGTTTTGAGCTCTTTCAGGAAATGCATTAATATCAAGCAATCCCATACTCTACTGTGCATCAATTACGACTATTATTTTTTTTTTTGGGGGGGGGGAGGGGGGGGAGTAGAAGCCATACTATCAATAGCTACTTCTGCAAGCATAAGGAAAAACTAGAATGCACAAATGCATTGAGGTTTCAATAAATTCATTAGTCATTACACCAATTTTCAGCCTTCCCACTAGAATTAGCTCCTACATCGCACACAGTTTTACATATTTGACTTCTATGACATCAAAGACCTTTGAACACCACAAAATATATCTGTATGCTACATAAGGAAAGTATCCACGATTCCTAACTACCAATCTTGTGTAAACAAATACAAATATGTGACCTGAGGTGACCTCAGATGACCTCTGACCTCGAGCAAAAACAGTAAGGCTTTACCTACTTAATATAACACATCAACATACTACCTACCCAAAGCAGACCTCCCAAGTGACCCGCATTTCACGGCAGGTTTGGCAGTTTTTACTGATAAAACCGTCGGGGAAAAAACAGGTTTTTGCCGAAAAATGCAAAAAACGGTAAAACCTTATTTGCTACATGAATAAAATGTTGTTTACAAGTACTTTTTATGCATTTTTCAAAGTCTAAGGAAGAAAGTCATTTGGTTACATCACGATTAATCATTTTAGGGAATAATATATACCATGTTATGGTCTGAATGTGATTTGTTTAGTGATTTTGACCACTTTTGCCAGATATACACTGTTTTTGTGTTAAGAGTACTTACATTACGTACATTTCATGCATAAAAATAGGAAAGATACACAAGGATTAATTAAAGGATTTCGATGGGAAGCTTCCCTAAGAATGCTGGTAAGTTGCTAACCTTACTCTTGGGTATACCCCTTACAAGGGGAACCTGCAGGTGTGTAGGTCCTACACGCACAATAACTCAATGTCTCATATTGTCCTCCAATAGTGTTAGGCCAAGTAAAATAAATAACATGTTTCCCGTCCCAGCCCGCATCCTTTTTAGGGCCTCATCCTTTTTTTTTTTGAACAACGGAAATCACGTTTTATTTCAGCACCTTCTTGACTTTTCCAAAAATTGCGGCGATATTCCTTATTGATACATAAAAAGGAATGACTGGACACCGTGACTACAGTCTGTTTTTACCGAAACTTCACCAAGCAGCTCACGAATGTGATTTGATAACCACGACACAAGTTTACTATGTTTAATATACTCACTTACAGTTGTGCATGCAACTTTTTTGTCTTCTTTTTCAGGCAGTTTTGACAAAAAAAAAAGAAGAAGGGGGGCTGCATCCTCCTTTTCTCCTCTTTTTTTTTTTTTTACTTGGCCTTATTCACTGTATGCTTGTTTACTGTATAATTCAACCGTCCACCTTCCTTCAACATTTCCACTTTCTTCTGAAATAAAGTGCTGGCTATCCAATAAGTTTCTTTCATTCAAACAGTACTATCTGTGGATTTATCAAGTTTCTCAAAAGGAAGGTAACTTATGCAACAAATAGTTCCTTTGTATATATGGTTGGCCATCTACAGTATATAACTTCCTACTTAATTATTTCTCAGTATATAGTGGACTTGAAATATTCAGAGAAGCTCCCTTAATGAAACTCATTTACTTCAAGTTATTGCTTAGTCAGCATTTATGACACTGTACTTTGCTTCTCTGCTGCATCAAACTGAAGTTTCTGACATGATACAGGAAGTTGCTCATCCACTCCATTCTCCTGCTCTTTTTTATGAGTAACAGATATGCTCTCTAGCCAACTTGGTGCAAGATTGAACTTTCTTATTTAGAACTATTATAAAAATGCAATTTCATTTATCCTCATTTTGTAAAACTTTGCTTGATATTCTAGTCATTTTGCAAACCAACTTTAATTTTCCAGCTATTCCTATTGGCATGTAGTTGCTTTGTTTGTTACACTTAACATGTTAGGGCTTACAGTACTATTGTCACAACAGTATATTTCACTCTTTATTCTGTGTTTGGCAAGTTTTAGTGCTCCCTTTTTAGGCAGAATAGAAAGTTTCATGAATGTAAATAACTTTATCTCAACTGGTTTATTCATCATGTGCAATGCAATGCAAGTTCAACAACTGCAATCTCTTAATTTGCCAGAAGAGGTTTTTTCCATTTTCTCCCGGTTTTTACCAGTAATAACCAGTTATTACCAGTTTCTACCGCTGTCCCGGTAAAAACAGGTTTTTCCAGCAAAAACCCAACCGTTTTGCGGGTTTGACCCGCAATTGAACACCCAAACCCGCTGACCCGCCCAGCTCTTTAAAAAACCTGCATTTCAAATCTCCGTAGTAGTCACAAACAACAAAACCCTGCCTTTGAAACCCCCTTTGTAATGTATTCACAGGGTGAGCAGTCTAGTCCAATTAGGCCTACGCCACAAGACGCAACTAACAAAACAATTAAAACACAAATGCCAGCTCCGTGAGAGGTGGGTCTTGTCTCAGCCTTTTCAATTCAAAAGAATGAATCTTGACTTTTAACTGTTTTTTAGTGGTTAGTATGTCATAATATACGAAGACATTGAGAGAATCCCTTGCACCAACTGTCTTACCGTGATATATGCCTATGCAAGGTGAAATTAACATGGAGAATTTACGAAATAATATGTAATTTTATACCAAATGTTCGGCCTAAAATATTCTACACTTTCATGTTTAGAAGAATTTACTTTAGGTGTTGTAGTCTGCAAAGCTTAACAGTGAGTTAAGCCCAGCCTAAGAAAGTTACAAAACTATGGAACCGATTTTCCGGTTCCATGATTTGATTTTACGGTAATGACACTTCATCGGAAAATGAATGTTTCCATGAAAGCTGGAGGCCTGTTCTGTCAATGCAGTGTTATGCTTTACAACATGAAAATTCTGGCCAGTTGTGTAACTAATTTGCTAAAAAAGTGCCACCATTTTGCATGTAGACACTTCTATAATTCACCTCCCCTCCCCTTGTACCCCTCCCCCAGGCTGGCAGTCTACAAATAGACAGATCAAAGGTGGACCTGCATTTTGCCTCTCGAGACTAAGGAGCTATGCCAAAGTATCCATTATTGCTAATGAACAATATTGTGAAAACAAGGTTTAGTCATAGTTGCCCTCTGATGACCTCTCTGACCTAATATAATAGGTCTTACCTACTGTACTCAATAAAACTCATCTACACACTACCTACCCCAACGGATCCATGATTCCTTTCTTGAGATAGCATGTAAACTAAGTTTTACTACTTGACTTCTGATGACCTCAGATGACCCTTGACCTCCATCAAAAATGGTAGGCTCCATCTACTTGGTGCAACACATCTACATGCTAATTATGAAGTTTCCATGATTCCTAGCTTGAGATACTGTTTAACAAGGTTTTTAGTATTTGACCACTGGTGATGTCAGATGACCTTTGACCGCCATCAAATATGATAGGCTTCATCTACTCAATATAAATATCAACACACTATGTATGAAAGATATTCATATTCCTATCCTGAAATATTGGGTAAACAAGATTTTCAGTGTTTGATCGCTGGTGACCTCAAATGACCTTTGACCTCCATCAAATATGACAGGGCCTATCTACTGAATATTAGACATCCATGATTCCTAACTTGAGATATCATGTAAACAAGGTTTCAGTGTTTGACCCTAGTGACCTCAGGTGACCTTTGGCCTCCACCAACTATAATAGGGTCCATCTACAGGGTATTGAATATGAGACATCAACACACTAAGTATGAAAGGTACCCATAATTCCTAACTTGAGATATTTTGTCAAAAGGTTTTCAGCTTATAACCTCTGGTGACCTCAGGTGACCTTTGACCTCTATGAAATACAAAAGTGTCCATCCAGTTAATATAAATCATATAAGTATGAAAGGTATTCATGATTCCTATCTTGTCATATCTTACAGAACAAGGTTTTCAGTGTTTAACCTCTGGTGACCTTAGGTGACCTTTGACCTCCACCAAACACAATAGGGTTCTTCCTCTCACTATGATACACCTACATATTAAGTATGAGTACTTTCAGAGTAACCCTTCTTGCAATAATAGGTAAACAAGCAAAGCATCACAAACACACAGACATTCACACCGGTTTCTCTTAATATCATCACAACCCACACAAAAAAAACCATGAATATTAGTTTTGTCATTTAGTCACCAGCCTTGGTATGTACCATCAACAATTAAGTTCTCCTGAAATTCAATTGGAAAAGACCTTTGCAAAATGCCAGTAGCATTTTTTGGTAGTTTGTCAGCAGTCTCTCACCAGCACACTTTCCATCAATTGAAAATACAGTTTTACTTACTGTAATCAGGGAGGTAGCAACTCCCTGCTGTAATGAAGAAGAGAACACTTCATCCACAAAGGATCATTCACCTTGAATTTTGGTCTCCTACTTGGTGTTTTGTTACAATTCATCAAGCCTTCACTGGGCCACTTGGGTTCATTAAACAACAGGCATGGCCACACATGAGTGCTGATAGCTCTATAGGCACCACTAACAGTACTGACAGCAAATTTTGGGCACACAGAAGCTTACAGTTAGAGAGATTAGTTTTCAGTGCTGAACAGAAACTCTTTCTGCTGGTAAATGTTTTATCAACTCACTATTAAAAGGTGACTTATGCACTAACAGTGACTTTAATTGCACAATATCTCCTTCGCAATAGGTGGCGATATGTAGCGGCTCACATCCGATGAGAGTATGAAAAGACAAAATAAAAACAATCCTTAGGAAAGTGAAGACAACAACTTTGCCAGAAAATATTGCTTGTGAAAAGCAGTTTCCATAAAGTTTTTGATACTGTGGGAATTTATAGGAAAGAAAATACTCCAGTGAGCTGTAAGCAAGTTTCCATGATGAATACAGTTCCTGGACAATATGCACTACTTTATACACTAGCTAAATGAGCAAGAACTTAGTTTGTACTTTAAAGGGAAATATTGCGTTTAAAATGCCCCAAGATGGCATTCAAAGAAAATACTAATAATCATTATATTGTTCAGTTTCACCAATAAACTCTAGCAATAGCTTTATCTCCTCCAAACATTACGCACGACAAAAGTTATGGATGTTGCATCATTTGAATTTTTGAAAGTTTGGGTGAACAAATTATCTTTGTGTAACAAGTAACTTTATATCTTCCTGTGAGAACCTTATTTCTTGAAAACAAAGATACCGCACTGCCTTATTTTGAATTGTCTATCATTCTGTATCTATTAATATTGGTTTAAATAAGATGAAAAATTTCCATAAAATAAATGCAATATTTCCCTTTAAAAGGGAGAATGCAGTCACCCCAATAAAGAATTGTATAGTAGAATATCCTATTTCCTGAATGGCTCTTGAGAATCATGTGACAGTATTTTTCTCACTCAAATGTAAAATTTACAAGGAGCAACTGCTTGGTTTACCTTGAATATGCAATATTTATGTCCTAAAATATTATGAAAGATACTTGGAAGAGAAATAACAAGAAATTTGTGACATTTAGCTATTGTTTCAAAGTAAGTTTGGGCAGGCTTCAACAAATTCTTTTTTTATTACTTGTCCATCGGGCTAGCTGTTCTCAAAGTCTTCTTGTCCGTATGCATGTCCGTATGCATATCTCAAGTCTACTTTTAATAAATATGCCTTTGTCACTGTGGAGACTTTGCTGGGGTACTTGCTTGCCGGCGGGCCACGGCATTGAGCAGTGTACTTGCCCGAGTAACTTTTGACTTGTCCCAGACTGTCGGGAGGGGGATTTGTCAAAGCCTGGTTTGGGGCGACTGCTTTTGACCTTTAATCAATACAGGACCAAAGGTCTGTAAGAACGAAGGTACATGAGACCAACAGCCGGCAAGACAGAACATTCGCGAGAATTGCTTTACTAGAATTGTATGTTTGTGCTTGTTCAATGTAGGCCTACGCCTAGAAAAAATTTAGAATGGATCTCACAAGGGGTCTACCAGATATTCATAAGGTTTTTTATTCATAAGGGTCAATGTTCATAAGGTTCATTATTCATAAGGGTCGTTATTCATAATCGTAAAAAAGGTTTGTTGTTCATAAGGTTCTTTATCCGTAATAGAAAAAAGGTTCCTTATTCATAACAGGAAAAGAGGTTCGATATTCATAATCGGAAAAAAGGTTCGGTATTCATAATAGGAAAAAGGTTCGTTATTCATAATGGAAAAAAAAGGTTCGATATTCATAATAGGAAGAAAAGTTCAATATTCATAATATAGGAAAAAGGCATTTTCCAGTTTAAAAGTCTTCCTGTATCTCCTGAAAGGGAGCACACCCTTAAAACTCATTGCAGGGATGATAGACCAATGTGTTGTCTACAACATGTTGATGGCATTTTTATATGGTCTATTTAGAATGGATGTAACTGGCCTTCCAAAGAGACTAGTCGAAACTTGTTGGGATTATGAATAGCGAACCTTATTCTCGATTATGACCAACGAACCCTTTCTCCAATAATGAATAGCCAACCCTTTTCCAATTATGAATAGTCAACCCTTTTTTATTACAAATAATGAACCCTTTTTTTCGATTATGAACAACCTTATTCTCGATTATGAATAGGGAACCTTATGAATAGTGAATCTTTCTTATTTATTTTATGAATAACGAACCTTATGAACAATGAACCTTATTTTTGCCGTTCCTCATGTTTTGAATAACGACCCTTATGAACAATGAACCTTATGAACAAAAAACCTTAGGAATATTGGGTTGTCCCCTCTCACAAGGGTATTTCAAGCTTACAATCAACAAAATAGAAACTTTCTACAGGCAATTGCCTGTAGTCTACTCAGGACGCCCTTGGAATACCTGGATCAAATAATAATACAATTGTAATCATCATAGCCTTTAAACAATACTTGTGAACAATGGACTGTTTTCAGAGCAGAGGTAAATGACCACCCTAAATCAACTGCTTGGGTTTTGTTTTAATACTGTATGACACATTTCTGACTTGCATGAATTTGCGTAAATATCGTCTGTGTGCAAATGTCAGTGAATTACGTGACATATACGAGCACAGAGTGATCATGGTGCTAATACTTGGCCCAGGTACAGCAGTAGCTCCGTGGAGTGATTTTTGTGTTGACCATCATTCACCATGTCACTCAAAGGTCTGTTGTATACAGTCCAGGCTTTGCGCAGAGAAGTTGGATTAAATCCATTGTAAACGTTCCGTCTCGCAAATCCAAAGTTACTTTCAGTTGTGGAATCTAATTGCATTTTGGTCTCATAGACCTTCCATCTCGGGAACCCTAATTTCAATTCGGTCTCGCGAACCAAATTCACGTTCTCTCGCATGTCAAATCATTTCCAGCTTCACGCTAATGCACCAATACAATTTCGGTCCGGCGGACCTTTGATCTCATGAGAAACCCCTGAACCACTTCACATGCCATTTTGCACTGTATATGAGGTGGTGTACATGAATAAAATGCTCCAAGTAATAATTACCAGTCACAAAAACTCAGAAATCCCCAATAAATAAATAGACTGTTATGCAAATAATATGCAAATGAACCGAACAGCACCTAATCAGAGAGTAGCTCTATCTGTGTGGTCACACTGAACCTGTTGTTAGTGGCAGGTTCGATACAGAGTTGATAGTCCTATCAAAACTACCACTGTTAATGCTTCTGGACAGCTTCCCCTAGATAGCTCCATTAAGCAGGGTTAAAATGTTGGCCCTTTTAAGTGACCAAAAAACTGAATTTGCATTTTTTGAACTAGTGCTGGCTTGGAATATTTTTGTACCAATGCCAAACAGCATTTTGGCAAAAGTTTGGTGTTGACACATTTGACTATATGTTTTCCTTAAAAGTGCAGTAGCAATTAACAAGCACAACAGCAAATGTTGCTTTTCAGGAACTGTGTATTATTCTTTTTGAAAACCCATGTGCACATTTCTTGAACCAAACAGGGAGTTACTTCCCGAAACAGGGATGAGAGTAAGCTTAAGAAAAATTTTTGAAGTAGTAGTGGACCAATTATCAGTATTCACCATCGGCATCAGCCGATATTCCCCATTGTCATCCACTATCAGTTGATTGGTAAAATATACTTGAATTGCTAACATCACTTAACCCATATTACCAGTATGGGATCGGTATCGGCTGATATTGAGAAGTAAAATATCCATACAGAAAATACTGGCTACTTGTAATATCTATTCAACACTACAGTTTGAAGTATGATACCATTTGTCAAGGACTGTAGGATGCATCTCAGCTTCAGTGGTTTCATCCTGACCTGACAATCATATGTGTAACACAACTGTTTTGAAATGCAGTCATACTTAAGGTAGTCCCTGGCTTTTGCCAAGAGAGTGGGGGGGGGAGGAGGGTGGTGAGGGACGAGGGTGGTGGTGGGGCTACTGAGGCTCTGACAGTTGACAAACTTAATGGAAAAACTTTGTTCATTCCATAGGCCAATCTTACACTTATTTTACATGTCAAGTAATGCCCCTTAAAGATTTTGACAGATATTGTGCAGCCTTGCATGTAATGTTTATTTCTGGAGTCCTCTGACCAGTGACTCTCCTTTCCTGTCTGCAGTTCTTATCTCTCTTAAGCCGATTATCTTTTCCCAGAACAGCTCTACACAGAAAAGCAGTACAGGTAGTTGCTATAGTGATTATCTTCTATCTATAGTGCAGGAGTATAAACGTTCTGCTCAAAACCCGATCAAAGGCCCACATATCAAGAATTTAGAAGTGCGCATTTCTGTAGGGGGCCTTCTGATGGCATGACACTTTAAATAAGCTGATCTAGAGCTCAGAATCAGATCCTGCATACAGGATAAAAAGTGTTGAAGTAAATGCAGACCAGATCCACATCATATCCTCCAGTTTCATCTTGTAGTGGATCCAAAGTAGTCCTGGGATTATTTGGTAGTGTACAGTAAATGCTCCATAATCAACACTAACCTGTTAAATGTCAATGGCACTTTTGCTTGAAAGTACTCTCCTAGTAATGGTAAATTCTCTATGCAGTTTTTTGGGGGATGGGGGGGGGGGGCAATTTTTTTTTTTAATTTGGGCAATGCAACTGATCATCACATCCATTTAAGTGCTCTGCTTCGAAGGAGAAGATCAAAGGAAAAGTTATGGGCCTAAGAGCTAGGATGCTTAACATGGCTTGCTACTAATGTAATCTTCTGACAAGATTCAGGTCTAGTGTAAGAGCTTGCCCTTACTGTTATTTGGGATAAAGTTTCTTCTTGTCTACCTCCAAACAGATATAGTATTTGGGCCAAAAACTAGGTTAATTTCAGACATTCCTTAATTCTCTAAATTACATTTCACACTCCAAAAAATAAACTCAGAAATTTCTTCTACAATCACATGAAAATGATGAGAAAAAACACAAAGTGACTTGTTTAGCTATGTAGAAAATCATGTGTGTCACATAAATTTTGAGCTCAATGAAATGAATCCTCCAAGGAATGCAACTTTGCATAATGTGCAATTAGTTTCCTCTTTCGCAAATACTAGGCAAAACATAAAACATTCAGCTAGGCCATATCAAAAAATGCATTTAAATCATGTGACTGTGTCTTGATACCCTTTTTTTTCAAATGTATTATACAATATTTCTGTATGTACAACCTAAGGACGCATTTTCACTTGTGCAAAATGCAACTTTTACCCCGAGGAATGTCTGCATTTACAGATTATTGTAATAAACTGTAAAAACAAAAATACATATTTGAAAGAATTTCTACTAAATGCTTAGATTTGTCTGAATCTGAAACAAAATGAGACTCTACAGCTTCAATATTTTCATGGAATACTTAATTTTCTCCACATTTCATGTATTACAAGAGTTTGGCCTTGAAATGCTTTTAACGTGATTTTGATTTTGTACCTAACAGAAAGCAAAAAAGTGATATGTTACTTGAAATACTGGTAATGACTTGACATTTACCTCCCAAATATTGTATAAAGTCATGCTGACAAGATGAATTAAATTTTGAAAAAAAAGTGATAACATCTTGAAGTTTGTTGTTCTGATTTTTAACATAAAATGCAATGGTTTCAAATCTAAAATTCTGTCAAAATACACTAAATAATATATAGTTAGAAGAAGGCAGACTTGAGGGTTGAGTATAAATCGGGAGCACAACGTGTGTTGTCTCTGCTTGTCAATTTATGTGGAAGTACACATCTTTGTTAGAAGTACCAGTCTGCATAAGCAGCAATACTCTTCTCAGAAAACCTGTGAGTACGTGTACTGTACCATAAGAGTAAAAATCCCTTTTCAAAAGTTCAAGCACAGGCTGATATGCCAAAGCATGAGTATAAGTATACGTTCACTGCAAGTATGAAAGAAGATAAAGTATCGACAAAGCAAACCAAGCAAACTTTAACCACCACAAAATCACCTTGGATTTCAAACCAGACTCCTTCATCCCTCCCTCCTCAAGTTTTTAAAACATCACACAAAAAAAAGAGCTATCAGTGTAACAAAATACCAAATGCACTCTGACAGGCTATCTGTTGCAGTCTGACAAGCCATCAACTAAAATCTGTCATGCTACCAAATAGAGTTTGGGAAAACACCAAGATTTGACATTTTGATGATTGATTATTGAATGCTACTGCATGATAATCTACTTAACCTGACAAAATCAAATATGAAGTGAGAAAGACCATGAATGCAAAATTTCTAATGCTGTTTAAGTGTCACGCACAGTGTGTCCTCAACTGACAGATAATATATAACGCTAATTCACACTGTTAGGAGAAATCAACATACCGCCAAGATGGTTAGACAAATATAAAATACACAAGAATGTATTTCCCCTTTAAGTTTTGTGATATTTCAATGGCCCCTCATGTCATTCTTTCAATGGCTTGCATGTCAACAGATACATGTACATAATTTCGCGTACAGTGAAGTTACAATTGCTAGTACACTGTTTCTTTAATATAGGACTTTACCATACAGTCACGTATCCCCATAAAGAGCATGTAAAAATGCTTGACTTTTTTGCCCAATGGTCTGTTTCTCCCAATGAACGTTACCATACGTACAGTAATACGTATGGTAATATTCGTTTAACCACACAATCTATATGCAATCAATATAGACCATTTTATGTATATGTATCCCTTAACACGTACAGTACAGCTGAGGGGCCATTGAAAAACTCATATGTACAGTATATCTCAAAACGTAAAGGGGAAATATATGCTTGTATTTTACTGTTTTTCACTTGCCTAACCATGTGTCTGTATATGCATTTGGCCTATCAGTAGGCTGTAGTGTTACACATATATATATATATATATATTTTGCTAATTTGGGATTTAGGCGAAAAACCGTATGAAAAAACGCGACTGTTTCGAGAACTCGAATCTTAGGCGAAAAAATCGTTTCGCCTTAACGTTTTACACACTGTTTTATATAGGAATGCGCAACTCTATACGCAAGTCCGATCTACCACATAAAGTTTATGCAATTACTTAGCTGCACACCAACTTACGTCCATGTATCCATTAACACTAAGGACTTACGGGCCATTGAAATAACATGCATATATATCTCAGAACCAAAAGGGGAAATATAATCTTACGTATTTTATTGTTTTTTTCTTCGCCGGTTGTATTGGCGGTATACCGATTTCGCCTAACAGGTCGAATCAGCGTTATATATATATATATATATATATTCACTAGACCACGTCTGTCCCCACATGTCTCTCTTTGCTTGTCTCTCTTGTATATTTATTTTATACTTTTAAACTTTTACAAGTTTTGATGTAAAACATTTGAAGGTATTTTCGTTAGTTTTTATATATATCACAAAAGGGCCTTTATGGGAAAGAGGGACAGAAAAGAGCAAACTGCTTTAATTGTACAGCATAAACAGGTAGGTTATGAAGATGTTCTTAAAATATGCATGCATGATAGCCATAAGAGTGAGGAAAAATGCTCAGTAATCAAGCATGATAACAAGCCAAAAATCTTGACACTTAGGGCCTACATGGTCGTTTATTAAATTTCCGGAACAGAATATGCTGCAACTTTTGCACAGCCACATTTTCCTGAAATAGGAGTCATGAAACACTGTTTTTATTGAAACAAAATGAACTCCTTCACTCTGTTTCTGTGAATTTATGTTTCATGCTCTTCTTTCACAAAAGTAGTTTCCTACACATTTGGCCAAAATAATGACTAGCATTCAAACAAGCGCTGCATACATCTACTGTTAGGCATAGGGGCAATTCCCTAGTCTATGAAACTGAAGACATGGTCTCACGTACCCCGTGTTTCCTGGTGTTAGTACCCTGTGTTAATACCAAGACAAAACTGCAGGTTAACACCGTGATTTTTAGGGTGTGTTCTCATGTACCCTGAGTTGAGTTGATTGGGTTGTGACGGAAGTCAAAATGTGTCGCGGGAATTTTTCTCTTGGTTATCTCCAAACTGTTAGTGAAGGTAACTCATTATTTACAGTCTACAGCAGAAAATGAAAACACCATTGACTGGTAGAAATAAGGCTACACTTACTCATGTCAATTCAAGGCACAAGCCTATGCTGCAAGAATTCTGCTTTAATGGCCAAGGCTAAGTGCATTATCTGAAATTTGCCCTCATCATTTCAAACACTGTCAAGTACCCAGCTTCATTCAAATTGATCTTGGTCTTGCATTGCTCTTGCTTGCAAGCAACATCAACGCTACATACCGTAAACTGCATTCCTTATTTGACGGTAGCTTCTTCGAGTCCAAAGTAGCTGTCTTCCCAGTTGTTTTGTGGCTCAGTTTACTTCTTCGAATTTGCGGCATCAAACGAAAGGCAAAACTCGAAGGATGACAGCCACTACATGATACTTACTTCCAAGTTGTAAGGATATCCGCTGAAGCCTATAATTTCAAATATATCTTTGCGAGCAATTTGGAAATAACCACATGAGAAAAATTCCCTTAAAATGCCACAGATATGATGCCTTAGCCTATACTGTACGAAAGTGCAAGTCGAACTCGAACACTTATTTTCTTTCGAAAAATAGACAAGCCCTTAGCAGGGGGGATCAAGAGACATGGGCGGAGTCCCTCTGAAAATTTTTCTCCCCCTAGAAATTAAACATTACCATTGCCTTTATAATGCATTTTAGTACAAGTTCTTGGCCTCTAAAACATATTTCGCCCGGGCTGGAAATTATATCGCCTTTCAGTGCCTTGTCCGGCTGTGGACCTGCATTTAGAAGTAGGTAGAAATTTATGAAAAATCCATCTAGAATAATTTGCCTTCTCCAAGGCAAATAGTAATGCATCTCAAGCGAGTTTCGCCACGGAGCAACTAGCAGTAGTTTATTTAGTGCAACACTGGTCTGTTTGGTGTGTACATCGCTGATGAGAGAGTTTAGGTCACACAGCTCTGTACCTGTGGTTTATGGTTGATGACACAAACACGGTGTTTAAAACCGCAGAACCCTCCGTTCGGAGGTGGATCGAAATTTAAACACCGACACCGAGTAAACCAATGTTCTCATGTTACTCACGCTCAGGGTAACACGGTGTTACCCCGAGGGCGAGGTACGTGAGGCCACACTATGAGGGAGATTCCCTACAAGCTTGCTTGTTATCCACTCCCATTGAATTCACTTCTTATCAACAGAGACAGTACTTTTTTCAAGGAATAAGCCAAGTAGAAAACAAAGTGGCTGCTACATTAAATGAACCACGAGAATTAGCTCTACTCAAGATCTTGGTGAGAGAAACGTGATCCACTGTCAACAAGCAGTGCCCACTTTCCTATTACTAGAGTAGGGTTGTGTGATGTGTGAAAAGCTGACTTGATACTGTAAAATACAAAGAAAATATCAAGAAAATGGCTTATAAATCAATTTTCCTACATGATATTCAAAAGTGCTCCCTACAAAAAAATGCCATTTTGGCAAAAAACACACTGACAAAATTCCAGCAGCATGTCTCGAAAGATGAAGAAATGCATGCTGTTTCTAAAAGTTGTCGACAAAAACCTCATATCATGACCTCACACACGTAAGTGTGTGAGCTAAAAACCATCATTGCATTAGCTGGGATGGATTGACACATTCTTTTCCCTTTCACACCAGTTGTGTGATTTCTACACTGCACCATAACACCTCATAACCTAAGGTGGAGTTGAACTTTCCATAAACCCACTGCAGCCACCTTCACGCATGCCAATTTTCAGATGATTTAAATTAGCATTGCACAAAATGTACCAGAGTCATGCTTGTAAAAGATTTAATTCTGCTCTCTATCATTTGAAATCGTACAAAAGTTCACACCTCAATTTTTTCGGTTGTGAAATAAGTTTGGAGGGATGGCCTGCACCGTGGTATAACAAAGAATGCAGAATGCTGGCTTATATTACATGGTGTTTAGCGGTAGCACCTGCAGCGGGATACAAGAACCTGCTGTATGCAATGGCATAACAGTGATGATTCATGTGTAAGCTGTTCATTGTAGCTCCACTATGAGCCTGTGAGCTCTTGAACATTGCATGTGCAAGTGCTGTTACAATACACTGCATGCAAGTAGGAAAATCTAGTTTCCCTAAGTAATTCGCCTCAGAATATCCTGTTTCTGTGATTGATATCATTCCATTTTAACAGTCTTTTCATGTTTGTACTGGATCCTTTGGAACTAGTTATTCAAGATAATTGTTCACTTCTTTAGTCGAGTATTACGTTTAGGAGAAAGGGAGGGGGAACGTGCTTGGAAGAGCAATCTTTTTTCAAAATGATCACAGGCTGTAAAACACTGCCAGTTAGATGCAGGATAGTCACTTAGGTGCAAGTAACACAAATTATACATTTCTTCATATTGTCGCAAATCCCGTAATTTGACATGTAACTTGCACGGAACATTCAATTTAAACATTACGGGGTGTTACATCAAAATATACAAAATCTAATCAGAATACAATAATGACCGCGTGGCAAGTGTGAATTACAACAGCTATACTTCACTATTCCCTCATAAAAACCAACAACAAAAAGGATAATGCAAAAGAACCAAATCAATAAAAAGTAACAAAAAAAAAGACAATTTAAAATATTACAAAACAACAAGTAAAGGACAAGGCACAATGAATTCTGCTTAGAAAGAAAGGCATACCAAGACAAAATCTTAATCCTTCAACTAGGGCAAAATTTCTCCTGTTGGTAGATTTGAATTTTTATGTGTGCTATAGCAAACTTCCCTCAGAGGCAAGACATTATTTAGCTATCATACCATTAGCGATGTCAAGCTTTGGAACTGACACAAAAGACATTATAAACTTACCGTTGAGGTATTTCTGTCTTTTATCTGTTGAGCCTTTGCTTTAGCGATAAGCTGGCCTACTGTCACATCTTTTGACCCTACCTCTGACTCAGATGTCTCCTCTGTGGCTGCATCACTACCCTCCTCTTCTTCTCCATACTCATCACCATCACTATCATACACTTTCTCTTCATCAGACTCTACCAAAAAGAAAAAAAAAATGCAAAAACTGAATGTTATCTCCACTGCCACAAGCCACATCCACAAAGTCAAATTGTTTGACAGTGTCTCAACTGTTTGGCTATGATCATGTGTACAGTAGAAGCCAGAGCAAAACCACTCATTAGGATGGGGTTGACTTCATATTGGTCACGGTGGTTTCAGTGTGCTGACTTGCATACTAAAGGTCCCATAGCTGTTCACAGTGATGCTGAGGGCGTTTACTATTAACTGGTGGATTACAATTGGGCATTTCTCTGTCTTGAGAAGTTTTCCAACTCAGAAACTTGTCTGATTCTGATTCAGGAAGTCATCTACTTTGCTCGATTCAGCTATCAAGCAGTGTTGCAGAGCAAGGATTGTCCACCCCTTCCAGCCTTTGGAAAGTGGCTAAAGACTGGGATTCACTCACATCCATCTGATGGGTACATTAAATGGTGGTCCAGGAGCAGGATTGGCAGCCATAACAGGGATTCCGCCAGAAATGCAAAAAAGGGGGGGATTAATTGCTCCTAAACCCCTAGTCCAAATTGATGCTGTCCCTGGCTAAAGTTACAAGTGGGTTCAGGGGGACAAAAGCTTGCTTCAAGACCCCTATAAGGTGCATTTTGAAGGGTTTTAAAGGCCATTTACTTATGAAAGTCCAAACATTGCTGCAAAGGTGCCCTTTTCTTAAGTAAGAAGCCAAGATATGGGCAATTTTTTTTATTTTTATGGAAATGAAAAGGGGGGGATTTTACCCACCTTCTTCTGGAAAGGGGGGGACAAATCCCCCCCTTTCCCCCCTTTGGCGGAAACCCTGCATAAGTACACTGTACACCCCTGCCTCAATAGCCTCTGAGCACTAGGCGAAAAGAGAAGGCAAATCTCACTGGTCTTTGCCCACAATCAATCTGTTATAGGGTCCTTGATAAGCCAAGTGGCTTCCTGACCCTGAAATGTTAAACTAAACTGAAAACTTTTAAAGACTTAGATGTCAAATTCTGAGGGCTAACAGGCTGGCTCGTGTCCCTTTGGGGTCAAAACTCCTACCCATCTGTTTCAGATTCCTGCCTGCAGTGGGAAGCACCCCGCTGAACTTCAAAATTACTCATCCACAGACAAGTTACTAATGCAGTGAATAATTTAAAATTTCAGCGTGTGGTTCTTGTCTTACTCATTGCTTAAACACTGCCACATAGATTTCTTAACAAAGACAACAAAAATACCATCTAAGTTGACAAAAGACATGCTGCTCATCCTTCATGAATGGGAGAAGTTGGCCACACAACCTTTTACAATGACCTTATTTAACATCAAGAAAGTTCTGTCTAAGCTATGCAGCACTGTTTTCACTCTGTTAAAGAAAATCAAGCTTCCTTCATTCCTGTTCAAAAATGACATTGCATTTGTAAGACAAACCAAGATATCTTTGACTTTTACATATTGATAATGTACTGTACATCACTGGAGTGGTCTCATGACATTTCCCAGGGCTGCTAAACATTACATGAACCGTAGGTGGTGCTGTGTCTTTCCTTTTAATGAAATATGGAATATTTTAACTTAAGACCATACTGTATCATGAAAAGAATATTAAATTTTCTTAAGTGCATGGCCTTCAGTTCAGTCCCAATATACTGTATGTCAAGTTCTAGTGATATCTCCCTTTGAAGGCAGATTGTTTTATTCTCATCAACAATGAGTTACAATCAACAAAAACACAGCTTGTATCCAGTGTTGGGGATCTCAAAGCCAGGTCTCACCTCAAGGCAGGCCTCCAAGCCCCCAGGGGCTGATGCCTCCTCCTCAGGCCTCACATGTTTTAGTGAAGATGAAGACCTTTTGAGGCCTCAACAAGGCACTGTTCAGTGATGCATAATAATTGCCCAAAGAATAGTTTTCCTGTGATAAATGTTATGTTTATGATTGTTTCTCACCAAGTCATACAGTAGCAGATTGCAATAGAGAAGGACAAGATTCTCAGGATGAGAACATGGTGGCTACAGCAGGTTTCCCAGCATTTCTCAAAAACAAATTTATCAATTTACTTTAACTTATTGACCTATTCAATCTTCATGTAGCCAGTTTTGTCTACTGTTTTCTGCATGAAAGGCTTCCATATTCACTGAATGGTTTCCTTCCACATAAACTCATCTATACATTCACACAACACAGGGCAAGCTGATCACCTGCACACCAGGAAATGTGGCAACTTGTACAAGAACAGTTTTCACTACCGTGCCATTACACTTTGGAATCCCTTACCTCCAACACTAAAAGCCAAGCCTTCCTTGGCTTCTCTCAGGAAAAGTCTTAAAGATACTTTTAAAATTAATAAAATTGGAATTTCCAGAACAGTCCAGTTGATCTTGTCACTTGGTTCCAGATGAAATGAACTAAACTGGAACAGTTCACCTGGACTTTTCAACTGGACATGCTCAATTTCCGGAAAGTCCAATTCAACTGGACCCAGCTGGAATTTTCAGCTGGGTTATGTACAGTATATAAATAATGACTCTTCAACTAGCTATGATGCTTCTTAGCTGGCTGTTTACATGTACAGTAGCTGGAGCAACTCAGCATACAGCATTGTACAGATACTGTAGTTCTGTGCAAAATGAATATGGTCAGTTAACTAGTTCCACATATAAGGAGCAGAGTAAGCAAAACATCAATATCCATATGATTGTGGATTAGGAAGAGTCAAGTAGGCCTTTTCAGAGGAAAGAAGATCACGAGGAGGAGCGTAGGGAGACAGCAGCTGAGAGAGATACAGGTTGTTCCAAATGTTGAGCACGGAAGGTGAGTAGGAGTATTGTGGATTTGATTTGTGCACTGATAGGAAGCCAGTGGAGTTCTTTTAACAGTGGAGTTGTGTTGCAGTGACTTTTCTTCCTTTTAACTATGTGTGCTGCAGAGTTTTGAATTTTCTGAAGTTCTTTATGGATAAATCTGACAGGCCCTAAAGCAAAGAGTTGAGAAAATCAAGCCTGGACGTGACAAAAGCATGAACAAGCATTTCACAAGTCTTATCATCAAGATATTTCCGCAGAAGGCTGATGTTCCTCAACTGCCAGATGGCAGAACGACGAAAGGTTTCAACATGTTTATCCATCGTCCGATTTTGATCAAAGACCGCACCCAAGTGTTTCACATTTTCTTACGCATGTATAAATAAGGTCATCACTCACTACAATGGGAGGAAAATTAAGGTTTGTAGACGAAAATTTTGATCAAAAAACAATGCACTCTGTCTTATCACAATTAAGCTTCAGCTGATGAAGATTGAATGGTAAGCCATTTGCTCATATCACGTATACAAGCTTCCATGAGCCACCTCCTCAACCAGAGCTCCAGGGCTCCATTAATCAATTTAAAGGGAAACATGTAAGATTGCACCAAACTTTCAAGGACACGAAATAGCTTTTGTCAATACTTACCTACTCAGTCCCCCCAGCAATACCTGGCAATAGCTTTCCTTCCAAAAACATTACACTTCAAAAGAGTTGTGAATGTTGCATCATTTGAAAATTTGAAAGTCTGGGTGAGCAAATTATTCATGAGCTACAAAACAATGAATTTCTATAACCTTATTTCCTGAACATACAGTTACCCAGGTAACTTGTTAAGAATTGCCGATTCTATATCCATAATCACAGTTTTATGGATAATATTATGTACAGTATCACATGCAATATTTCCCTTTAAGTCATACTAATACAGGATGCTGTGGAGAACTACAGTAGTACACTTATGCATATCTTAAATGCAGATAGTTATGCATACAGTATCTTTTTTCAAAGGGAATAAACAGTTGCCCCAAGTTTTGTCAAACATCTTCTAAATCTTACACCCTCCTATTTCCCTCACAAGTATCTTTCTGAACAGAAATATCGAATATTACTAGTAAACTCAAGACCTCATTGTGCTTGAAATTACAAAATCAAGTAAAAAACAGATATTGTCAAATAACTGAAAGGAGCCACTCTTCAATGAAGATACCAGGGTATACTTATTCAAATTGGGGTTGATAGCATGTTCCCTTTAAATAAGAGTCAGTGTAACTTATTTTAAATTATATTGGTGGTAATTTAAGGGACTACATATTATCTGTATTGCTAAGCAAGCACCAGTTTTTTTTCTTCAAAATAAGATAAACTTCACTGTTGTCGGCTAAAAATGGAAAGTATATGCAGTATCCAAGATATTTTTTTAAAGAAAAATGAGGGAATACACTGCATATATCAATGCTGGTGCTTGTATGGCATCCCAGATTATTCTGCAATCTAGATTTCCATGAAGATGGCACTATCATAAATTCCATTTAACTGGATACTCTGTTGAGAATCAGTACTCAAGTTTAATAAATGACTTCACTTTGCTCACATTTACACCTACTGTATAGTGGGAAATTTTCACGGGTTAAATTTTCACGCTTTTCGCGACCAAGTATCTAGTCGCGAATTTAAGACCCGCGAAAGTACTTTCGTTAGTTTGTACAGGACTGTGTTGGTTGCCTGCAACAGCGAATTCTACACTCCGCAAATATGTAAACAAGGTACAGATTCGTTAAAATTTAGCCTCGCGGAAATTTCCCGCTATACAGTATGCTCCATTTGTGGCTGTGGACCACATTATTGAAGGTTGCTAGACTAGACAAAATATCACCACCCTATCAGGTAAATTGTTAATTTTAATGAAAAGCCCTGCAAACAAATTGCCATCACACCAGCATTTGGTTTTGGTCCAACAGGTTGGATTGATGGTTACATTTGGAGGCTGGTCCAAGGTCAGACTGAAATCTCTTCAATTACAACACGTTTTTCAATTTAACATGATGTCTGATTCCGATGGACGTATGAAATGTTGTGTTCCTTTAACTGGTTTAAGTAATTGTGACCTTCAATGGACACAGGAGAATAGCCAGGAATTTGCCAGGAAGGGGGCGAAACCTGTAGGCAAACTATCTAAGCCTAGCGCCACAATAGGTTGGCCCGAAGCGTACAAGAAAATTTTGGCCGCAAATGCCTCCCAGGTCACTGGAAATGGCAATTCCCATGCCTTGCAAGTTGCATCTAAACATTTTCTTATTTTGAGTTACTAGCAATATCATAACCAGAAAGCCAAAAGGCTTTGTGATTCCTTGCCGAAAGGGGGGTGCTTTGTTACACTGAGGTTCATCCATCAAATTTATACTTCTCTCCTTCATCATTTTTTATGATGTGGTCAAAATTTCACCCCTGCTCACATCAGCTCATGCCACATGACCTTTGAACCAAAACTTGAATAACCAAAAAAAAAAAAAAAAAAAAACAAAGGTTTTTGGACTTTGACCCCTGGTGACCTTGAATGACCTTTGACCTCTGCCAAAACAATAGGGTTCTCACCCTTGACATGACAAATCTACATACCAACTATGTAAAGTGTCGGTCATTCCTACTTCAAGATATCACGATTACAAGGTTTTTGGACTTCGACCTCTGGTGACCTTGAATGACCTTTGACCTCTGCCAAAAACAATAGGGTTCTCCCCCTTGACATGACAAATCTACATACCAACTATGAAAAGTCGGCCATTCCTACCTCGAGATATCATGTTTACAAGGTTTTTAGACTTTGACATCTGGTGACCTCGAATGACCTTTGACCTCTGTCAAAAACAATAGGGTTCTTCCTCTTGACATGACAAATCGACACATCAATTATGAAAAGTGACGGCCATTCCTATCTCAAGATATCACGATTACAAGGTTTTTGGACTTCGACCTCTGTTGACCTCGAATGACCTTTGACCTCTGCCAAAAACGAAAGGGTTCTTCCTCTCAACATGACAAATCTACATACCAACTATGAAAAGTATCGGTCATTCCTATCTTGAGATATCGTGATTACAAGGTTTTTGGACTTCGACCTCTGTTGACCTCGAATGACCTTTGACCTCTGTCAAAAACAATAGGGTTCTTCCTCTCAACATGATAAATCTACATTCCAACTATGAAAAGTATCGGTCATTCCTACCTCGAGATATCGCGACTACAAGGTTTTTAGACGTCGACCTCTGGTGACCTCGAATGACCTTTGACCTCTGCCAAAAACAATAGGGTTCTTCCTCTCAACATGACAAATCTACATACCAAATATGAAAAGTATCGGTCATTCCTATCTTGAGATATCGCGATTACAAGGTTTTTGGACTTTGACCTCTTTTGACCTCGAATGACCTTTGACCTCTGCCAAAAACAATAGGGTTCTTCCTCTCAACATGACAAACCTACATACCAACTATGAAAAGTATGGGTCATTCCTATCTTGAGATATCGCGATTACAAGGAGTGTCACAAACACACATACACACACACACACACACACGACATCACCATCGCATAGATTCCTTGCCTGCCTACGGCAAGGAATCAAAAAATCATTAAAAATACCAAAAATATCCTCAAGGAGGGGGCAGCTGACTTTGTTCCCCCCCCCCCCTTCACTACATGCCTGAATGGACAGTGAACGCTCAACATTTCATTCCAAACAAAGTCTGATAGATATCTTTGCCGACATAGCTTCAACGTCAAACCCATTTGCAAACGGAAGCACCTTACACCAAAGTTGACCTAGCGGAAAAATTTACAGGGTCAGCAAACACACTAACTGACACCCTCCACACACTTGAAGTTGAAGTTGAAGAGCCAGCATAACCTTAAAATCTGACAACAATTGACTTTTTTAAAATGATATTTACAATAGCTTTAGCATAGAATTTTGAGAAAATAAAATAGTGTGACAAATGAAATGTCTTCATATTTCATTTACAAACATTTGTGTCAAGGTTAAGAAGAATACACAAGCTTTGTCCTTCAAGACATCACAAATTTCTTGGCATGCATTACTCTTCGGTGATAAGAATACAGTATTTCTTTGGCAATAAACAGATCTTTTAATTGTATCATACGTTATACAGTACGTGTGGTTTTCACCAATATCACGCTACTGACTAAAGGTGTTCACTTGTAAAAAGGAAATAAAATTCCACAGTTTAATGAAACTTTCACACTTTGCCACTGGAATATATCTTTGAAACATATTATGGTTTACGTTTTTGTAATCTACATGCTCTTTCACAAGTTGAGATGAGATTTCAGACATTGCAGCATTTGATACCATCAATATCAAAAATACGCCACCCTAGAGATATGCAGAATTTGGTTTTCTACTACATTAAAGCTTCAAAAGTTTCCTTTACTGGCCTTATAAAAAAAATAACATAAAATGAAATAAAACAATCACCAATTTGCCAGGCTCTCCTTGACTTCAGCCTCTCTTTGAATACAGTTCACTCAACTGGAAATAAATTTCAAATGCTTCCTCATTAGAAATCCATTTCAGGGGTCGAAATAAGCCTTCAACCTTTTGGGGCCAGCCGGGCCCCTAGTCCATAGAATCTAGGGGCTAAATGAGAAATCAAGGGGCCCAAAACTAACAAAGAAAAAACAACTGCTAAAGTGTAAGGGTGCTTTTATGTGCTTGGAAACGTGTAGTTTAAGGTAGGCTATAAGCACTGTAGATGCTGAAACTAGCCTGAAACCAATCTGTCCACACCCTCTTAGACCCAGTACTTAAGAACTGTACATGTTGCATGTATTGTACATCAACATTTTCTGGGAACTCAGGAATTTATTCCCTGGTAAAATGAAGGGCATTGTCCAATTCCCGCCAACCAGTCAGTCATGAAGGCTAAGTATTTGCCTGAGCAGCCCACCCGTAGTATGGCAGGTTTTGCAAATCCCATCAGTCATGCACTCAATCATATTATTGTTTATTGTAATCTGATTAGATAAACCCGACATCATTCATATGTGCATGCAATGATCTAGGCCTATGGTGTTACGTAACAGTACACGAGCCAACTTGCGATATTAGAACTACGCTACTCCATTGCATGTGATAATTTTTTTACTGCATTGCTTTTGCTGTACAAATGGGTTACTACAGTACTGTACATTCGCCAAGTTTTGTAATAGCTAGCTAATTTACTGTTCAACTTGTGAGGCTCTGCCAACATTACTAATGAATGACATCGGTGTGTGTCTGCGTGAGTGATCTTCCGTGTTGTCACAAAGGAGACTGCAAAATGAGCAATGTGAACTGATTTCAGAAATAATGTGTGTTTCGCAGTTTTTTAGTGACTGTCAGGGTACGAAATACTGTACACAGGCTGTGCGAGAAATAAGATCGTTTACTTGTGGGTGGAGAGGTTCATGTGCAGACTGTACAGTTATACTTGAAATATTTAGGAGCCAACCGGGCGCCTTTCCCTGTAGAAGCTACGGGCCCGAGCGAATTTCTAGGAGCATCGGGCCCATGGGCCCCCGTTATTTCGAGCCCTGCATTTCATACTAAACCATAGACCAAGAAATTAGACACTTCTGCAATAGGCCTATAGCATATATTTGTTTGCTCTCTCTTTCTCAAATGTTTGCATCTTGAGCATTACTACGTATATCTCACTACCTTACTAGGCCTTTAATTTTGCAGCAGAAAAACGAAGATGAAAAATTTGCAACTGAGAGAAAATAATTTGCATAGTCCTTCATCTCTTTTCCCTCTCTCAGGCTATTTCCTGTTTTCAGAAAATAAATTTCTGTGTCAAAAGGGGTTACAACAGACTTTTCACAAACTACTGCAAGGTTCTAAGAATACCACATAAAGTTAAAAATAAGCAAGGAGGAGTGATGCATCATGGCTTTACATTAAGCCACAGTGTTTTTCTCATCAAATTCACATCCACAGCATCACAACTTAAAAACAGGGATGTATGGGAGGCATGGGACTTTACAAATTTCACATACTCTTAAGGTAAACTCACATTCCTTCCTATTTCAAGGATGAAACAATAAACTGAAAAGAACATGAAGCAATGCTATTCAGCTGAGGAGATGGCATCACTCCTGCTTGCTTTAAGCTGGCAAGGAACAAATTTAGTGACTGTACACATCATCTGCAAAATATCTCACACATGGGAACTGACTAAAAATTTCACCAAAATCCTTAGATTCTTAGATTAAACTTCTATGACATGTCAGGGCTCGAAAACAGACTGGCACTCTGGCGCAAAAGCGCCAGATAACCCCGCAACTGTGCCAGAAAAATGGAAAAGTGGGTGTTTGTCTGTCGCTAAAAATAGCACCAGATTCATGAGGCAATAGAATTTATGAACTCCTGTGCCCACCCCCCCCACCCCACCTTCTCCACATTCAAGGTGCCACTGAGGTCAATCTAAACCTGCCGTAGACTATACATGCACCCAGCCCCTCCACATTTTTCAGAGATGGAGTGACCACACCATGCTTAGTAACTGCCTGGTATTACACCAAAAATGCTCTATTGTCTTATTACCTGTTTCTGTTATTTTGAATTTCTTTTGCTAATTGCACAAGTAACATTCGGGAGACGATCAGAGAATGTTACACACCTGCAGGGAACAGTGATTTCTTTGAAAAACTGAAAACAGCTCCTGAAAATAGGAAAACTGCTCCAGAAAAGCTTCAAAATTAACGTTGTCAGAAGCTGTTTTTAGCTCCAGGGAGGAAAAGCTTATTTTCGAGCCCTGCACGTGCATCAGAAATAACTTTTAAAGGCAGATTCCCTTCACCCAAATGGTTCAAAATCTCCCGACAGTTTTCTTTGGCCCCTCCTCCAAACACAGTAGCCTCTCCTCCAATCCTATTAACCACTGTATCCCCAAGAACTCCTTCATTTGCCCATTGCCAATTCTCCACAGCTGGAGACACAAGACTTAGCTTGCTTTTCAATATACTCTACTCCCAGATGTTCTGTAACTTGCAAACCTGAATAATGCAACCTGTCTGTTGTCTGCTTCTAAGCACTGTGCCATCCAGCTTATGCTGATCTGTACATGTGTTGTTTATCAGTAAGAATGGCTTTGTTTGTTTACCAATAAGAATGGCTTTTGTATTTTAGAACTTACTGGACAGATTGAATTTACCCTGCTTTCAAGTCAATAAATCACAAATCTAAAGGTTGTTAATCTGAACTGTAGTTTTGGAATGACAAGAGTGCACACTTCAGATTACGGAAACTGTTTCTCTTTGATACTGCAATGATAGGACGGGCAGACTGAATGACAAGTCTACTGTACGACCATTGATGTAGAGGTCTGAGGGTCAGTCGAGAGGTTGGTCAGTTAAATCTACCTCGCCCCTCATTACCTCCTATTTATATATGTAATCCCCACTTACCCGCAGTAAGTCCCTGGCAAGCTTTTAGTAGCACCGTGGAGACCGGGCAACCTCCGATAGAGGGCGCCCAGTCTAGTCCTCTTTCCTGCTTGCCTGTCCTTCGTGACAAGTTTGTTGTCCTTTCAGGGACCTAGCTCCCTTGGATAGCAGTAATCCTTTGGGAAAAACATTTGGTTTCGCACCTTGGCTCTTCGCTAGAGAGTCGAGGGGACTTTGGAAAAACTAGCTGGAATAGTAAATTTACAATTCCATTTTACTGTTTGCAACATTCTCACCTTCTTCATCATGTTCTTGAATTTCAAAGTCACTGTCATTTTCACTGTCACTCAAACCAAAGTCGACTTGAAGGAGGTGACGCTCCACGGGTTTCACTTTACGCTTCTTGGGATCTCTTTCATCTGCATGAAGGAACATAAAAGCTCCCTAAGTTAAATAAAAATTGAAGATTACAATAATTTATTAATATTAACTTAAACTTACTGATAGTGCATTATACATTGCTTCACTAATTTACACCTTCATTTCAAGGTACAGTTTTAATTTGAGATATACTTGAGATATACTTGAGATATATATATACTATATTTGAGATATAGACTAAAGAACTTTGCATGACTGCACAGTGCTTACAAAACTGTTTTTACAATTCTACATATCCAAAATAAATAAAATGCTAAACAGATTAATACTGATGCCAAGTTTCACACATCACTAAACTCATGCAATTAGCTGCTCCCAACTTCCCGCCAACTCTCACAAGAGAAGCGATAAATCATATGCACTTCGCCTAACCAGCTCGCTGCATCAGATTCCTGTCCATGCCATAATAATTACACTATAATTGACGAAGAAGGCAATTTTAGAGTCCAACTAAGACACTGTGTTGAATGTGAATTTGCAAGAAATGTTGCCTTAATGCCCTCATTTGATATTTACTTAAATGATATTAAAATGGAACATGGCTGCAATTTTTCTAGATGGTAGAACTGCCATGGCAGGTGAAAGTGATCACCTACAAAGAACTTGGTCTCACTCTGTTGGGAACTACCAATTATTATCTAGTGGTTAGGGTGAGAACCGAGAAGTGGTCACAAACCCCACGCCTGGTGAAGAATCTATACAAACATACCTTTGTTTATGACAACCTTGCAATATAAAAGGCAGCTTCAATCACATCTTGCCCAGATGGCCTACCAAAACAAAGTTATTTAGTAAACCATGCAATCTTGGCCTTTACACTACCGTACGTAGATGACAAGCATGTGATAGGATAAAGACAGTCAAACAAAAATATTACAACCATCATCTGCATACAAAATGGCCATCTTGACAAAATCTTTTTTACATAAATATAAACACATTGTACAATTTTACAAGTGTAAAACCATCCTTGCTTTTATAACAACTGTTGAAAGAACTGCTATTACCTCAAGTATTTAACTAAAGTTATGGTGACTTGTCACCAAAGAAAGCTGTTTTTACTACACAGTTAAATGACAAAATCCCCACTGAAAGATCACACGTTCTACAATTTTACAAGTATAAAACTATATCCTTGCTTTTATAACAATTGTTGAAAGAACTACTACTACCTCAAGTTCTTAACTAAAGTTATGGTGACTTGTCACCAAAGAAAGCTGTTTTTACTAAGCAGTTAAATAAAAAAATCCCACTGTATTAAGATCAGTTCAACTTAATATTTAAATATCTTTTATATTTCAATATCTTGAGATATGCCTCTCCAAAGTTTGGTTTCTGGAGCTTCTCATTGCCTATGCAACAGTAACGATGTCAAGTATTGCACAGTGCTGGCATTTCTTTAGTTAACCCTATATAAGTTATTTATTAATTTCTCACCAGATAATTCAGTTTGGTGATTGATATTAATATTTTTCAAGAAAACAAGTTTAACTTCCACAATAAATCCCTCAGGGGAGATACCCATGCTACAAGTGTCTTTGAAGTGAAGGTTGGAAAAACAAATGAAAGCATTAGCCATAATTGATGAGTCCATCCTTCAATGTCAAGATTTGCATATTTAGCTCATGTTTATTCATGAAATGAATGCAAAAGAAATTACCCTATATAATGTTCAATATTAGGTGGATTTTGATGGGGATTGTGGCTATTTTATGGATTTTTAATGCTCCTTGCATCAAACATCCAACTATCTAATTTTTCTGTCACCAGACCTTTAATGGGTGATTCTGCACTTTACATAAGGGAACCAGTAGATTCTGTGTATTATCTTTCATACACTTCATTGAAGTGTGCTGTAATTTCACCTACATATTGGCAGTGGTTAACATTTGCCAAGCAAGTGGCCTAAATCACATGCTTTTGGGATGCCTGTTATACTTTTAAATCTAACATTTAACTGAATATTAACTTTATGTGCAAAAGCTGATCAGTTCCCTGTGAAAATGAAACACCTGGAAGTGTAGCATTTGCATATTTATTTTAGTGTTTTTCATTTTAAAATTGATTTTGTAATAAACTCAAAAATGGAAGCTGTCAGATTCACCTTTAAAGTAATTTGCATAGTGCACTGGAAATGCATAGTTTTACTAGTTACTTAAACTAGACTAACCTTTAAATATTTATGAATATTTTCATGTTTATAAATATCCTCATGATTTTCTGTTAGTTTTCAAAACCCAAACAAATAAGCCTTTTAAAGTTTTGAGAAGTAAACTATGGAACACCAAATTCTTTTCTGCACAATTACTGTTTTCACAGTTTTTTTTTTTAACTTTTGAAAGATATGCAAATTTCCAGTACCTATAAAAACTGGAAACAGAGCATATGTTGTGAGCATTTCAGTTCTTGAATTAAAAACATGTGAAAATGTCACAAGTTGGCCTCCTTTCCTGCAATCTCAGAATCACCCTTCTCATTTTCAAGTCTTCTGCCTATTTCTGCGTACGATTATAAAGTTCAAGTAGTTCAGGCTAAAGATTCCCATACACCAATCTGACCGGCTCTTTGAAACCTACCCAAAAGAGAGCATTTCAAGGGGTACTCATTGATCACTAATTACAGGGTCAACACAATCACTCAAAGTTGAATGAATCTGACTCATTCTATTATTGAATATTTTGGAACCCCTTGAAGAGACTTGTTTGGAAATGAATCTGTGAAGTTTGAAACCTATCTCACTTGTCTTTAATTCTTGACATTGGAGTTGTACTGTAGGACTGCATGTCCTTATGACAGGGACTGAATTTCACTGAAAACAACTACATATTACCTACAACGTCACTGCATGCTGTTACAGTAAGAAGACCCAGTTATGCATAGACCAACCTTTGTTTCAAGTTTGTGTTGACCCTCAAGGAATCTTCGGACTATGATGTTGCTTGAGATCAGAATATGATTTCAATAGTCTAGTGCATCAAGAAGGGTACTTGTAAAGAAGCAGGATGATTTTATCTGACGATACTACAAAAAATCCCTGAAGCAGCTGCATATGCAGGGGCTTGGCCAGGTTAAATGGTGGGGCATTAAGGTAAATGGGCATTGAGGGCATACAGCTCCAGGGAAATCTTTGGGGACATGTCCTTTGCTTTGGCTAGGAACCAATCTTCAAACATCAGATTCGCAACTGCTAAAATGGGAAGTTTTGGAAACTATGGCATCAGTGAGGTGTACATACCATCAGTGAGGCATGTACATGCTAGTGAAAGTTGCTATATATAATGAGTGCATTAAAGAAGTCATGTCTGCAAGTGCAAGCCTTATGAGATGTACACCGCTGGATGGGTAGGCCTATCTGAAAAAGGTGAAAAACTTTTCACATAGATCACACAGAATACCTCATTTGTGTAACATATGTGTATGTAAACACAGAAGGTACAATACAAGCATTACACAATACCCCTGTGCTTACATATGATGAGCATGTCAAAAAACATCGGCCATCTTCAATCTCTCGTAATCAAGATCAAAGTACCATTCACATGGGGGAGCAAACAAGTGACTAAGATAATGAGCATATCATCAACCTGTCCGTGAACTTTTGCTGGCCTTTCAGTTTTCAAACGTAAACCATGTTTGGAAATGTATGTCTTTTCAACACAGTAAAATGTGTGACATTTGAAAGTAAACATGTCATGTAAAGGGTGACATGGCCAGTCACATACAAAAACAACGGTAGGGTGATCTGATAAGGAGCTCGCAATCTTGATCATTAGCTAACTCTAGGTCTAGTTCCAGGCAGCACAAATTGATGAACCGGAAAGCCTCAAGGCTTAAGGATTCTTCGCCTCTCAAAATATCTTTTTATTAAGTACTTCTTTCACTTTCCTGACTTTTCAAATTTATGCAATTTGAGCACCAAATGCTTGAAAGGAAAGTCCTGATAGCTACCCCCCACTGAAGACAAATTTAAAACCTAGAACTTCTCCCAAAAAGAGTATCAACCCTGAACTGAGAAAATAATGAAAAACATCTAGGAGCCTTGCCATAAAAACAAATAAGTCAGCTATTCACATGGTCTGCAAAAGGGTGCTTCTTGATCAGGAGTGCAACCAACTTTGTCAGCTATATAACTGATTTTGATGGTATATCCCAATAAATGGGAGGAGAGCCACTTATAGGAACCATCAAGGTTACCCTTCATGAAATACCATAGTTATGGTGGCACACCCCCACTAATAAGTATATTAATGCCTCCATTTGTTTTCCTTCACAAATAACACCAAGAAGAGCCATTGAGACAACTTTTGCAATATGTTACCAAATAGGATGGGGTCTTTTGTCAATCTGATATGAAGGGAGATAGATGGAGTATCACTCATGCCAAAATGGGGTCAATTAAAGCAATTTTGGGGAAACTATGGGCTTTGAAGATGGCAGTCATATATCAGGATTTGATTGAGTAAAAAGGCATGGGTAAAGATGAGGAAGTGGTGAGCTTTGAGCTAGTAAAAAATCTTCACAGTCATGGTATAGTAGATTGAAATTGCCATGAATGGCCAACTTGTCAGCTTTCTTGTGCGGGGGAACTTGTACCTGGTGAAAACTTCTACAAGGTTTTAGAGGCTACTTTACTTTTTCAAATAAGTGTAAAAGTCAATGGAGGATTTATTGGGGGTATGCTACCCTATGAAGTTTACACCATTTGACCTCTGATGACCACAAATAACCTTCGAGCTCCACAAAAGCAGTATCATTCTTTTATTCAAGGAGGGGGCATCCTTATAAGTATCAGCTGTACCATTGTTATTCCCTTAAAGGTCGTGTGACATGAAAATAACATAGTTGGAAATTTGATCAAAAAGGCATTAAATATCAAAAATAACTGCAATTCCCATTAAAATCGATCAAATACTGACCATTTTACAGGGTCATTTCTATTTCACACTTGTATCATAAATAAACATGAGCTAAATATGCAAATATGTGACATCAAAAGATGAACATACCATATATGGCCCATGTTAGCCTTTGTTTTTTCAACCTTAATTTCAAGGACATTGGTAGCACTGTTATCCGGATCCCCTGAGGGGTTTATAATGAAAATTAAAACTTTTTTCCTTCAGAAACATTGATATCACTCAGCAAACTATAATCTACCTGATCAGTAATTTAGAGCTAATTCTACAGGGTTAACAAAAGAAATTTTAACACTGCACAACAATCTACAGTACATCATTACTTTTGCAAAGGCAATGAGTTTTTTCAGAAACCATCAATGTTTGAAGACGTATATTTTGAAACCGGTAAAAGATGAAATAATTCCAACAGATCTTTCATTGGATGACTTAATTCTTTAACTGACAAGTGCAATAGCTCAGTTTGGTAGCATGCCACATGACCTTCAAAATGTTTGTCAGAAGTTTACAAGGTTTCAACAGGGTTTAAGGGCCTGGGGGCAGATTAGCTGTTTTAGCTAACCGAGCTTACCCTTTTGAAAGTTAAAATAAAAATAAAATAAAACTTCTTAATCTCTAATGACCTCAATTACCTTCCACCTCTATCAACCACAATAGGGTTCATCTACTGATAATGCATCCACATGCTAATTATGAAAACTATGTACGTTTCCTATCTTGATAAATACAAGGTTTTCAGTTTTTGACCTCTAGTGAACTCTGACCTCCAACAACAGTAGAATTCCTCTCACATATCATTTGCATAGCATTTACAAGCAATTTTCAAGGTTTTGTTGTTTCCCACCAGTGACCTCACTACATTTGACCTCTGCCATAAGCAATACGGTTCCCTTGCTGACTATAATGCATTCACAAACCAAGTACGGACAGTATCCATGCTTACTAATACTTTCAGTGTTTCACAGTGGATGACATTATAGACCACTCCTTGAAATGAAGCCATGCTGATTTTGGAGATGGGAGCAAAAATGGAAGCAGCAGAGTCTAACATCTGCATTGTTACACTTGATAAGATACTGTATGAATACATAATGCTATCCTTGCAAACAGGTCTACACATTTTGATTTTGGTGGCAAGTTCCATTTTTATGGCATCGTTCATTTTCTGTTACAAATTCAGTGTCATCTCTTCCAAAAACAGGGCAGCAGTGTCCAAGAAAGAGAAAGTGTTCACCGAATCCAAAATCATGTTAACTGCACTCATGATCACGTCAAAATCAGGGAAGTTGGCTAATCCTTCCAAAAATAGCTTTGAGTTATGTGACGCCTAAAAGACAAAGCAGCACATTCAACAAAAAAAATGATCCAAAAGCCCTTGATTGAGAAGAACGAATAAGTTGGCCATTGGGAACATTGTATGAATCCCAAAATCGAAAATAGAATGGTTGAAGAAATGTTAGTAGTGCTCTTAGTGGCATAATTAAAAGGAACTTGTTTGTCTGAAAAAAGTTTGCATAACAAAGAGCTGTCATTTGTATCATTGTCGGGCTTGGAAAGTCGGGAGAGAGAATCAAAATTTCGGCGCACACAAAAAATCCTTCCTTGTTCTCCGAAAGCTTCCTGGTCAATCCTAAAAACGTTGACTTGTGTATACCTGGATCTGGTATATCCAGGTCTACTGCCAAAGTTTTTATTGGATCTAACGCAAACTTCTTTAGAGCTGGGCTCTTCCCTTTGGAAGGTGGTCCTACAACCAGCTGAAAAATGTTACTGATTTGGGTATGTCCATTAGGTATTTTGAAGTCTTTCTAGCCGATATACACCCACATGCTGTGAGAAAACACAAGAGGGCATATTCCGTACAAGAGCTGATTGCTTTGGCAGAGTTCTCAATAAAGGCTGCAACCTGCCCACAAAAAAAACACTCCCCAAATCAAAGCCAATAAAAGCTATTTGCCTGTGAAGTCCAGGTCTTGTTTCCTCTTGCTGTTTATTGATCTTATTCAGTACCATGGCTAAGTTTCCGGACAAAAGTATAGTTACAAAATTACTGCTGATTAAAGTTAATCACAAGCATTACCCGAAATGAGAATACATGATCAAAATGAAAGAACCAGAAGTTTAAAAAATAAAGAGTTACGCAATGATTTCGACAAGAGGTACAAATATTGCTGACTGGAGGAAAACCAAAGAGTAAAACTCCCAAACCAAGGTCAACCTGCAGTCGCTTAAAGATCAGAGATCTAAAAAGAATATCACAGCCAACAAACTTAAGAAAGACTACAACTGCGCAAGTGCACACAAAAACAGCATGCGTGGTAGACATTACGGAAGCCTTGGAGATCCACACTGATAATTATATTCAAATGGTGATACAGAGGCTCCGTACACACATTGCTACATAAATACTGTATTCACATTTGGAGTTAATGGCACCCTAGATCAGAGGGTTCCAGGAACATATCTGTGCACATCCGTGAGGATATCAAAATACAACCATGTATTTTTGTATTTGTCGAAAATTTGTAATAATATGCACAAGTTGGCAGAAGCATTTGTGTAATAGCCTTTGCTTCCAATGCTGTGATTTTAAAATCCATGTCCCTGAAGCAAGTGGAGAACATCCGTTGCTATCTAAAAAGCAAAAGCTGAAAGCAAGAACTATCCACAATTAGTTTCTCCTAATCAGCCTTTTATACTTTGATGGTCATACGGAGAGTGGTAAAAACAAATCTCTGTTAATTGCACAGAATTGTTCCAGTCTCTTTCATCCTATCACTGATGATGAAATATATGTTACTTCTTTGTAAGATTCAGTAATTCTTTCAAATCAAGGAACTCCAAAAGGTGACCTGATGCAGCCAGTTTGATGACGCTATTTAAATATCCCCACAAATGCAAGAATATTAGAAGTATTTCCATCCAAAGTCCAAAATAAGTACAACTGACCTCAAAGTTTACAAATGGGAAAAATTACCAAAGATTTGCTACCCAACACCAAAGTATTGCTGCTAACGCTAAAAATGAAAGAAATATTGCAACATTGCTCTCAAAATGTATTAAACAAGAGAAAAAAAGATCTGTCCAAACTCCAAAGGTATTCAACAATTGAAAAAATATTGTATTTGTATTGCTGTTCAAACTATTACTGTCCAAAAGTATTCCAACATATGTCAAAGTTTCCACATGCTATTGAGAGAGTCACTGCAAAGTCAAAGTTTACAAATACAGCACTAAGAGAGAGTCACTGCGATGCAGTGGTTAACCCAAATGAAAAATTAAGATGCACATTGTCCACTGGTTAAAGGATAGGTGATCACAGTCACATCAGACTTAAACTTAGTGCACATATCTACAGTACAGCTCACAAAAAAGTGGACATTAGTTGCATTAATTGTTAGGAGGCATAACGTTTGTTTTACTGGTTGTGTTAGTATTGAACCGTGGTAATGCAGCTAATGAAACTTTTGTTACCAACGCTCGTGGTTAGTTGCTTTAGATCTTCCGTACAGCAAATCCATCTCTCATTGCTTGGGCTAAGTAGCGAAAGAATCATTAGTTGCACGACCACTCACAGAGGCCTGCCATAGAATTTATTGAAAGTATGATTTAAGTTACACTAAGGTGTAGCGGTATTGCCAATATAAAATATCGATATACCGACCTAAAAATATCGATAATATCGATATTTTCGTGGAATAGGTACGCACACTATACATTTGAAAAACGAAGTATGGGAAGGTATTACTATGTACTGTACCCGGCCCCTGAAGAATTAAATGCTACTATGTTGGTAGCAAAAAATAAATCAAGATTTGTGCAGAAAAATAAAAAAAACTGTTTTTGCATTTAACATTTGAGTAGTTGCAGTTGCAAAGTAACTTTCAATATTTCTTTGGGAATATGTCTTATAGAGTTATGCTTTTAGTGTTACTTTAGCATCACACCAGACGATCAAATATCCCTCCACCTTGCTAAAGCAACAAATAGCCATGATCTAAAAAAAATCTGTAGTAGGTCTGCCCCTAAATAACTACAAAATAGTTTCAAAATTCCGCCCATACAAACAAAATATATATCTCACAAAATACTTAAAACACCCCTCATATCGAAGTACACTGATCCAGTCAAAGGTCACAATACTCCAGTATGTATGCTGCATGCAGTAGTTTGTTTGGAAGAGTCCAAACTGTAAATATTGTCTACCGTACTACATGTGTTGCATGTGTGGACTGATTGCGGCGTGTACGTACATGTTTGCATACATTCACGTTGCATAAAGCTTCCCCAACGAAAGATTACGACGCTGAACATACTAAACCCTATGGCCTATGGAATAACATGCATTGTGCACAATGTGCAGTATGTGTACCCACACTGAACTTCTAACGAATGTATTTGCGAAAATGTTTCGTTATTTTCTCAGTTTGTGGAACTTTACTCTGAGAGATAGTCTGAGATAGACCATCCTACAGTAAGTCTGAATATCATCAAAAATTAGTTTACTTGTAAGGTCTTGGAATAAACTTGCATGCAGTAACCAATTCTGTTGAAAAAACTTTTAATTGTGTCACCGATACGGCTCATGAGCCAGCTCTCTGTACATATTCAGCCAATTTACGCCCCAGGTGTACCTTGGCAGTCTATTACCAATCTGTACCGACATCCACTGTGTACACAGTACATTGAAGTATTCCACTGCGTATGCAAACCGCAGAAATAATTCATACAGCATGCCTATATGCTCTTAGCATTGTGATGAACAGCTCAGTATTGTGCTATGAAGGTCACAAGAGGTAAACCTAGACCTACATAAGCTAGGCCAAAGATTCGTAGGTAACTTGACCCTGTTGATGCTTAGGTATCGGTTTTTAAAAACACTCACATCGGTTATGAGTCACTGCTGTTAAATATCGATATTTGTGTTGAGTGTCGCTATTTTAGTAGAATCTGTATCCAAGTGAATAGTAGAATATCGATATTAATACCATATATAGACTTTACTATATATCAATATTTTTGAAAACGCATATCGACGACATTACTAAGGAGCAAATATCGACTAATATCGATAATATCGATATACCACTACACCTTAAGTTACACTTCGCTGTTTAAGCATGCCTGTTGTGCATAATTCACCCAAAAACAGCTCAAAAAATGTTGATAAAAATATGATTCATCGATCAAGCTTGAGCTGGAAGTTTTGGATGGGTCAAAACCTGCGCGAGTACATGCATGTGTGTTTGTACTGTGTTCTGCAGCATAATGTTAAGTATGGCACAAGGGCACAAGGATAGTCCGATTGTACTATACTGGGCTGGAAAAAATGTTTTATATTTCTCAGGAAGGGAGTGAAATTTTCCAAAATTCTTTCTGTATTTTCATGTACAAAAAAGCAAAATTTCCTTCCAAATACCCAAATTTCCAAGGGAGATGCCTCCGAACTTCCCAACTTTTTCCACCCATGGTACTGTACTCGATTGTTTATATCTTTTGCGATAAGAGCGTGCTGGGGCTCATGGCCTGACAATAATCCCAAGACCTACACATAGGCCTAGACTTCCATAAAAATATAGATCTGAAGGCAGCACAGCAGTTACTGCATACTTGTAGAATGGTGAATTATTTGCCAGCAATATAAGCGTACAGTATTTCATTTCTATGTGATTATTCCTACAAAATAGTTCATAAAATAGATAATAATATGTCTCCTTATGTATAAAAAATACCATGTAAACTATGCACCAAATCATATATTTTCACATTAAAAACAAAAAAGCTTCACACTGTGGGAGGAGGGACACCTCCCTCCCACACCCTCCCTCTCACCCAAGCGCATTCGTGCTTGGTCGCTTCCCTCCCTCACAAAATCTACCACTTTGCCACTTTCAAATGTTGGCAAGTATGAAATTGTATGTTGTAACTTGTATTTTCATTTTCCTTGAATAAACAGAAAAACTAGCCTCATGAAGTTAATAAAAACATTAGGCCTAGCCTACATGCGCCTAAAGAGAGAACGTTGCCCTATTGTTAAAACAGGGTTTGTCAGGGGTTCCACCTGGGGGTTCGATTGTGCCTGGGGTTCGGTTAGGGATAAGGTTAGGGTTAAGTCAGTTTAAGGGTTAGGTTAGGGTTAAGTGGCCTCTTAAATAAGTAATCTCTGAATCACAAATAACAAGGATATCATACGAATGAGGGCTATTTATTATTTAACCATATATATTGGGGTTAAGGGATGACGTTCTCTTCCTAGCCTCATGTGGCCTAGCGTAGGCCACATTACGTAATATATACTACACACTATATATAATAAGACAAGGTAAGCTGTTTCTTCTGAGAAAAAGTAGGCCCAGTGGCTGGCACTGCCACCCAGTGCTTCCACACTCCAAATTCATTTTTCCTGAAATGGTATCTAAAACTACCTAAAATTGGCCATTTCAGGAAATATGATTTCAGAGTGTGGAAGGACTGGCTGTGCAACTTGGGCCTACTCTTTCTCAGTTTTTATTCTAATTCTTATTTTATTTTCTCACCTTTTTTTTACTGTTTAAGATTTATCTTATGCACAAAGTTGCACCCAGTTTGGATATTCTACTGGAACAGATGACGTGACTGACAAAGTCTTTTGAGGTTTGCGGTAAGAGTGTAAAAATTGGCCAACATTCATGCTTCGTCTTGAGAAATGTCATGCCCTGTCTTATTGTATATAGGCACAGCACAGCAGTTATTGCATACTTGTAGAATGGTGAATTATTTGCCATCAATATGTACTATTTGATTTCTATGTGACTATTCCTACAAAATAGTTCATAAAATAGATAATAATATGTCTCCTTATGCATAAAAAATACCATATAAACTATGCACCAAATCATATATTTTCACATTAAAAACAAAAAAGCTTCGTCTTGAGAAATGTCATACTTTGTCTTACAGGGCTGTGAACGTTTAGCAAAATTACTAAACGTTTAATCGCAAAATTTTGTGATCATCTAGCGATTAATCGCAAGTACCTATGATCAACCATAGTTAATAGACACATCCCTGGTCGGGAAACTCGGTGAACTGCACTGTCTATGTTGAGATCCTGATTTTCAGTAGTCACGTGACGCTAACCGTGCACAAGGCTGGTTGATTAGCTCTACTACATGTGCGTACTCGTAGCACAAGGCGTTACATACACCACTATGGAAGTACTACCTACCTACCTCTAAAGTACTTCTGTAGCAACTACTTGTGAACCTTTATCAAACGGTAATTATGAAATTTTTTTGTAAAAGTTTGGTTTTGTTACTTTTCAGTCTTGAAACCCTCCAAACACCGAATGGTATTTGCGGCTGGAGTTACTAGCTATAGTTAGTAGCCTACATACACTGCCAACTTTACAGATAAAACCTCCGCAATTGTCAACAGACCAAAATAGGGAAATCTACATTTTTCAGGGCAAAAAATAGCCAGAGCAGTGGGAAATAAGGGAGATTGGAAGAGTTTCATCTAAATGTAGCCTTATAGCCAACTCAATCGATCATATGGTCGTATACGCCGCGTTATTCGCTAATGCACGCAGTGAAAGTTGCCCTTTTTCCACGTTCGTTGCAGCTCCTCGTACGCCGTATTGTATGCATATCTCACTGCCGTGAGGTGTCGGCATGCAAACTACCGGAGTCTCCCAGTAAAACCGGGGGAGAAGTTGGCAGGTCTGTGTCAGTTTGAGAACGACTCACTTTCTTCCTAAAGAGTGGAATTTAGTGCTTATATCAAGTATATATCATGATTGGGTATTTTCCCTAAAAATATAACAGTTAACCGACTTGGTAACGTCAGATAGTGAACCGTCTTTTACTTTCACACGTGATAGTATTTAGCTAACGCTATACATCAATGCAAAATTGCAGAGTACGGTAGTTTAATTCTACTCAAACAAGAAACGTGGGGGTTGTGGGCCATGGTTTTCTTCGTTTATTTGAACGTTCACAAATACTTACTGATTCGAAAGCTTCCTGAAACCCTTCCAACCCTTCAATCAACTTCAATTTATTTCCATGAATGACTGAACAACACAACACTCAATGTAGCCATAACGCTACTCGATCGATCGTGTGCACGGTCAATGTCACGTGATGCACTTTTCTGCACATCTCAACATAGCTACTTGGCTTGTACGTGGTGTGTATAGGGTGTACGTAAAGTTTCCTAACCAGGTATGTGTCTATTAACTATGGATCAACATAGAGACTTTAAACGTGCTCTTGAACATGATGAACATGTAAAATGTGTAAGTGACGTCTGGGGGACATAGTTTCCATGAACATCAAACACAAATCCTCATAGAGGCTTAACTTTGATGCCGTATTTCACTTTTTCAAAAAGAGTTAGGCTAAAGTGAACATCTAATTTTCTGTAGTGACTGCAGCTTTTTTTAATTTCCTACGGAAAAACGGGTTTTGCGATTAATCGCTGGTAGCTTTGTACTAAACGTTTATTACACATGCGATCGTTTAGCGATTAATCGCTAAATTGTCACAGCCCTATTGTCTTATTGTATATAGGCACAGCACAGCAGTTATTGCATACTTGTAGAATGGTGAATTATTTGCCATCAATATGTACTATATGTTCCTCTTGAGAAATGTCATACCTTGTCTTATTGTATATAGGCCTATAAAGTTTGTAGTACAGCCTATATGTACGTACTGTTTCGAACGCCTGTGGCCTAGGCTAGCCTACAAGAAGCTGACCATATAGGCCTAGGCTAGAGGCTACTTATGACAACTATCATAAAACTACCAAAGATTCAACCCGTTTTTGTATGGAGACTCTTTGGCACGGGGACGTTTTGGAGTAATTATAGAATACCCCGCACTTTTAGAAGAGTTCTTACCGATGGAGTCGTGGAGTCGCAGTGACTGAGGATTACGTGACATTCTGTGAAGAAAATGGGATTTGAATTTTTCTTTTTAACTCAACTTTAGAGTCTTGCGCTTTGAGAACGACACACTCAGTCTCATGCGCTGTCCATAGGTCAAGTAGGCTACTTTTACAATGTGGAGTCGGAGTCGCAGTGGTCAGCGTCATCTAGGCCTATTTAATGTAGAAAATGGAGTCGGAGTCAAGGTAGGAGACATTGAATTACCGGTCCTACTAATTACAGCCCGGCTCACCTGGCACTACCTAAACTTAGCCCGGCTATCCATGTACGTACAAATCAACCACCGTAGTAAGTTCAATTGTTTAGCAAACTTATTAACAGCAAATTGGTAAGTACATCACACGTATAGTAATATTAAACAAATTTGTCCCCCCCCCCCCCCCCCCCAAAAAAAGCCAATTACTGTATATGTTAAGTTAGGCTATGTTGTCAGACATGGGGGGGGGGCAAAACTTAAAATTGATCAGATCAGCAGTAACCACTGAGGGGTCACATCAAAGTAGGATTGTCGCTGACCTGGGGGAGGGATGTCTCTCCCCTTTGAAAAGTTTTTGTCTTTTTCAAGGAGCATAGATGCAAAATGGTGCGAGATTTTTTAATATTGACAGAAGTAGTCTTGAAGGTTTAGTTATTTTCTCTTCAAGTTTTTTTCCAAGTTTATGATTTTCCCCAACCTCGGACGCCCATGTTGTCAGAGCCTGCTAATGAAATTACGGTATAATCACGGATGTGCCTCTAGTTATTTTTACATACAGGATTCCGTCTGCCGGGAAAGAAAAGTGGCCAAGTGGGCGCCGAATAATCCCCTCGGACCCCTCCACTTTCAATTTCAAAAGTGCGGCTGCCCCTGTCCCTCAACTGTTGATGCCCATTCGAGCTGAGGCAGTCACACTCCAGGCACCGGGCCTATGGGCTGGGCCAAGTTTACATTGAACTTTGCCAAAACACTGAACATGATCTTTGAAATTAAAATTATATTGTCAATGCAGACTCATTGACTCATTCTATAATTACTTTTGTTCAAAAAATATAAATAAAATCATGTTTTTGCCTTCAAAATACAATATTGAAAAGGTACTTTTCAGCCACAAAGTTCTTTAGGCAGTCAAGTTTATCGTACATCATTACATACATTTACGATGCTTCTATAATGTACACTCATCTATAGCCGGGCTAAGTTTAGGTAGCGCCGGGCGAGCCGGGCTAAAATTAGTAGGACCCTGAATTACTATTATTTTATCGTTGTGGCTATTTGCCCGACAGTCGGGCAAATTGGAAGTTTAGTATTCTTATTTTCCCGACAGCAATTGACCAATCATATCACCCCAACGAGCTTGTGACGTAAGAAATGTTAGTTGGCGCGGTGCGGCCTACCACAGAACAACATATAATTCTGTGGTGTATACGTACATACAGTATGTGTGGTTACTACTTACAGATCAACACACTCAGTGGACTTCCATAGCTTCGATGTCTTATCAGAGCTCAGGAGAAAATTCCAGACAATTCCCATTGATTCATTGAGTCCCATCGGATTATTTTAAAAACTCTCAGAAGAAACGTTTTCTGTGTTTTAGCATGGTTGTTTGTAGAACAGTAGAAACAGCAAACAAAGGCAAATAGAGGAAGGAAACAAGAAATGCAATCTGAAGGAGTTTCGCGCTCAACAGTTGTCTGCATGTTGCAAATTCAACAAAATGCTGAAGTCAACTCGGAATCGGCTTCAAACTGTTGTTTGGTGGCACCATTTTTCTTCTAGCGAACTTCTCATTTTCAAAAGAAGAAAAAAAAAAAACTTGCGCACGCCACTGCTCCCTAGGCTCGCCGGTAGGACAAATAAGGACCATTAGTTTCCCGACATACAATTCAAATATTTTCTGAGGCTACAGACTTAGAATAGCCCCGTCACTTTCATCCACAGTCGGGAAAATAAGGTTGTCCAATAATTTTCCCGACATACTTTTGAAGTATTTTTAGAGGCTACAAATTTTGGATAGCGCCATCACTTTGGCCAATCGAAGGGAAAATAAGGAAGGAAACTCGTGTTATTTTCCCGACTGTCGGGTAAATAGCTTCCACCTTATTTTATGAGTGGAGTCATTGTCGCAGTGAAGATGCAATTGCACTAGCTGATGGAGTCGGAGTGAAAGCGGACACTTCCCTCTAGATACTCGACGCATCTTTGGGTACATGTCTGTATGTCAAGTGGAGTCGGAGTCGAGGTGGGAGAGGAAAATATTTTTTGCTCTGGAGTCGGACATGCGACTAAGGAGAGAACGTCACCCTATTGTTAAAACGGGGTTTTTCAGGGGTTCCACCTGGGGGTTCGAGTTTGCCTGGGGTTCGGTTAGGGATAAGGTTAGGGTTAAGTCAGTTTAGGGGTTAAGTTAGGGTTAAGTGGCCTCTAAAATAAGCAATCTCCGAATCACAAATAACAAGGATATCATACGAATGAGTACTATTTAACTGTATTTTGGGGTTTTGGGATGACGTTCTCTCCCTAGACTCATGTCTGGAGTCGAGTCTCAGTGAGAAACTATCTGTTATGCATCCTGTGAAGTGGAGTCGCAGTCGACTGTGACTCCAACTCCACTTAAAAAACGGACCTTCTGGAAGGCGGGGTATTCTATAATTGTACCAACGTTTTGAGCAATAGCTGGGACGTTTCTATACTGGTAAGCCAAGCTGCCTAGGTGGGCGCCCGTGGGCCTAGCCTACTACAATAAGTTACACTTACGCTTAGGCCTAACGTTAGGCCTAGGCCTAGGTCTACAGTAGGCCTATATACAGTAAGTGTGGCCCTATCAATTTCATTAACATACAGCTTGGCTGTTTTCTACAAAACATACTCACACAAAGCTCGAAACAAGAACTGTACTTGTTCTTGTTCGTAATCTATTGCTGGCGCCACACGCTTTTGTCTTTTTGAAGAACCAGGGTTTTCGTTTTCTTGAGACATGTTTTGATGCAGTTGATTACCGCACAAAAATTAAATGGTGGCCACAAAGTACATGGTACGGATACCTCGAACAAGCTGTGACATTGTCAAAATAGCATATATAGTTGTCCACCCATGCGGTTTACGGTCGTTTCGCCCCCTTGCCAGTTCGCCCCCAACCGGTTCGCCCCCAGAAAACCATAGCCTGTTCAGGAATACTTGATATCACGAGAAGCGATGTTTTCAGGGGGCAATTTTGAATTGAAAATTAACCGTTCCGGGTGCTTCTTCTTTCGGATCACGGTGACACATCCAGAGGACATTACTACACAGTGGCGGATCCAGGATTTGGCAAACTGGGGGGGGGGGGGGGCAGGTCATAGTGGTTTGTATAAAAATCCGATCTGGGGGAGGGTCTAAGGAGAGGGTCTAAGGAGAGGTGGTGTCCTCCGGGTGCAGTGCCAGGGTATTTTGATATTTGGTAGATGCAAAATGGTGATGTCAGTGGTGTGTTTTTTGAACTGATCATATATGGCTGGAAAGCGTTCATAATTCAGTGAATTTTAATTTTTGGTTGGGTGAAAGATGCTTTTCTGGGGAGGGGTCTTAGGGGAGGGGTATCCCTCCCCTTTGAGAAATTTTTGTTAATTTAAGATTGCTTAGATGCAAAATTATGGTGCCTTTAGTATATTTTTGAACTGATCATATATCGCTGGAAAATGTTCATAATTTAGTTGGTGAATTTTAAATTTTACCCTAAATTCACAGTACATTCCATTTAAATAAATTACAAGGCTTAAATAAGACACTACAGGTTAATATTGCAGAAAGTCAGTTAAAGCCTAATGTTGTCGAAAATATTCCTCTAAATATTGAAGAATTCTGAAATTCCCTTGAAAGTAGAAGCAGTGCTCCCAATGCTGTGGGCTTGGCCGGTAATAGACTGAAGTTAGCAATCCATTAATAGAGCGCTCGTGAGTAACTCCTTGCAATGCCCAGAGAAAGTTACTGAGACCAATATTAGCCAAAATGTTATCAGCTGAAAGTCAGTAGCAGAGTTATTAGCATACCACTTATTTTCTGAGGTAGAAAATAATGAACAAATTTGAGTTTCACTCTGACACATCTCATAGGCCTGTTTCATTGGAATAGGGCCTTGTCCTTTTGTTTTATGAAGTTGAAAAACCTCAAAATCTTTTTGGAAGGGGGGGCCCGGGCCCCCTGGGCCCCCTCAAAATCCGCCCCTGCTACACCGGACATGCGTCAGGGGTGCCCTAAGCCCTAATAAAATTAGTAAAATATTGAACGGGGTCTTTTTGACCGTCTAAACCATCAATCAAAACTTCAGGTAGATTATTCCAATTTTTCAGAGTCTTGGGGAAGAAACTAAATTTATAACAATTAGATCGAGAGTAGAGTTGACAAAAATGGAGGTTGTGCATCCCACGAGTAGTCCGGGTTGGGTGTCTAAGTCTGTCCATGGGAATATTAGCCTTACCGAAAAAACCTTTCGAGAAGAGAAATAGTCTGTTTTGCTTGCGACGATCAGCTAGCGTGGGGAGATCAAGGTCTGTCAAAATGGATGTCATCGACCCTGGCTCACGAGAGGTTAAGAGGATTTACTCCTGACTGGAACAAAAAAAAAAGAATAAAAAATATAAAAATTAACTGGTGCCAGTTGCTTTTAATTCTTGTCAGTAATCTCTGCAAATTTCATTTCATTTCATGGAAGTATATTGGAGCAGTAGCGTTGCTGGGGGGGGGGGGGCAAGGGTGGCAAGTTGCCCAGGGCGCCACCTCTAGGGGTCGCCAAATCGAGGTCACTGAAAAAAATGTTGGAACTACCATTTGCCATGAGCATGATATTGAAATAACAAATTTCATCTTTTAATAAAATAATATTTACGATATTGCTAGTGTTTCCCCTTTTTATATGCGCTAAATAGGCCTTGGAGGTGCCATTTCCAGCGATCTGGGAATCATTTTGGGCCAAAATTTTCCTGCACTCCGTGCCAACCCATGGTGGTGCGGAGCGCTGAGAGTCTGTTTATGGGCTTCGCTCCCCCCCCCCCCCCTTTGACAAATTCCTGGCTACACCTTTGTCAACACTGTGAGAAGTAGCATCTAAACTCTTTTCTGGGAGTAAAATATTTCGCATGAAAAAAGTTGGGCCTCCCTAAAACATTTTGCCCCCCTGAATTTTTCTGCGGACGCCCATGGATATTAGTTCTATTTAAGATCTTGAGTTGTGTAAGTATTCATAAAATTACCCCCAGGAAGATGGGGACAGGGGTGCCAATTTCGTTTCTTGCCCCGGGCGCCACGAGCCCTAGCTACACCACCGACTGCAGTGGCCAAGTGGTTAGAGCATCCGACTTGCAGCCGGAAGGTCTAGGGTTCAAATCCTGGCCGGGTCATACCAAAGACTTTAAAAATGGAGCCTACTGCCTTTGTGCTTGGTGCTCAGCATAAGCAATGGAGTAGGAAAAACAAGCCAGTGAGCCACGACTGGAAAAAAGGCCGTGGTCGTCTCGACTTGAACCAAGACGTTAAACCTCATCTAACTAACTAACCCTAGCTACACCACTGTATTGGAGACGCTTGGAGACGTGTAAGCCAATATTTGAACCAATATTTGAAGCCAATATTATAAACCTGAAACGGCACTTCCCGAGTGTTTTAAGCATGTACCCAGCCCTGAAATATGGATCTCATGTCTGCAATTTCTCAATTAATGCAAAAAATCAATCTATGAAAAAAGTAAATATATATATTTCTAAGCGGAGCGCCACTATCGGTTGGCGCGGAGCGTACAAGAAAATTTTTGGCTTTACAAGCCGTCAGATGGCCAGAAACGGCACTTCCCGAGTGTTTTAAGCTGCATGTACCCAGCCCTGAAATATGGATCTCATAACTGCAATTTCTCAAATTAATCCAATAAAATCAAGCTATGAAGATAGTTAACATATATTTCTAAGAGGAGCGCCACCATCAGTTGGCGAGGAGCGTACCACAAAATTTTCGGCTTTATAAACCCCTAGATAGCCGGAAACGGCATTTCCCGAGTGTTCTAAGCAAGAATATGTTCAGCCCCCACTTTGAAATTCTCCCCGCTTCTTGGAGCACTTGACAAATATTGGGGGGCTGAACATACCTTCAGCCCCCACTTTTTCACTTTTCATCGACGCCACTGGGGTTCGGCATTGTCTTGAAGGCGCGAAGCGCCCAGGCGAGGAACGGAACAACCGAGTGGGGAGAGGGTGCGGCTCTCCCCCTCCCACCTCAGGGAGTTTTTGCAATTTTTACATAAAAATTGAGCGATCAGGTGAACACCTAAGCTGGAATTTTTGGACATTTACAATCAAATGAAAACGTGAGGAAAAAGCTTAGCCACAAAAATGGTAAAATAGGGCCAACAACGGAGTAAATTCATCCTACAATGATATTGTTGAAGTGTACCGTTGACTTAAATTATGCACATTGTTGCCATACCTCGTGTGGTGTTTGTCTCCCCTGTCTCGGAATGTGCCTGTCAGACCATGCTGTCCGGTAACGCCGTACTCATTGTACAGTACAATAGTATTTGATAGGTTAGCGCGATGCATTTTGCGGTCGCTACAAGTGAATTACCGGTACTTCAACTTACATATGTGGGACGAGGGTACAGGGAATCTATAGTCGTTGTCTCTGTGAATACGAGGTATAGGAAACCGTTAGTTTTATTCACTATTCACGGCATCGCTATAGGCCTATTACTTGATCAGACCAATAATACGACCAATTAAAGGTCGTGTGACATGAAAATAACATAGTTGGATATTTGATGTAAAAATCATTAAAAATCCAGAAAATAGCAACAATTCCCATTAAAATCCATCAAATATTGACCATTTTACAGGTAAATTTCTATTTTACACTTGTATCATGAATAAACATGAGCTAAATATGCAAATATGTGACATCGAAAGAGGGACATACCATATATGGCTCATGTTAGCCTTTGTTTTTTCAACCTTAATTTCAAGAACACTGGTAGTATTGTTATTCCCCGAGGGGTTTATTATAAAAGTTAAAATTTTTTCCTTGAAAAATATTGATATCACTCACCAAACTGTAATCTGTATGATCAATAATTAAGATATAATTTATATAGGGTTAACAAAAGAAGTCTTCACACTGTGCCAACACTCCACATCATTCTTTTTGCATATAGGCAATTAGTTTCTTCAGAAACCATCTAACTTTGAAGACGTATATTTTGAGAACGGTAAAAGATATTGAAATAATTCCAACGGATCTTTGATTGGAGGACTTTATTCTTTAAATGACAAGTGAAACAGCTCTTTTTGGTGGCATGTCACACGACCTTTAAGCTTTCAAAATATTTAGCCCGCAAAAGCAAAATTAGGGAAAACCCGTCAGATCATGTGAGAAATAAATGAAATCCGGACATTGTGGGCAATTTTACCAGCGAGCTTCCGTGGCAGCCCCCTGCTAGTAGTAATCAGATCTGTTTACATAAAAAAGCAAAGCTACACAAAGCTATGCATTATTTGCAATTTCGCTAGTGTTTTTGCAGGGTAATCCGAACCATGAAAATAGTATCCCGCGGAGCGGACTCTGTTTGCCCGTCTCATTGTGGCTTCGCTAACATGTACGGTAACTGAACAAGGAATATTCCGTACAGCCTGCAACGTAGGCAATGACAATAGTGGATAACTGAGGGAGTATTTCGTTGTCTCGGTTTTTCCTTTCGAATATTGTCTTTGTTTTAAAATGCTCGGTATTGATAGCATTTTTGCGACATTTGCGTGTAATTATTCGTTCACGGATGTAATTTATGCAATCCGGAATCAAGAATTACGAAAGATGCACATATTTTTAGTAAACCCATGGTTCTTGACTGCCCCCTGAAAAATAACTACTCGAAGGTCAACCCTTCTCTTGTTAAGAAATCAGCTTGAATAAGATGGCATGGACAGGTAGTAAAGTGGTTGTGTCAAGTAGTGTTTTCGCATACAGGGCTATTACTGAGGGGTGAATTGTCCAAGCGAAAGTTTCCCTGGTGAGAACTGTCCTCGAATGTCACCAAGTCAGAATTGTCCAGATGGTTTCCAGTCACCTTCCAATATGGTTAATGTACCGAAATTACACTTAACACTTGAGACGCAGATTCAGAGGGGTGTCCCAGCTGTACCCCCTTTCGACACCACCTTTTTTAGAGGGTCCCAAAGCTTCTTTATAATATGAAGGGCTTATTGAATTGCCAAATACCAGAAACACCATTCAAGTGCATAAATTTCATTTTTCCCCTTAGACATACTTCCTCTTTCAATGTTTCGTACAATTGGCGCTCGTAGGAGCGAAATTTGCCCTTATGGAGCCTAGCCCCTCCATTTCGTGCTTGAAATCCTGCATCCGTCGAAGTCGAAGCATTGGTGGTCTAGTTTCGTAAATAGAAACGGACACAACCAGACCGGTGAAATAAGTTCAAGTTTCAGGCGGCGCACATTCAACCAAAATTACTTTGACAAAAATCTGCTCTTACGAGCTCACCGGTACTGCTCCCGGAGCCACGGCCCCGAAGGAACACACTTATGATAAGGCATTAGCAGGTAAATACAAGACGGCTCTACATACATACATGGGCGGCAATCCCGGGGGAGACAGGGGGACATGTCCCCCAATATTTTGGAAATCGCCTATTGACTTTGATTTTTCACACTGCAGTAAATTATTTGAAATGGGGTCATGTCCCCCCAGTATTGAGAACAAATCTCCGCCCATATCTACAAATCTTACTTGGGGTTTGAGAAATTTAGGCTACAACATGTAGTGATAAGCAAATCTTGACAAAAGACTATTGTTAGGTCATTTAAACTTCGGTATCGAACTTAAACAACTATAGTAATGTAACTTACTATTCAAAACATCTCTTACACTCTGTACATATCACGCGATTTATGATCTAGTTCAACATACTGTTATGCGAGTAATGGATAGAAAATGATTTGGGCTTTAAACAGTTGGGTTTTTGGTATGTTTTAGTGTAGGTTTAGACTTCATGGCATCTTATGGGGCCTTACCATCCTCTGCTCTTTGAACCTGTTATGCTGTGCACTATGTTATGTTTTGTCCATTTGAACTTTGACCTCTTGACTTTCGAAATATAACGCAAACGATTAGGCATACAAAAAATGTTCATGTTCAGCCTGGTACCTCTCCACCAACTTTGAAGTTGATGAGATAGGCCTATGGTTCACTGAGATGAGGACGATGAACTTTTAAGCAAAACTCTGGCAAAAATGACCTTTTAAGTACATTTTGGCCTTTAAAGTCTCACCTTAGCAACCAAAAAGCAGTTTTTAATTAAGAAAAATACTAATAAAGGCCGGAAAACCAATTTTTAGCAAATTTGACCTTTGATCTCTGACCAAGTTTGACCCGTGACATCATCAATTACGCATGCACAAGTTTTCGTGGTCAGGTACGTACCCACCAAGTTTGAACTTCATCGGACTTAGGGTTTAGGAGGAGTGTTTGATACACTGTTTTCGCAAAATTTAGGCAAATAAGTTTCACCTTGACCCCACCCTTAGCAACCAAAAGAACTATTTTAAAAATCATCTAGTACCGGTCTTAGCATATCATGTGGTTTATTACTTTTCCTAACATAGGCCTACTGATATGCAAATAAGGGCAAAAACTATCTTAAAAGTAAAAATTATTAGACCTGAAGTCCAATTAATGTACTAATGTTACTTTTACTTTTGTGCAATTTAAAACTGAACTTGAAACTTTTACCATCAGAACATTGCCTTTTTGGAATTGAGTATTTTAAATGTTAACATAATTGAATGAGAACTCAAATCTTGACTTTAAAAGACAAAGTAACAGGATTTAAGGTAAAAAATGATAATTAAAGTCAAAATTCTGGCTTCAAATGTACAAGTCAAAGTAATGCCTTAAAAGTGATAATAATGACATTATATGGTCAAAAGTTGAAATTTAAGAAAATAAAGAATAAAAGTCAAAGTAATGAGATTAAAACCTAGATAAAGAAGATTCAAATTCATAATTAAAAGATTCAAAAGTAAAATTTTTGACGTTTTAATTCACTTTCCATAATATTTTAAGTCATTATTATGAAATTAGTAACTTTTACAGTCAAAGAAATTACTTGAAGATCATAACAATGAGTTCCAATGTCAAAATACTAAAAACTAACCCAAAATTGTGACTTAAATTTGAATATGATATGTAATAAGGTAAACTTGATGATGATTTTAAGTCCAAATTTGGACTTTCAGGTCAAAACAGCAATTAAAAGGCAAACGTATGACTTTAAAAGTAAGAACAATTAGATCTGAAACTCAGAATTATGAAATTTCATTTTAAAATAATGACATTGTTCTAAGTCACTTTAATGAGACAGAGAGTAACAATCATGAAACCAAAAGCCATATTTCAAGTTAAATAGTAGTTACAAAATGAAACAATGATCACTTTAATTTCAACACTTTCTTAAGAAATAGAAGGATGTTACTTGAAGTTAGGGTAATGAGATCAATTAATGTTAAATTCAACGAGTAGGCCTACAGAGTTAAGTTAATGAGTCCAGATTTTTACTGTAAAAAAAATGATAAGACTGAAAGTAAAAGTGGAAACAGTTACTTTAAAAGTTAAAGAAATGCTATTGAAGTTAAAATAATGACATTGGAGAGAACAGTTTTAAATTTAAAAGTCATGAAAAATAAAGATTTAAAGTTAAATTGATGAGAGCAAATATTAAAATAAAAGTCACAATAATAAGATAAACATTCCAAAGTTTCAACTTTTCGAGTCACTTCATTGAGATTTTAAGTCAAAGTCATGACATGGAAAGTCAAACTGGACACTTTGAAGTCAGCAAAATAAATCTGAGCATTAAAATAATGGCATAAATACTTAAAATCTTAAATTTCTAAGGCAGTAAGGTTAAAATGCATCAGCGAGATCTCAATCAACACATTGACTTTTGAATTCGAAATTAAAATTAAAATCCGTATATATATATATATATATAGTGCGATTTATTATTTCTATAATATATATATATATATTTATATATATATATATATTTATATATATATATATTTATATATATATATATATTGTTGCATTACGGTAAGGGTCAACCACATGGGGATCTAGGGATGCAGCTCCAAAATGAAATCCAGATAAAAGAAGACAAAGAAGTTGTTTTCAGTTCCTTGATTATTTATTAGATGATTCGGGTTCCAACAGATCAGATGAAAATTACGGCCGACAAAAAAAGATTAATTAAACTATACACAAATTTAACGTAATAGTAGTGACTACATGTTGCTACACCATCTAGTGTCGAGGCTGCAGCTTGGGTCTGCAAGACTCCTGTTCCTCGTGACTCTTCAGAAGTTGAATGCAGTCTCCTGATTGGTCAGGATTTGAGATGCACTGGAAGATATAAATATTAAGTAATAAGGTAATAACCATGGGAGGGTTAGGAAAAGTTTTACTGAAGGTCAGGGACAATTGTAAAATGGGAAAATATCTTTTAACAATTTTACTTAAAGGAGGTAATCTGGGGTTGCGGGTAACAACCAAGGGGGCAATGATTTTTTTACGTAATTTCTTTTACCCTTCACGATTGAGGAGAACACTTCTGGGAGCTGTACAAGCTTTCCCAATCTTATCAGTAACGGTACTAGGGGGATATCCTCTTTCAATTAAATTACTTTTAAGATTATCTAGATTTTTAGTCAGAGAATCTTCGGTAGAACATATGGTACGAATACGGGCCTGTATTGTCCACTGCCATTTATTGTTTGCACGTGAACAAGGAGAGTGTATCTCTCCGAAACGTTGTGCGTCCTCTTCATTTAGCTTGTTTGCTTTTTGAAAGTTTTTAGCCTTTTACAGTTTTACCGTTTTACATCTTAATGTTGTCTATGTAGATTGGACACGATCTTTTTCCGCTACAATTGGTATGTACTATATATATATATATATATATATATATATATATATAGATATATATATATATATATATATATATATATATATATATATATATATATATAGTTCAAGAAAAGTAGCATCACACCAGTAACAAACAAATAGCATAAACAGAAAATGGTGAAACATATTTAAATTTTCGGACCACACAGGGCCCTTCATCAGTTTCGACGAGAGGCAACTTAACAACAAATGTACTAAAGAACACGAAAACACCGTAAATAGCTGAAGAGAAGCAACTTTAAGAGAGAAAGCTGAAAGCGATTACAATTGAAGCGTAACAATAACACAATAGCTATCTGGAATTAACACGTGATTTGCGAACTTGGACATGAAACCCATCATTGATGTTAAGGCCTTTTGGAAAGACAGTGTCAAGCCTCCAAATCCAGCTTGTTTCTTTATCACGTAGGCCGTGTTCGCTGTCAAGGACTTCTAAAATAGTGAAAATTGAATTCGTTTGGGGAATGAATAGAAAGGTGCTCATACAAACGCCAGCAATCATTGCGTTGCCTAGTAGCAGGTCTAGAAAACGAACGTAAGGAGGACTTGTGCTGGTTTAACCGCGCGCGAAGTTTAACAGAGGATCCCACGTACTGTAAATTGCAAGAAGGGCAAATGATACAATAAATGCAAAACGTAGAATTACAAGAACCTCCCTTCGCTTTTAAGTTAAAAACTTTTCCATTAGCTTGGCTACGCAGGGAACTAGTACTTAACATAATATTACACAAAGAGCAACGCTTGTTCCCACACGGTGTGCAAGCCCGGTTGGGGTCCAGAAGATCGTTCCAGGGGCCTTAAGCTTAGCGCGAACAAGAGTATCTCGCAGGCTGGGTGGGTTACGAAAACTTAGTACGGGCAGGTTAGGAACCGCATTACGCATGTAATCAGACTGGTGAAGGAGAGGCTGATACTTTTTCAAAATAGCAGAAATATCAGGAAGCCCGGGATGATAAGAAGTGACTAAAGGGACCCTTTCCTTCTTAGGTGACCGAGGACGCGTGGTCTCATCACGAGCCAAAGCGCGACCGATCTCCTTACCAACCTTTTTACGGCTATGACCCCTGCGATGGAGATGTTCCTTCAGCTCATGACACCGTTTTTGAGCAGTGGCAGCATTAGAACATATGTATATATATTAATATATATATATATATATATATATATATATAGATATATATATATATATATATATATATATATATATATATATATATATATATATATATATATATATATATATATATATATATATATATATATGCGTGTGTGTATAGCTTTAGATGAAATTCCTCTTTAGCCTGAGAATTCAGCCCCAGCGAAACCCCTTGGAAATCCTAGTTATGCGCCTGTTACTACTGTAGAGACCGAAGTGTGCTGAACGGAAGCAATGAACATCTAGGGCCTTCTGTACCTCTAATTTATCTTTCGGAACATTAATTACTTACGTTTCAACAGTAATGCTGTTAAGGCATGAGCAATTTCAAAGCCTTTCAGAAACCTGTTGGGTTAGGGAATATGGGGATACTACAAACTTAGGTCTCCCTTGGCGATCTTCAGCTACTGTCAATTGCTGCCTGGCGTTCACTTGCAAGAGTTGCAGTTTTACAAATGTTTTGGCAATTGATGATTTTCAAGTTTTTCCTAGTGTTGAAAAGAAGAGATACTATCAAACGGAGAATCTGAGGGGTCCATGCAAGCAGTTGTTACATCATAACTTTTCCATCCTCCCGGATAGTCATCTACTTCTCCCGTTACCCTCCCCCATCAGATACCCATCACTGATGATAGTTGCGTGTAAAGAACGTGTATAGTTTCACGTTATGTAAGCTATAGTTTAAATAAGTAAGAGGCTGTTTTCCTGGTCAAACATTTATCTTAAGAGGTTACATTAAAAGTTGAAAAGAGCCGTATCAATAGAGCACGAACCAAAATCTTGTCAAATATTTCACTAGATTTGGCTAGAGATGATCCAATTTGTTTCATTTCTAACCGTAAATTTTAAATGAACTATAGCCAACTATTCCGGTCCGTGCCGATATGGGACAACTCGAAGGTTTGCATGGCTGTACGGAGGATATCCCAATTTAGTGCGTAAATCTGAAGGCCCATTATGTTTACAGTTGCAAATAACATTTATCTGTGTTCGTCGTAGAGTGTTTCAGTAATCACCCAGGCGTGTATTTAGCAATAGGTGCACAGGGAGCGCTCTGAAAAATTGGCCTTTCATGGTCAACTTTTATAGAGCTACACATATTACAATCGTTGACAAAAAATCGAAAAGGATGAAAGGTTTTCCGTTTCCCTAAACCAAAATACTAGGAATCCACTGGCGTAGCAAGGTAGTGGACTGGGTGGACAATGTCCAGGGACCCCGAGGGTTCAAGGGGTCCCCGACCAAATGCGCAAAACATTCTCAAAAATCGTAACTCTGCCTGCCGTCTAACTACCCAGTACAGACTCGAAAGGAATTACAAAGCCATCAACAAGGGAAGAATGGATACGGGATTGAACCCAGATCTGGTGTGTGCAAGGTCTCACTCTTACCCCGTACCTTCCCATGGAGATTGGAGGGCTCTTAGGAAAATGGGTTTATGATACCATTGGTTGGGACCCCTCGGTGTCTCTTGTCCGTGGGCCCCGATGGTCTTGCTACGCCGCTGTAGGGTTCACTGCTTTTAGGCCAACCAGGGAGTAGAGTAGCATCTCCCTAAATGGACCAACAAATATTTCAGGTTTTGTTAAAACATTAAAGGTAGTCCGTCCTCCCTACCGAAAAAAATATTGGAGGGCGCTATGTCTCACATCTACCACTTAAGCAAATATCACTGCAGTTGCCCAATTTTACGTTATTTCGTCACCCTCAACCAAATTATTGGAGAGGACTATTTCTCACACTCACAATGATCAGCAAATCATAAATTGAATTAAAATGAACTGAATTGAATATTAGGATCGTTTACCAAATATTGAGGGGACGAAAGGGGATCCGTCCCCCACTGTGACCAAATTATTGGGGGACTATGCCCCTCCCCTGTGATCTCCGCCCTCCTCTACCTTGAAGCATTGATCCAATTGCATATTAACCTCAAGTTTTGTAACTCTTTTCTTTACTTATTGATTGTTGCAAATAGGCCTCTTCAGCACTCCAATCTTAGTCTGGTCAGGGAGTTGTCATTTAGTTGTCATTTAGTTGTCTAAATAGCAACTCCCTGGTCTGGTACCGGAGACAGCTGCCTCTGCACCCGGCGTTTATTTAGTTGTTACAACACTGCATGTTTCCCCAAATTCACGTGCAATATGCAAAATAATTCCATTCATTTTAAAATTATAACTCGAACTTTTCGAACCGAAATGTATTCAAGAGACTTCGTGAAGTATGAGGCCAGGAAACACATACCCACAGTATCCCAGCTGTATGTCTCGAGTCGACACATACGAGCACGTGAGAAACAGGGGTATATTAAACCATAGCATTTATCAGCAAAGGACATATACATCGAATTTTAAAAGGTCAATTGAATTTACCTACCTTAACACCTATTCTCAGACTCCCAATCCGATCGAGACAAGGTTGTGTTGACAGAAGAGCTATAGGTCCGTAGAAGAAACATAGATCGCATGGATGAGATTTTACCGTACACAGCTAAACATGTTGTTGAAACCAACTCCTAGAGTAATTCAAATGGGGACAACCCGATATTCATAAGGTTATTTTCAGTCGTAGAGGTTACTGTTCATAAGTTTCTGTAGGCATACTAAGAGTCATTTATCATAAGGTTCGTTATTCATAATAAAAGAAAGGGTTTGCTACTCATAAGGTTCGTTATTCATTATAGAAAAAATGTTTCGTTATTCATAATAGAAAAAAGGGTTCCTTATTCATAACGGCAAAAAGGGTTCGATATTCATAATGGGGGAAAGGGTTCTCTATTCATAATAAGAAAAAGGTTTCGTTATAATAAACAGGGTTTGAACTTCATAATAAAATAATATAGTTCATTAGTCGTAACACATTGCAAGGGTCAGGGGAGGATCAAAGGCTTTTGAGGTAGGGATTCCAGAATAACGAAATGTTTCTTCGATTTTGTAGGCTAACATGAGCTTTCTATTCCGTTGGAAATAGAGATTTCTTTTTCCTATTATGAATAACGAACCCTTTTCCATCATTATGAACAGCAAGCCCTTTCCCCATTATGAATATCGAACCTTTTCTCCTTTTATGAATATCGAACCTTGTTTGCTATAACCTATATGAATATCGAACCCATTTTGCCATAATGCATATTGAGCCTTGCCAAATGTTATGAGTAGCGAACCTTTTTTGCCGCTATGAATAGTGAACCTCATGACTAATAAACCCTTTTTATCTTTCTTTTTATGAATAACGAAAGTTATGAACAAGGAATCTTATTTTTGTCGGAAAGCAAGTTGTGAATAACGACCCTTATGAAAAATGTACCTTATGACCAAAACACCTTATGAATACCGGGTAGACACCATAGAAATATCCGTTTCGTAAACACTAACAGAGCTTGCCAGTTCTCCAAAGGATAAGATCTCCGTCCTATGAAAGTTCACACATGGGCCTTTCACAGGCTTTAGATTTGTGTGACGTAGCTATGCCATATGACTTTTGAAATTGGTAAGGTTCCGAGAGTTTCTTATGGGCGGTGTTATTCCCTTTATGCTTTAACTTCACAGCAGGTGTCGAATTTGCCTACGTAGCAGGCTCTATATACGGTATACTCCTTGTTCATTCATATCCCTTAAAGAGGGGATAAGCAAACAGTTCTCTCAGCTGGGTGGTGTCGAATATTTATACCCCGAGTGCAATCAAGGTGGGTGCAGGAGTAACACCTTGTCCAAGATGGCGTTTTAAATAGAGGGAGGACATAATGCAAAAACGCTCAAAATACTTGAAATTTCTTTATTTTTTGTATAGTACTTAATTTCTTTTACTACAGCTTCGTGGCCTTTACAATTCCCCAAATAATTACTTTCGGTATAGGGGAATGTCCTATTTGCTCTCTTGTATCTGTAATGCGCCACGTAGATCTTTTTCTGTCTTGTAGGCTGTGGTGCGCCACCTATAGAGCATTCTTACTTTCCACAGCACTCACCCAGGTAGGGGCAATTGACCATCTTCCCACACGTTACAGCCTAGTAATTTTTAAACCATGTCGAATAAGGTAATATAGCCTGCGTCGTTGGTTGTGAATATAAATTGATGCGACCGCTTGACGCTTATTAAAAGAGGGTTGAAAAGGCAGCCCAGTTGCTCCCTGAATCACTACTTAACTAGCAACAAGTGAGCATGGAAGAAGCCTTCAAACGCTTGTCTATAACAACTTTCATTTTACAGAAAAGGTCAATTATGCATTTTTTAATGAAAAAAGCAGTTTTCGTAAAGGATAGAAAAGTAATCTTAGTTTAACCAGGCCAGACGTCTCACATCAAATCCCTCGATTATGTATAGGCTTATACCGTTCAGCTGCAGGTTTACCATGCAGAATGGCCGAATCTTTTCTGTCAACTCCTCGCCAAGAAGAATCTGTACCAACTGACCAAGCGGCAGCCCCCGCAGCTGTGGCCGCAGAGACCAGTTGTAGGCAAGCTTCACTACGACCGCCATTATCCACAGCATGGTGGCAGAGGACATCTTTGTATCAGGAAAAACTGGCAAATCCGTGCTCTGAAATGTAACTTACTCCCCTCACTGTTCAGCCAAAAGACAGGATCTAGTGGAAGCTAATGCCATGTTTACTGTAGCACTGACTAATAATAGTGTTTAACGTATAATATTCCGCATTCCCTGTGATTTATTGGCTTCGTTCTGACAAGAAGTTATTTTTATTTTTTCATTTAGCTCAGCCTTATAACCTTATTTTTTATCACTTCATTTTAAGACAAGGGCAAATCTTCTCATCCCAGATAATTCCAATTCTCCCAATTAAGTTACTTATAGCCCCTCCAATAACCGTCTTTATCTCCTCTTTGTGCAAACAATAAATACCTAGTTTATTGCTTGACGGAATATAGCATTGTTAGAGCATCCGACTTGCAGCCGGAAGGTCTGGGGTTCGACTCCTGGCAGGGTCACTTTAACATGGAACTTTAAAAAGACTAAAAATGGAACCTATTGCCATTGTGTTTGGTGCTCAGCATAAGCAATGGAGTAGGGGAAACAAGCCAGTGAGCCACAACTGGAAAAAAGGCCGTGGCCGGTCCGACTTAAACCACTTGGTTAGAAACTGAGCCGTAAAACTTCATCTAACCCTCTAACCCTTGACGGCATATCCTGGTTAGCACATTTATAGGCCAAAATATGTAACCAGAACACTCTTTGCGCGTGCTATGAAATGTGAGCTACTCTACTTCTCTTGAATTTGATGTCAGTCAAAGAGCAAACACCAACTGATAATTTCGATTTCCTCCAAGTAAAAATGTAGTGTGGGGTGATGAACGTCTGTCTTTACGTTGTAATTCACTATCATGAATGAATGTTCTATGCAGTATCTTACGGATTAACTTGTCCGCCTTGCAGTGAAGAAATCATGGTCGCAGCAGCTGGCTGGACCCGGACTGTTTTTGAGTCAGTACTGTCTGACTGGGTCTAGGCTCAAGTCAAGTTTTGGTATGTTAGAGGGGTACTTATTCTAAGCATGCTGGTGAAATTTGTATTGAAATCCAATGTGTGGTTCTCAAGATATTAGCATTCAAAGTTGTTACATTTAACACAAAGCCAAGCTGCTTAGATTTAGTTCCTCTTTCACATATTTAAATTAACTTTTTTGTGCTTAAACCCTTTCTGAACAGATTTCTTTGATTTTGCTTTCCTTCTTTATTCATTTGTAGCGGACACAAATGTAGTTCACGCTAATTACGTTTTGAAAAATTAAAGGTGAGAACCCCTATGCAATTATATAGGCCAAGTTTTGTGGCTAAGTTGTAGGCAAACGCGTCACGGCAATCTTCACATCGAAAGCTGCCAATACAACTTCTGTAGATGACGAGAGTAACGACTTTTGCTTGAAGATAGCTAGCCCCCATTTTTTATTTACCCAAGAAATCTTTCAGAATGCTTTTCATGAACTAACGGAAATCAATTTTTAACATCTTCTGACTGAAACCATTACTGAAAGTAAATATACCTGCAAGGTCAACATAGTCTGTGCAGGGAAGCGGAAAGAGGTATGATTAAAATCTGTCTCAGTTGGAATTATTGCATGACAAGACTGGCAGAGACGTTGCCCAAACAGCGGAACCCACTTTTTGGTCACGTGCAAAACACGGTTGCATAGGAGAACCGCATGCAAGCAGGACTGAGAGCATCCGTTGGTAATGGAGATAAGAAATGTAGGAGAGAACTGAATAACTAGAAAAATATTACTACGACGATTGAGGCTGGTCAGGTACCGGTTCCAACGATATTTTTGTTCGTAAGATGCATGCATAAATACTTACATTAGCATGTTGAACATGTAGCGGAAATTTGTGGTTACATTTTCCAGGCAAGTCGTTACAGTACCCCAAATCAACTTGGGCTCCTGCGCCTATGGGATAAATAAAAGGAAAAAGTATTCCTAAACGAGGTCGGCGGCCATTTTGAAATTCAGAATGGTGATCAGACTTCATACCGAGCTGTTTAGTAAACAAGCCTCAACTGGTGCATTTAAACCCAGCATATTCGCATTTTCTCTGAATGACAATCAATCGGCATTTTGTTAATGTAAACACATGTGCCAGGTGGTTCGTCGAGTTACCGGGAATTTTTTTGGCATATGATACCTTTATACAGGTAAAAATTATGCGATATATAAAGCCTTTACGTGCCCAAAACACATATTCTCATGCCGGTACTGGACTGCTTTTCAATGGGTACGGCGAGGGAGGGCTGCGGTACTTCAATTTCAATGCTTATTTGCCAGAAAAATAAAAAGAAACATATATTTTGTCCGAAATAGCCAATTTTGTGCCCGAATTACAGCTCTAGCCCCTCAGCCCCTGCCCTCTTCGTACGCTTATGCATGTTCTCAAAGTCCACAGTTGACCCCTCACATGTTGATGGAACTCTCTCAGAATGTTGAAATAGAAACAAAACGAGTTCAGTGAAATTTTCAACTCAATACAAAAACGGTTCAGAGGTCAACAGACTCTGAAAAGTATTGCGCAATATCGTTACCACAGCAATACACCGTGCTAATGCATTTCTAATAATTTTACGGGCATAAATCACTTTTTAAAGCTATAAACATACAGCTGAAAATTTGAAAGTGGAGTGACTTGTAGCAAAGTGACAGCAGCTATATCTTACCTTTTGAAAAGAATATGTCTTTAAAAAGGCAGTTTGTTACTATCGGTAGTCGTCACCTTCAAATTTGATCCCACCTGCCCAGAGGCAACCCCCACTCCAATTTTTTTAAGGGTGTCAAATGATTTTGTCTGAAAATGCGTTTGAAAACCCTTCACATGGCAAGTTTACATGAGAAGTTATATGTTTTCGAAGAATACAGCACCTTGCCTTATTACACTACTGTTCACCTTCCCCCTCCAAAAATATTTTCTCTCACGATGCCTCTTATAACTTCCACCAGGCACCATTGCTCACTCCCCCAAAAATTATTTTTGCACGACGCCCCTGCCTGGGCCTGTGACCAAGTTATCATACGGCTTTTCATGATTTATAGAATTATATGACAAACCACACAGCTTCCTGATGAATAAGTGGCTCGAGGTCAAAATCAGTTTCTGTATTGGAAGTGTTTATTCAAAACATTGTGCCTCGTACAGTGAGGTCGTTAATGGCGGCTTAACAAAGACGTGGAAAACATATTGGCTGAAGATCTTCTTCAAGTTTTAGCTTTTAATATGATAACTGTAACTTTAAATCCCATAATTCTTCATTAAAAAAATAAAACTTTTAAACTTTGAATTCCATTACTTAAGTGTTAATCTCATTGTTTTGACACCAATTCTCTTTATTTTGACTTTCGATAAACATACATGAATTTTAAGTCAAACTAAAAAATTTTGAGACGTCAAACTAATGACATAAAAACTGAAAATCTTGACTTTCGAAGTATAGCTAATATGATTGAAAGGTAAATAACCAGATTTGATATCAAAGAATAACTTGAGTCTCCCTATTTTAGTTCTGATGACGTCACAATGGTCATAAGACACCATAATACGTTAGACCGTATCCTTACACTCACAGAAATACGCTTCAAACTTTAAATAAATTGAGAACTCCAAAACTTTTAAGTAAAAATTTAAACAAAAGTACTGTAAAAATTACACATATCTTATGCAATTAAGTAAAATTATATATAAATGATATAGAAATTATTCCTTTCTTGAGGAATCATTGATCACGCAACATAAAGGCAATATTTACATTGCTTTGGTGTAAACTTTTACTTAAAAGTTCTTTAATTCTAATTTTACTTACCTGTTCTGAGAGAGTGTTAAGCTTACTAGACAGCTAGGGTCATAATCATAACACATTTGGGGGTATAAGACCAATGAACCGTTTTTAATCATGGAACGTAGTACTTCCATGTTTTAATTGAAGTGCCTCAAATACACGTTATCATTACCTACCGTTTTACATTTTGTTTTAATTAGATTCTTTCCCTGGTCGGATTTCTGCCTTTTTACATGTAAACATGCAGTGGAATCGTGATAAGAATGTAACACAATGAGACTTAAAGTTTCAATCTATTCTAGATTTGTCAAAGGTTTAGCTTATTTTACTGAATGTAACTGGCAAACAAACGCAGCCTAACCGCCATCTTGAATTCCAAACTGTGCAATAATTATGTTCTGAAACTCCATGAAAGATACTTGTAACATGGAAGTACGGGTAGTACTTCCATGCTTGTAAGTGAAATAAGAGCAACTTTGTAAGATTAAGCTGATATGGCAAACAAAGTTTCGGATTACTGCTCATCCCTGTAAAAGTTTTGTCACCTTTTATACAAATTGTGACTATACCATATACTTGCAGTTTTGTCTGAAAAAAACCAATTACGAACGTACTTTTGTTGACCTTTTAGTATAATTTCAACCTGCAAACGAAGCAAGAAAGAAACATGAAATGAAACGGAAATGAAAATGATTAAACTATTCGCAGTCTAAATTAGCGCATATAGATACATTATCGCTTCTCGGCTTTTGGCTGTTAAGATCATATGTAGTATGTTCTTTTCAGCCATTTTAGACCCAGTTCAGCCATGACAGACCCTTGATGTAGAGGTCTGAAAGTAAAGAGGTTAGCCATGTGTAAGTTTTGATGTCTCTTCGGACGTAGCTCCTTTAGGGAGCAGAACTCCATCGGGGTATACCTTTGGTTTTCGCCATACGGCCCTTATAGGCAAAAAGTATTATACAATTATACAGTATACAGTACTTAATAGATTTGAGGCGAATAAAATTGAAAGGACAGTTATGTATTTAAACTAAAGATTACTTTAAATTGTAATGAAAGTAATCCAGACAGGTCTTGACTGCACTGCAGATGGATTTGTTTTGATAGCTTCTCATTAATTAAGTCTCGTGTCTCTTTGGGTCGTAACTATACAAGACTTTAATAAAAATGGAACCTTCTGCCATTGTGCTTGGTGCTCAGCATAAGCAATGGAATAGGGAAAACAAGCCAGTGAGCCACAACTGGAAAAAAGGCCGTGGCCGGCCCGACTTAAACTACTTGGTTAGAAACTGAGCCGTAAAACCTCATCTAACTCTAACTCTATACATTTGGGAGTAGTTTTATGTTTTCGCCTGAGTTGGAAGACATCTGACAGACATTTCCTCAAAAAGTAGTGGTTAAATCCTCCTGCTTTGAATTAAAACTTTCAAAGTGTTCTGAAAAGTTTCGGTGTCTGAAGAAAGAAGACAGCTATGTTATAAACTGATAAAGACGCATACAGTTTTATAACGTATATCCCAGTGAACTTTTTTTCATTTGGCCTCGATTTTATTTCAGCTGGGTGGCTGTGGTTACATGGGTTCAACAAAGAAAGAAGTGTAATCACATTTGACCTTTCAAAAGTTTGTTTGGAATGACTTTCAGAGCTTGTGCCAATGAACTTGCAACTAACCTTCTTGATAAGAGAAGATTAAAATTAGGTCGGATGGAGAGAGGATGATTAGGTCGGATGGAGAGAGGATGATTAGGTCGGATGGAGAAAGGATGATGAAGTGCCACAAGACATCAATCAAAACAGAGGGGGGGGGGGAGGTATAAACTTGATCAATCACAAAAAATATCGCGACATAAAACAGCTTCATATGATTAAGAATTAAGGTTCTCTTATTCAAACCGAGTGACTGAGCTTGTCTCATAGAAATTGAAGTAATGGGGAACACTAACACAAAGTACCATTGCATGTTCGCAGAGAAGCCACGAAACTTGTGCGGGCGCTTTCGTTGTACAGCAAAAAGCGAGATGATATGTGAGTCTCCATACGTTTCGTGTGCTTTAACGTAGGAAGACTTATAGGAAAAAATGTCATTTTATCCGTTTTTCGAATTTTCACAACAGAGATACTCCTAACTTTGAAAGCATGTAGTTCTTTCCCTAATAACTAGGGCAAGAGCAACGGCGTAATGTTGGTATTACGCGCCGTCTTTGTCGTACAAACAGATAGATAAGCGGCTTCAGTCCAGTTTGTAGGACGAAATTCTTCTTTACTACGTGTGTTTCAACTTCATATGCATTATGAGCTCGTGATTGCGTAATAAACTGGGTGCCATGCCATGATATAAACCAAATTATTTATGCATGCATCTAACGAACAAAAATATCATTGGAACCGGTAACTGACCAAGTGACCAGCCTCGATCGTCGTAGTCGAAGTTTGCACCAATGGTGCTCTAGTTATGCTCTCTAATGCCCGTACTTTCTTCTCTCCATTACCCACGGATGCTCTCAGTGCCTGCTTGCCTGCTGGACAGGCGATGAGTCATGGTTCTCCTGTACAACAGTGCTTTGCAAATGACCAAACAAGTAAGTTCCGCTGTTCGGACAACGTCTCTGCCAACCGAGACGTCAACCGAGACGTTTTAATCATAACTCTTTCCGCTTCCCTGCACAGACTATTTTGACCTTGCAGGTAAATTTGCTTTCAGTAATGGTTTTAGTCAGAAAATGTTAAAAATTGATTTCCGTTAGTTCATGAAAAGCATTCTGAAAGATTTCTTGTATATAAAAAGTGGGGGCTAGATATCTTCAAGCAAAAGTCGTTACTCTCGTCTACAGTTGTTGGCAGCTTTCGATGTGAAGATTGCCGTGACGCGTTTGCTAACAACTAAGCTACAAAACTTGGTCTAAGTGACTGCGTGACGGTTCTCACATGAGTTTTAATCATAAGCCTACACCTTTCATTTTTCAAAACGTAATTAGCGTGAACTACACTTAATATGTCAGCTACAAATGGATAAGGAACGAAAGGAAAATCAAAGAAGTCGGTTCACCCTAAAGCACAGCCAGACGACGGTACTGACCTATAAACAGTGGTCAGCCAGCTGCTGCGACCATGATTTCTTCACAGCAAGGCGGACAAATTAATACACTGAATAGTACATACGATAATAAAACACAACGTTTAAGTCTTCATGAATTGGTAAAAATAAGGTTCAAATTTAACTATACTAAGCTAAATGAAAGAATAAAAATCAGACAGAGATCACATTTTGGCACAAATTGCAGTGGCTTTCGAAAAAACCAAGAAAAGCAATGACGGTCATTTGAGTAGTACAAAAAGACACCACAAATCATTGCGCAATCTATCATTCTAAATTGATTGATTAAGCTTCAATATTTTGTATGTCATGTTAGAAATATCCTCTGAAGATGGGATTTGGACCATTTAGATTCATTTTTAGTGTTGAAACATGTATTTTTGAAATTAGACTTTAGGTATACATTGTAAGTGTTTTCGGCTTCGTGTACTGCCTACGGCAATGTTATACAATGGAAAGTTTGCAAACCACAGCCTAAGACTACTCTCACGACTGACAGTCTGCAGTGGTTTTGCAAAAGTCATCAGCGATTATTAAGACTGAAGCTTTCTCTTTCGAATTTGTTCATTTGTGAGGTTAGTCTGAGTATAAGGACCTGAAAGATAGCCACCGAGCAAAAGGTGGTAACTCCCAGGGCTGTTACGCCCGAGTTTGCGTCCGTTTTAAATCTACTCGGTACTGGCCCGGAAAGGATGGTCTCGGAATCCGAATTAGCCCGGATATGGGCCCCAATTAGACCCAGACTCGAAGCCAATTGCATTCGAGTCCACAAAAATGAAAATACGGGATAGGGATCCATTGCTACTCGTGCACTGCGTGGGTGCATGAATGATCATGCACAGTCAAATAAATTAATATATGGATCAGAATGCGAAAGTCACTCATATGACCTAAGTATGACACTTAAAGTGAAAAAGAGCATTAAAACATAAAAATGTGCTATACTAAATTGCTGGACCCGGAATTGACCCGGAGTCGGAAGATACTGAATTCGTAATTTGCCCGGAATGCTAAAGTCACTGGAATCGGCATTGGTTCGGACTGGGATGAGAGACACTTGGTCACAGCTCTGGTAGTTCCCTCTTAGCCTATACATAAAATTAAGTTGGTTGAAACTCTCTGATTCTGAAATGAGCAATCAAAAAGAGTGTTTCATGATGTATTCCTGAAATAGATGCAACATTAACAACAAAAGCACCACACAATAAATATCTTCCATACTGTTCAAAAGTTCTGCCCGAACGGTTGCACATACAGTTAGTATGTGGCAGCAGAAAGCACCTAACCCCCCCCCCCCGAGTCTCCAGGGTCATTATCCAGGCTACCACTCACTCAGTAATTATTCCAATGTTCACATCATACTGTGCAATTTGACTCCATGTTTAATTTCCTGGAGGAAGCGCCTGGGATGCACATGCCTATGTGAAAAATATCCCTTGGGAGTACATTTTTTAATGTTTTTATGTTTTTTTTAATGTTTTATGTTACACGATTCTTGGCTGAAAAGTAAATGAACCCGTCCCCTATTATTCTTGTTATGGCCTATGTAGAAGCAATTCGTTCAAAAGGGCGGTATTTATATAACTGCAGCATGTCGTAAGTTCGTAGACCGAAGTAGGCTGAGGTTGTGAACATTTTTCCTGTCATTGTAATTTTCCCCATCAAAGTGACATGACATCATCCTGATCAGATAGTGAATTTTCTAAGGCGAAGACAATTCTGTGTTCTGCCTACACATTCTGAACCTTTCTTACCAGTCGACATGGCAAAACTGCTTAATTTAAGTGCAAAGGAGTATGCAGGGGCGTCGTTTTGACTTAAAACGTGATAATTCGTTGCGTTATGTTGGTGCTTTATGCATAAGTGGCACATTTCAAGGACGTGAAGAAAGAAGCTTTAATGTTTATCTTTATAAAATGTTTTTGTTGGAATTTTATGAGACGTGTTTGACTGCACAATATTCCGGAAACAAAAGCTCCGGAGGCTATTTATGAACTTAGCCAGGCTTGTAACATGTTTTACTTTATAATATAAATCCATAGGGCTGTTTTATTAATACTACTTTGAATAAATAATCTACCTTCAATTTTACTTCTTTGGGGGTTATATAAATGGAAGAAAAATATAATTTTAGATACTTAACGAAAACCAGACCCTTGTTTGCAATGCAAGTGATCTGTTGTGAGCAAGCGTGATCACTTTTAATTGTTGTCAGTTTCAGTTTGATTCACTGGCTAACAAATAATTAAGTATCCTTCCATTCAGCAGTAGCACTATCCCAATTAAATTGAAAATTGAAGAGGGGGGGGGGGGGGAGGACGTCACGGAATATGAAAGACATTGTAGGAGTACATGCGGTTATTGTCCTCCCCTTCAAAATGTGTATAAGAACATATCGCCTCAACCCCTATTATTGACACCTTTACGGTACTTGTTAATCTCTCTGCTCTATAATGAACTTAGCAAATCCATGGTATTAATTCATGGAAGTTTCCAAACATGGACTTCAATCCATATTTGAAAGTGGGGAGGGGGATATGTCTGGCAAGCTGGATGAATTAGCGGTGTCGGAAAGTACCGGTGACGAGTGCGCGAGAAGCGCGCCGAAAAATGCACGTTTTAAGACATTTCAGCAATCCAGAGTCTAATACACTGCATTCGCGATTTTTTCATGCAAACGATTAGCCTTCTTGTTTTGGATGAGTACCAGGTTTAGTTGAGGCCATGTGAGGGAAAGAAGGAAATTGGAGCGATGCCTCCCAAGCAGCACCAGCACTGATTATAGGCCTATGTCAAGGAAAAAGAAATGAATAAAGGGGAATTTTGTTTGTGTGTGCCCTATGTTTGAGTTACAAGCGACACATCTTGCACAAACAACGCCGCCTAACTTACAAGAAATTTACAGACTAAACGGCAAATTGTCACGTCCTATCTTTCGGTATAATTTCTGTCAACTGAGTAATGCCGCAAAATTGCAACACAAAATTACCATCTGAGCTCAAAACGCGCGAAAATTTTTGGCCGTTATGTGCTGTCTTTACTCATGGAACTATTACGGTCTGTAATAGTCTCCGTACACTTTATACGAAATATATCTTATAGGCTTTCGCTAGAGCTCAGAATTTCTCTGGATCTTTGCATGGATAGCAAACAGTGTATTCTACCCCTAAGAACGCTGCAAGACAACACGCAAAATAACATTCAGAACACTGATGAGCGCAAAAGTTTTAGGTAGCCATGTCTTATCTTTGGGTCATGGGACAGGTGGCTATGGGCAGCAATTCTTCAACGGTGGGCACATAAGGAGTGAGAAACTTCCTCGGATTCCGTGCGAATTTGTCGTGTCGGGGCAAGGAAAACGACCGAAGGGTGGGATGGGAAGAATGTAAAGAAAACTATCACATAATAGGCTAGCTTGTAGCAGTGGCGACGACAAGAGTTTGAAATTGAGGGTGCACAACAAGATAATGTCGTAATCCCACACCATATGTCCCCACAAAGTCAGTGCAAAAATGTGCATATGTGTCCTACCATAGGTTGCACCGATCCTTCCTTTGTCCCTCGTGCAGGTACTGTCCTGGGGTGAGGTCTAAGGGGAAAATCCACCTCCCCTTTGAGAGATTTTTGTTTATTTAGGGTGGCTTAGATTCAAAATGGTGCTATTTTTGGCAAATGTCGAACTGAACTTATTATATGTTGAGAGATTCTCATAATTCAGTTAATTCTTATTTTTGGTTGGGAGTAATTAAGGGAAGGGTGTGTTGTCTAAGTGGAGCGATGACCACTCCTGCCCTTGAGAAACTTTCGCTTATGTTAGGTGACTTAGATGCAAATTGGTGCTACCTTTGGCAAATGTTTGAACTAGTTACATCCTTGGAAATTCTCATTATTTACTCATATTTTGGACGTGGCATGACACCCGTTATACAAAAATGTATAACGACAAATACATAGTAATTTTAACCTTTCACATCACGCAACAAATGTTACTGTATAGGCTAATAGGCTACTCGTGATATAAGATTGTTCTAGGATCCTGTCTTCATGCAGGGTTCATACAGAGGTTGAAGATGTACTTCTGTTTTTTCGGAAGAGCATGTTGGTCCGAATATTATTACCCTTCTAATGGTCATGAGATGCGGAGTGCGAATCGTGACGAATGCGCACGAAGTGCTCCGAAATTTTGCTTTAAAATCATTTCCATGACAAAAATTCCATGCTGACAATGCACCGGGACGCTCTTAATTCCCTAACAAAATTTATCTGCCAATTAAACGACGAATGATTTGCCTGGTTATTCGTAAAAGTTTCTCAGTTTTCATGAAATATGTCTTCTCTTGAATTCCCGTTTCGTATTCTTGCAATGCTGAATAGGGCTAATACGTTGGAGACGGTATTGATAATAAGCACAGCGACGAGCTTTTCCTGAGAGTGCGCGAAACGCGAAAATTTTGATAGTTTGGGAAGGATTTATGAACATTTTGATACTTTCAGAACAACAAGTGATAAAAATAGATTAAAATAGATTCATCACTCAGTCGAGCACACACCTCACCCCACCCCCCCCCCCTTACGGAAATCTAGAGCTAAACGCCTTTTGGGTTCATTTCAAAGAAAATGTTTGGAAATTTTCAAAAATCGATTGGGCACGTGCTGCCATGCTCCCCCCCCCCCCATTGCCGGCTCCACTGGCTTGTAACCAAGGGAAGCCGCTGCAGTAGAACCATTCTCCCCCCCCCCCCCCCAAGTAAAAATTACCATTGCCTTAATGCTTTTTTGTGTATCCCTTTCCCCTAAAAATATCCCCCAAGCTATCTCGCCCCTTCAATACCTTGTCTGGCTACAGACCTGCATAGCATAATTACTTGGCACGATATAGATAGTTGATGTACCCTGTTTAGTCCCCGTTTACATTTGCATAGCATTTGAAAAGCTGTATACCGTGTGAAGCGCCCCCAAAAAATTGAGGAAAAAAGAGGAGAATTTGTAATCATTGAGGAAAGACACAGTTCAACTGTCCCGGAAGGATGACCCCTACCGGAGCTAACATGCATTGTGTCGTATCCATCGTCTGCCGATGAGATGATCAAATCCAGGCTGGGATACGTACCATAGAATAAATAGAGGAAAACAACTTATGTAATTGAGGGTGAATTTCCCATTTCCCAACTTCAACAAAAACTGTGTAGGCTACATATGTTTTTGCTAATTGGTAGGGGTTCTCTTTTTGCTTTATGAATGCAAACCATGACAGATGACTATACTGTCCCTAAAGCTTGCGAATTGCGCAGAAAATGTTTAGGGAAATTTAGAACAAAATCTGCAGAATCTCGGAATAAAATGAATCTCGAATATGTGTAAGAGAAACGATGCCCTTCCTCCCAACCCCCCCCCCCCGATCACAGCCCCTGGAACCAAGGGCGTACTTCCATGATTGTTGTTACTCTGGTTAAGTTCAGCACACTCTTTGAAATTGAGTAAAGTATACTAAAACATAAATAGCAAATAAAATTAAAAAAAAAAACAAAAATAAGAAACAAGCTTAGTTTAGCCTACTTGGAGATAGCCTACGTAGCGCCTCTGTGGCTGCCGCCCCCTTTTCGTAGCGATGAGCTGGACGAAAAAAGTTCGTCCGCTCCGCGGGGTAACTTGGAGCCTGTCAGTCTGCCTCTTGGCAAGGTATAATTAATGTCAGTTCAGTAAGCATAGACGTTCTTATCAAATGTATTGTTTAAAATAGAACAGTATCAACCATTAGAAATGCCACAGGCAGATAACACCCTGCGCGAAGAACATCCATGCGTTTTCTTCCTCACACTTTACTGATCTTATGTATTTATTTAGGGACATACCCTGTGGCAATCATACATTCAGGCTGCGCCTTGCTTTTTGCAGGACAGATGAGCAAAATTGTTTCCCAAGAATTTAAGATTTTGTTTCAAAAAAGGTCTAGGGTTGAAGAAAAGGAAATGTTACGTAGCGAAGGAGAGCAGCCTTTCATAATCCGGGATCATTCGTAAAACAGTTTTGATTGGTTTAAAGAAGGCTCATCAATGACCGGTTGCAAAAGTGTCTTCGGGAATTTATATGACAAGCATACTCTTCATTAGAACAAGAACTTGACCGCAAATTTGTTAAGGTTTCTTTTACACAACATTTTAATGTAATTTTTAATTTTGCAAAATCCTGTTGCGTTTCTTACGAGTGTCTTTCCTCTTTCATTTTTGTCTTTTTGTAGATGTTTTGTACCTTAAGAAACAGTCGAAATTTGAAAAGTTTTACTTATTCCTTGGTTTCTCTACAACCATTAGTTGCATTGCTATACCTCTTAATTTTCTCTCGCAAATATCATTTTGTGTCATTCTCATGCATTGTAATGTGTTGTTAGCACCCACAAGAGGTTACTCAGAGTTCTATCTCTTACTTTGTTTTGGTTCATTTTAACAAACACCCAGTTAGTCTGCATGGCGGCTCTCTGTGGGAGCCGCGGAAGCAAGTTCGTTCGTTCGTTTGTTCGTTCGAAAGGCCCGTCGGAACTAATCTGAAAGTGGTACGTCAAAATTTGGAGTATCATGATTGCCAGCCTCCCCCTCCCCCTCCCACATTCGTAGGGGAGAGGTCCTTGTGGGTTCCAAAAAGAAACTGTCAATTTTCCTTGCAAGTTAACAACACCATTAAACAAAACTCACATTGAAAGTTTTTATGATTATCAACGGAATTTCTTATTGGCTGTTGTGTTTTATATTTTAAATGTATTATTTTATATCGAATGAAAGTGGTATGGGAGCTGCCTTACCTATGTCGTAGTCCGTTCTGATAACGTTATGAATACAGACAGATATCTTCTAACATCTTTCGTTGTTCTTTCCTATTGAAGTATTTATTTGACCTTTGAAACTTGATACCAGTGGGATCTTTTAACGTCTTTATAGTATATTAATCCCGTAATTCCAGTCTGTCTTTCGTTCAGTAAACTGGTTCATGGTCGAATGGATCAAGGTGTCGGAATTCGAAGCAATTAAACCGAGCTATCGAAAGGTCGCGGAATTCGAACTGCCGAATTGTATAAGCCAGGGGGACTGGGAAAGGTTATCAGGCTATGGGAGATCCCATTTCTCGAGCAGGATATGGGAAGAAAAATCGAGCAAACTTTGGAGTTGCAAATCTCATCCCCCCCCCCCATATTCTCTACTTACCTCAGGGTTAAAGAAATTTTTCAACATACTGATAAGCAAATAATGACAAAAGACCAATTTTTTGGTCATTTAAACGTCGATCTTGAACTCAAACAACTAGAATGTACTATTTAAATATATGTCTCATCATTCGACCTCTACACATGATGTGGTTTTATGATCTTTCGTAACATACTGATATGCAAATATTGGGTAAAAGCGAGTTTGAGCTCAATTCAACTTTGACCTCTTGATTTTTTACCTATGACGAGAATGATTACGTATGCAAAAGTTGTCACGGTCAGGTATCTATCCACCAACGTTGAAATTGAGGGGATATGGTTTAGGAGGAGTTTAGGATAGACTTTTTCGCAAAATTTTGGCAAAATTGACCTTTTATCTACATTTTGACCTTTGACTCGCACCTTAGCTACCGAAAAGTATGATTTAATTTTTTATCAGTCTCAACATTCACATGTGGTTTATGACTTTTCTATCATTCTGATAGGCAGATAAAGGCGAAAACCCAAATTTTAGCTTTTTTTTAAATGCCCACATTATTAAGTGCTATTTTAAAGACAACACCAGATTATCATGGTATAGGGAAACATGCTAAGATAAAATAGAGTGTTCCAGCTGTTTCATTATGCGATTACACAAAAATCATGTGATCATTAAAGGCTGTCTAAGCTCACCCCAGACAGTAACAATTTCCCCTGCTAAGTTAACTTTTAGCCCCTCCTCCAATTTCAACTGAGCATTCTGTCTAGTACACCAGCTCTAAGACAGAGCCACAGTAGCCTGCACTGAGTTTAAAGGCAGACAGTCATCACCCCAAAGTATTTTTTTAGTGTGGGGTTATCAAAAATTCTCAGTTGGTGACTGCTCTTTGATTGACATCAAAGTTTGAAAATTTTAAAGATGCAGAGTAGCTTACATTCCTCACAGGGCAGAGAGAGTGTTTTTATTACATTTTATAGCCTTGTATGCTCACCAGGACAGGTTTATTCCTGCATAAGGAGGAGCTTCATACAGTTATGGGAGGAGCTAGCAGTTGCATAGTTGGGAGAATTGGAACTGTCTGGGATGATGAAAATTCCCCTTTAAATTGCTCGAGGCAATATTATCAAGAACAGAATGTGTGAGCTTAATTGGGAACACAGCAGACTGTGCAAGTCATTTGTTGACCAACCAAAGTGAAAATGTATTGTTTGAATGAATGCCAATCAAAGTGCAGTTATCAACTGTATTTAGAACTCTGGGGATATTCCTAAATATGTTTGGGCAGAGTTTCTAGTATCTCCCTGGTTTGGGGGAATGCCATATCCCCTTTAAGTTACAACAGTCATATGAAATGCAAAGACACTTTTAAGACTACGTGGGAGAGCAACATATCGTTAAAGTAGTACTATTATGGTATTTTGACAGTTTTCTTTTTCTCCAGCCTTTATTTCAAATCATATTTGCATGTTCATTTTACATAAGGAAGTTACATGAATACAACATTAAACCCTGAGAATACTTCTTTGTAACAAGAAGAATGAGATCTTATTTCCTTTTTGTGATAGATAAATGGAAATAAAGATACATTCGTGAATACTTTAATTATGAAAATAAAAAGACTATCCATAGAGCGTATTTCCCTTAAACGAAAAATATTTATACTATTTACATAAACAAAAAGCACTTTCCATTTTAGTAGGACAGACTGGTGTACTAAAAATAAAAAGACACTTAAAACTAGTGAATCATATTTAACAACGAAAAGGGATCTTATGAGAAATTCTTTCAGTGTCAATGTAGGAACTTCAGTACTGATTTTTTTTAAAAAGAATTCCTCTACTTCCCTACAAAACTGAAATTTGCTGTATAAAAATAATGCATTGAGACTTTTGTTGTTTATTTTACAATTAAAGATAAAGTGTTTTGCATGAAGAAATTTAATAAATGCTTAATATCGTCAGTATAAAGCCAAATTTGATGTGTTCCAAATTCTGAGTAACTTCGAAAGGTTCTTTCGAAAGTAGCAAAGTAGCAAAGAGAAGTACTTAGAAGCCAGAAAGTTCTGACATGGGGACACAACCAAAAAGATGTTCTAATGACTCATCCTCATCAGTGACGGCACCAGGATTTTAAAAGTGGGGGGCAAATAGAGGGCAAAAGAAAATGATGGGGGCACTAATTTTCGCTAGAAGCGCGAGCTTTAGCGGGTGGGGTCCAGAGGCCCGCCCTAGGGCCCCTGGAGGGGTCCAGGGGAAAGCCCCGGTGGGGGCCAGGGGAGAAGCCCCCGGAAGCTCTGAGGTTTTAGCATATCTCTGGGTGAAAAATTATGTCTCAGGATGGATATATATTTTTTGGTTCACAGTGCATTATAATGCAAAGATTCCAAAAAATTTCAATGTGTTAGGCTATTCCTCCCGTCAGACCACTTTACTTCAGGAGCTGAGTGGGGGGCATCTGGGAGGCAGAACTTCTGACTGGGGGAAAATGCTCCCAATGCCCCCCTTGGTGCCGGACCTGATCCTCATTTGCACAGAAACTAAACGGGGAAATCACACTTCTTGATTTTGTTAAGATACAAATTTGAGTTCAAAATTCTGTGAGGAAGCGAAGATGGAAGTATGTGTATTTTTGAATCTGTCACAGCAGAGCATGAGAGTGTAAAAACTTTATTTCATTTATTTTGCTAAAAATTGTGTGCCAATAACATAAAGAGCTGCTTAAATACACCGTGGTAAGGAGACATTTCCTCCAGTAGTGTTCTTCGTACCCGATTCATTAGATTAGGAGAAATTGTTACTTTTATACGACTTTGAATATTGCCGTTAGGTCCCTGTACATATTTAAGACTTGTTTTTGAGGACGGTGAAATTTCAGCAATTATATCAAAATAAATAGTGAAAGGCAAATTAATTATCTTGTATTTCGTAGTAAAAACATTGTAAGAGATAGCTTTGCCATTTCTGTCAAAGAAGTTACTAAAACGAAATGAATTATCTTCTCTGAAGATGTCCAAAATAAAATAGTTTGTTATCAACATGTGATTTATTAAGGATGTATTGATTACTATACGAATCGGCCCGAGGATTAAAAAATCAAAACTCTGACCACGCTTCGCAGACAACAGACACAAAGGGATCTGTAATTATAACGTCATTCTTTAATACTAAAATTAAAACCGAAGAAAAATTTGCCACCATACTCAGATAAAGCGTGTTCGAAGAAACATTTTACAGGAGCTTTGCTCGTCGTCAAGGTACATTTAACCCGAGCTCAACATGTATATAGTATATGCAAATGATGAGAACAGCTTTATCAGGAAGTTGGCAATTGCAACCTCCTGGCTATCTGAGCACTCTGGATTCAGTGTGGTTATTTTGGCCATGGAGCTGATGGTTTGGCCAATTCGTATTCGGAGAGTGACCACACTCTAAAAACAGTTGGGTAAACTTTTACCCAGGTTGGTTACATATGCCTCCTGCTAAACTGTTGGGTAAAAAATTGGCCCTTGTTGGGTAAAACATTACCCAGCAATGGGTACATTGTAACCAACTTGGGTCAATTTTTTACCCAACAGTTTAGCAGGAGGCATACGTACCCAACCGTTTTTAGAGTGCATATTACTGTTGCGTCGAGTTAAAAGCCAGATAAACAATGCTGGCAAGACGACCACCGTTTGTTCTTGCTGCGTTGTTACCTTACGTCGACTCGATTTATGAACACTTTTTTCTCATACATACTCGTATTACGAGTGCGGTACAACATAAGTACAGAAGTCACGTCCGCCGGGTGGGCTATTTGCGCTGATGTACCAATGTGCTTTGTTTGGACAAGTGTAACACTACAATTGAATATACCATGGCCAAATGACTTCATTGACAACATCTTGAAATTGTTCTATACCCTTGGATGAAAACGAATCGATTGAACGAAAAGAAGGAAAATCTTTCAAATTTTCTCCAACATACTTTGATAAAATGAAACCAGATCTTCGGAGTAGATTATTGACAATTTTTAAGAGCGACTGAGAGCAGTTAATTTTCTACTTTTTGTTCCTATTACGAACAATTCCTTCCAACCCGGAACGGTCAATTCCAGATTTAAAATTCACTGCTAAAAACATCGTTTGTTCGTAGCATCGATTATTCCCGAACGAGCTTTATGCATGAACAACCTGAGAACGACTGTGCAAAGTTTCGAGCACAAATATTAAAATCTGTAGAAAAGAAGTGATTTATGGCCAACATTTGGAAAACAGGCTCTAGCGACTCCAAATAACAATCAATCAGCACAAGCTTTTCTGTTAATTTGCGTGACACGTTCCACATTCCCACAACATTGTACCTTCCAAGACGGCCAAGAAAATGCAACCGAAAGATTAAACTCATGAAACGCCCATCAGAAACCGCTGTTGCGATCGCATTGCTTCGACTAATCGATCTAGTCGAGAGTTAATTTTTTTCTGAGAGGTGTAATATCTGTTCTTTTGAGCCAGTCTAAAATGCAGCCACGCATAACAGATCCATTATATAGAGGTCTGAAGGCTGGGAGGTTGGTCATGTTAAATCTTGGTGTCCCTTCAGAGGACGTATCTCCTTTGGGGGAGCAGAAATCCTGTCCGGAGTAACGTTTGGTTTCACCCTTTTTCAGTTTTTGGCTCTTCGCCAAAGAGTCGAGGAGACTTCGGCAAAAGTTTCTACTTCTTCGTGCGTGTTCGCTTGGCGTCGTAAAATAGCTGAATGTTATAAGTCTGGTTACATTAAGAATGATAAAGTTGGCTATAGATCTTATGCATATGGCGTCACAGAACAAAAAGTACGCCCTCCAATGGAGGCAGTTGCGTTTCATTGCAACTTACACCAATGCAGACAGCTGATTTGTTTACTGGGGGATACGTAAATCTACTACGGGCGCCTGCGAAGTCTATGCGCGCTTGCGGCGTGCATCATTGTTTTGCCTCCAGAATGACGTTGCGTACTCTCTAAATGTAAAAGAGTGAATTTCACTCTTCGAAGATTGCCTACAGTGACCACTCTCTGTTTCGAGTGGAAATCCACTCTGCACGGAGTGGTAATTCACTCATTTGGACTGAATTACCACTCCCAGCAGAGTGAAATTTTCACTCGAAGAAAGAGTGGTCATTGTAGGCAATCGTCGAAGAGTGAAATTCACTCTTTCACATTTGGAGAGTAACGTCAAGGCATAAGGTCTATTTAAAGTCAAATGCATTGAATTACAGAAAAGCTACGTTTACCACCAAAACCCAATAAAATATTGACTATTTTGAAGGGTTGTTTCTATTTTACATTTGTAAGCTATAAGCTAAGTATTCAAATTGGAATCACAATACATGTTTAACGTTATCCTTTCTCTCTTTAAACTTAATTTCAAGGAAAGTTGTGACACTGTTATGTTCGGAAAGGTTCGTTTTAGAAGTTATAGCTTTATCTGTAGCCTCCTTCAAAAGTGTCAGTATCACTCATCATCATACCAGTAAACTATCTTCTAGTAATTGAGAGATAACTTACATGGAGTCAAGAACAGTTACAGATATTAAAGTCATTGCAAGGTTTTTTTTCAATGGGGGATTTTATACTTTTACTTCTGAGTGAAAAAATTGTCTTTTTGTTACATGCTATCATACCTTGAAGGCAGTCTTGTAGAGCAGACGTAAAGGAGTGTTTAAGCTAAGATTTATTTTTTGATGTGTTAAAGAGCGGTAAATAAATACATTCTTGTACAGTTTGCGTTCAATGCCCTTGGCCTATATGTGATCCTCCAGACGAAGTTATCGATTAATCAAACCAAAGTGAACTTGATATACAAGCAGAGGTGACTCAAACAGTCATAGCTGCGCATTAACTTATCATGGAAGTACTACCTAGGAGATAGTACTTCCATGAACGTATGCTGTCATGTTGTTGTATTCTTTAAACTTTAAAGCTACTTTTTCGTTTATAATTTCATTGTTTCGTAATGTGAATTCATGACGGGAATCCGTATTTTACAATCTTTACATTTATTACGGAAAACCCTTTCATCAATGGCGAATTTAGAAGTGGCAAACTCATGACATCAGGTCTCCCGCTCGTAGGGGCCTCGCGCCCTAAATGGTATCGTAATGAACGCATTACCTTGACTAACACATCATCTTTTCGAATTAATTCATAATCTGAAGACAGATACTTCCGTCTTAAGACATTGTTACATTACATAACATGTAATTAACTGATTTGTGAATTAGTAATAGTTCGGTAATGCAATTACTGACAGGTGGAGAACATTTCAATTGAGCTAGTAAACACGAATTATTCGGGAACCTGTATTTCTACCGACCTAGGGCCCCGGGCACCCTTAACCCCTCCCCCTGCCTACCATACCATATCATTTCTTCAGGCTAGCTTATACCGGTATCTTCGATAGTTGCAAAGGACTTACGAAAATATTGATAGTTCGCGACCGATCTGTCGTAGAAAATGAACGGAACAGCCTAGCAGAATTTCGTCTACTGCTCAAAAATGGAGAGGTCCGAACTCTTAAACCCCCTGGATTCTCCCTTGCTCTGTCATATCTTGTAACCACGTTATATGTAACATTATCGCATCGCATAAAATGTACTAAAATTTTGCTTGGGAAAACCAGAATTTTCCTTATGTACACATTGCAGCTGTCAAATTCTTACGAAGCGAGAGGCAATGATATTTTGGTTATATATATATATATATATATATATATATATATATATACTGCACGATTAAAGAAGTTTGAACCAGCCCCATATCTTGGAGCTGTCTGTACAATGAAACCCGTCGATTGCTCTATCCCCAGAAAAATATGCATGGAATATTTTATAAAGGCCGTTCTATAATCCCGACAGTTGTAAAATTATATTCTATGTAGGAAGACCAGATGTGCCGGCTCTAAGATAGGACCGTAAAGCGGACTCTCACCTGCATGCCTGCAGGCCAAGTAAATTTGACTCCATCTCAATTTAGTATTTTCTCATATTTCGTCAGATAAACGATAAAAGCGATGAATCTGTCTTACTGTCTCACTGTCCTTACCATGATAAATAGCATGTCAAGCAGTGCATAAGACCATGCAATGCTTAACACTTCAGATATTTTCATGCTCAGCTGGTTGTCTTCTGTCCTACCAAACACACGTTTCATTTATTTCAATTCTCCCGTGAGTTTAAAATGGCCAGGAAATTAGTAGCTTGTGTGAAATACCCCTGGTCTTTAATTTATTACACTTTTGTACATTAGTCAGTCTTTTCACACCTATCAGGTTATGCTTAATTGAATAAGAAATTCGAGAATGAAGTAAAATGTTAATCTTATTGAGTTTCTTTACATTTTAAAGACGTTTCTAGTTTCAAAAAAAAAAAAAACTTGGAACGAATGGATCTGGTAGGCTAGCAAGATCCAAAACTTAGTGTGTAAGCGGTGGAAGAGAATAAACCGTGTTTTATATATTATCTATATGTATAGAATCAATGTGATACGTCTGCATATAGTCCACCGGTAGCTTGCTATTACCACAACTAAATTTACGGTAAATATTACGACTAAAATGGTCATGGTTTAGGAAGGTTTAAATTTCAGCTTGGATTTAAATATCCTATAATTTTTACACTGTGAATTTTTATTATCTCAGCAATCCAATCCCTTCCATACATATCACTTACACGCTAGTTAAACGTTTTAAACCAATAACTAGAAAGGTCATTACTAGTATTCCCAGGGGCGTAAATACGGGGGTGTGACACCCCGTGAAATCAAAAGTCGGTCTCTGAGCTCCAAAAAGCAGGTCTCAAAGCCAGTTCAGTATGACGTTGTAACAGTAGACCAGACATGAACAACATTTGAAGTGAAAAGTTTGCCCGAAAAGCAAAAAAGAAAAAAGGGGGTCTTCAAGAATTCGGATCGTACTACTATGTCAACGTGAAAATGGAAAGTCGGTCTTAAATTGCCCGAAAAAAATAAGGTCTTCAGAATTTCGGATCGTACAACTATGACAATGGGAGTCGGTCTCCAAGAAATGTAGTCGGTCCCAAAAGTTCACCCCCCCCCCCTCCCTGCAAATTCAAGAATATAGGCCCCTGAGTATTCCATACAAATGACATTTCCGGTTCATTCAAAATATCTTTTAGTTTAAGGATCCATGGGGAGTTATATGACATTGGTCACTTGCATAGTTGTGAAAAACTTATTAATTAAAGGTTCCAGCTTATGACATGACAGTGTGATCCCTATACCAGCGGCTATTACATCCCAAAATGGGATAATTACCTAGTTCAACAGCTCTAATAATTTTGTATCGCCTACAAGAGAAACTGGGGAGTACAGTAGTTGCTTATAGACTTGTCGCCAGTCGTTTTGTTTTAAAAATTCCCGCCATCTAAAAAGCAAAAGCAGACTTCGTTACCTTCTGGAGAAATTAATGGTTTGTTCGTGTTTATCTAAGGTTTCTGTATCTTCGTGATCTTTTTTAAAGTATTTCTCCGCAAAATATGTCTGGTTAGTAATAAAACTAGTTCTATTAAAAATTGCTAAATAGCTGCTTGAATTTCCAGAGACGAATCTCTTCAACTGCAAGGCTTTTTAACTACCCCATAGTTATCAATTACAGAATGCAAACATGTTTGCCAGATTGAGGGTGTGAACTTGTGGTGATGTTGGGAAGCCGTTATATTTCATGTGCAAAACCAAGATTCAGTAATTAAAGGTGGTAAAACGCTTTTCAAGGTGCGTGTTGAAAATTTATTTGCGAACCTCTAAGATTCCTCTGCCTTAGGAACACTAATTGAAATAGTATTTTTTTTAAACGTATTTCCTTCTATTTTTTTCCTTGGATTACTAATCTTTTTGTTCATTGTGTATTCCAGGATAAATAAGCTGAATTAAGTAGTGAGGCTCCTGATTAGGAAGTAATAAATTGCAATTCAAAGGTGAATTGCGGTTGTAACTTTCAACTTGTTTTAGTAGACACCTTTGCGCAGGATAAACTAATAGGGAAAATATAGCCATCTGGTTGTGCACCCCTTTGTTCAGATAAGATAAGTTTGGTTACACCTCTCTGGCTTCACAAATTGGAGAAGATAAATGAGGCCAGCTTTGTAGGCCATAGACGCAATCTGACCCTTCGAAATTAATGAACAGATTGTTTCCGTCTTCGCACTGAGGATTTGATCGAAGATATGAAACCATGCGATACTATGCCCTTTGCTATACGATCACGCAATTTGAAGAAAGGCCGGAATCCCTGTGTATATACCTAGCATCTTACTATGTAGCACTCAGGCTGTCGCCAGGTCACTTAAGTAAAATAGGCATGCTGGACCAAAAATATATATATATATACTCCGCATTTTTTTCAACCATATGGCGTAAACACTTTTATTCTAAAGATACAAATATAATCAAAGTTACCCTTGTTTTAAGCTGCTACCAAAAATGCATCTTCATTCCGTGCTACCTCATTACTTCACTGGGCCTGGGCTAAAACGCGCTGTAGCTCTCGTTTTTCAGGTCCTCAGTTGGGCTTCCGCGGCTTATCGATGTAAATATTCGACTATATTCATTATTGTTAGCATTTAAGTTGGCTTTCGCATAGTAACGGTAGAACCTCTTCTGAAATAACGGTATTTGTATAAGCTAATCGTGTTCATACTCTTACAAATGTAATACAAGTGTGACTAGGGCACTAATGGGAAATTTTCCACTAATCCACTAAGGCTACATCTGTACATGGAGCATATCGTGCGGACTTGGTAAAAAATATACAGACTCCTGCATTTTGAAAATACTCAAGTGTTCAGTACTGTATAACGATATACCGATATTTGCCTCTCGACGTACCCCCGAACTCTACACTCAGTGTAGACTCAAAAGCTTGTCTTTTATGAACAAAACGAGAACAATATTTTTATTAAAACAGGAACGTGTTAGGATCTCCATAGTCAAACTTGGGAGGCTCAGAGAGGTAATGTTTGTATTTTGTACAGTCCATTCATTTGTAGTTTCCCGAATGGGAAAGTTAAGAGGCTCTTTACATAAGGACTCTTGCAACTTGAACGATGGTGGTTTCTTAGTTGTAATGTTATGGTGAGTACTCACTTGCAGTGCAACAACAATCGTACATCATATTGAATGGTACGCATAAAGCAGAAGACACACATGTAGCCAGTTTTGCTGGCTTACATACACGCCTAGTGCAGACACAATCATTATCTGTATTACTTCTCAAACAAGAAACAGAAGGCACGTCCATCAATTCAATTCAAATTTATTTCACAGATCATTTCAAAAAGTACACTAGTGCCCAAGTAATAACATGCAAATAACACTTGTAGTTCCCTGTTAACACTACTGTAACTAAATTCTAGGAGACCTCTCAAACCACAGGTTTGTTGCTTACGTATGTTCATTACATTAAGACTAATGGGGTGTGCGTTCTCATCGTAGCAGGCTCACTCTTTGGTCCATTTGGGCTACAAGCAGTAAGTTCGACGAACTATCAGTCTCAGGTTTTTATCATAGGCTTTTGAGCCGGGGATAAGGGATGCAGCCCCTAATCTACCCCAGGGGTTCTGGTAAAACGTTTTATCTGTCAGAGTTTTCGTAAAAAAATCGGCTCTTCAGGTTAAAAAAAGACTTTTCATGGGTCCAAACAGCTCAGCCCCCGAGGTAGAAAGACATCCCTCACATCTACTGTTTATAAAAGTCGAGGGCTCTAATTTGCTACTTTGATATCCTATCTGGCGTGTCTGTTAATTGTTACAAGTATGATTAAAATCAGGTTTACCTGCCCTTGCCACCAAACATTAAGCTATTTTACTTTGTTCTTTCAACTGTATTATCACTATTTCAGTCAGGGTTCCCAATGCAGTGACATACAGCGGGGGCATTGTACTATTCCCGTTTAACATCCCGCTAAAAATGGGGGGTCTTTAGGGATGACCTTCTGCGTACGTCACAAGTCTTATTAGACTTAATGGAATAACGATTATTTCACAAAAACACCCTAATTTTTTCCTCACTCTCTGTATTCGTGCAAAATATTGAAAAATTACCAAGTCCAAGTTAGATGATTAATATGAAGTCATCAAGAGCAACGTTGCGTAGCTTATACCACACTGTTCATCATCATCATCATCTACATCTATAGCGATAAGAAAATGGAAAGAACAATCAAGCAGAAGAAAAGTTCATTATAAAATTGATTGGTTTTCAGCATTGTGACGTTAGTCATGTTTCTTTTGTATTATGGATTCGGGGTACAGTGAAGGCCTCCAATTTCGTTTTAATTCTACATCAGAATCTTTCTTAATACTATATTTTTGTCGGGAAATGTCACTCTATTTATCACCATTTTACTTTGAAGAGATATTGTCATAAAAATACTTTTATATAAGCCTACGAAAGCGCGGTCAACCAAGCTTCAAATGCATTAAGGGGAGATGAAAATTGAGTAGCCATGTTATAAGCCACGCCCTGTTTTCTTATTGCTTCCTAGAAGGGTAAGTCTCCTTCGTATCAACAACGGAAATTGCTTAAAAAGATAAAGACGTAGCGAAACTAATGAAACTTCACTTTAAAAAGGAAGTGATTAAGTAACATTTATTTTTGACACTTAAAGGGGAAACATAACTGAATCATTCTGGTGAAATTGTCATTCAATTGCTATGTGCGGTCTTCTTGATATTAGCTAATGAAATTATTTAGTTAACTTGAAGCAATCAGGACTGATGTCGCCTCCTCACATTTATGAGCAATACTTTGTTTTCTATGTTTTTTAATCTATTTTTGACCTTGAAACAGAGATAGGAGTTTACCATAGGGAATGCTGAGTTTCGTGCTTTCTCATTACGGAAGTATGAATATTATCAAGGAGAAAAATTGGTTTGAAAGTTAAAAAACTGAGCACTCATGATTAGTGTCAGGTTGTGATATCACATTTGCTTGTTTCAAGTTCACAATGGGTTGAAATCGTGATAACTTCATCTCCTAGTAATATCTAGATAACCACACACCGAATCTCAATGCAAATATCGCCAGAATGCGTCTGTGAAGTATCTTTTGCACATGTCAAAACTAAATCTAAAACTAAACCCTTCTTTTAACGCAGGCCTATGTTAGTGTTTCCGAATAATGTAAGCCTCCTTCGTACACGCAACGTAAATTGGAACTTTGTATCTACTATGTAGTAAGTCATTTATCCAGTTGCACTGCACATCGTATCTAAGACTGTGTTATGAGTTAGCATCATTGATCGGACCCCGGTTGCCCACTCAAGTCGGATCGGGACCCGGTTAAAATATCTGACCTGCCCAGGGCAACCGGATCGGGACCCGGTTAAAATATCTGCCCTAAATAGTTAAAACACAAGGACATATTTGGCATCATTTGAACTTCAAGTTGTGTTTACATTACAGCTACATGGCAAAAAGAGAAAATTCCTTTTATAAAAAGGTTAGTCCCACCAATAAACTCTGTTAGTATATCTTCACTTACGAAAAACATTAAGTTATCAATCACAAGAGTTATGGATGTTCAAGCATTATTTAAAAATGTGAGGGTTTATGTACACAAATTATTCATTAACTATACAAAGCAGTAAATTTCGGTCGCTTTTTGAGGACCTTATTTCTTGAAGAAAAAATTACCGAGCTATCTAATTCTGAATTTCCTATCCTTTAATCTGTAGCTACAAATCATTTTTCAAAGGTATGGAAATTTCTGTAAACGCAATGTGCATCTCTAAGCAGTCAAGTGCGAAGAAGTAAACCGTGGCATGTTACGTGCAATTTGAATCTGAGCAGCCAAACGCCGCAGCTGTTTGGTTGGACATCACTTTGATGCATCATTGGCAGGTTTAAACAATTTGTTTGAATTTCTTCTCTATAACCTGGTTAGTTCATGATTAACACCAGAGCTCACCCTTTAGCTAATAATTTAAAAGCATCCTTAGTAGAAGAATTGATCCTTCCGTCAGTGCATCGCCCCGTTCATCGTAGTCTTGGCAAAGTCTTCTCCTCCCACCTTAAAAACGTTTATGGAACTGCTCAAAGAATGCCTGTAGGCTATTTAATTTCTGGGCGTGGGTACAATGTATTTGCTGTGCATTGAACCTGTAAATGAAAAAAGTGCATGAACACTCATGGGATGAAGAAAAGAGCCCTACTCAAAGATCTTTAGACCAACACATGAGAATATGTGGGCTCTTTATCTGGGCTATACTTTGTTTAGTCTCGGCATTTCAATTCAGGTAAACCGACTCACCGGAAATAACCACTTGACCTGTCGGACTAGTTTATCATTAAGGAATGAAATGCGTGTGCTTCAAAGAAAACACTTAAGTCCTGATTTTTGAAAACGCTTTCCATAGATAAGTAAATACCACCATGCCTTGCACATCTCCGGTGGACTTGTCCAAGTCTTTCAGGTAAAGTTCTCACGCTTTTAGAAGAGACAGAGGCAGTTGGCGACGGGCACATTTTGTATAGTCCAGCTAGTTAAAGCTTGCCTGGGCTAAAATAAGCAATATGAGCTCGCACAGACGGAGGAGGGACACAATAAGAAATACCCAGTTTAATCATGAAATGCCCCGACGACCATACAATAAAGGGACTGTACGGTACGTCCAAGTGCGCAGGGGGGAGGTTCGCGGGGTTACAATTAGTTCAGAAATTGCTTGCCACATCTAAATATATTTCTTACAACAGTATGCGTTCATGAGCAATTTTGAAATGTGAACATACAATACTTGGAGACTATCAAGTAAGCTACCAGAACTTTGTATTATATCTAAATGAAGTCCGTGATCAAATGCAGAGAATTCATTTATAAAGGGATTTAAGGATGAAGTTAAATTCTTTTCTGACATCAAAATTTTGGAAACTCTGGAGAGAAGTCTCTTAATTTACGCAGAATATAGCTTTTGACAAAATGTAACCTAAAATGTATAGGAGCGGATCTTGTTATATGCGTATTAATGTAGGGCTAATTTGTAGTTGTTTGTGGTGACGGAGTTGTACTAAACTGACGTTTACTTGCGTTGAGGTAAACCAAGGAAGAAGTAGATGGCAGCACTAAAAGTGTACAACAACTTAGCACATTTGGGCTGTTGGGTTAACTGTGCAACACAAGGCCTCTCTTTGAAACCCAGCGTTTATTTTTGGCGATACCGTCAGGTCCTAAGATTAAGATGACAATGCGCTTCGCATATTTGCTACTTTTTTCTAGTTTTATGCCGACAGTGACAGCATTGAATACATCTTATGGTATTATTCTTCCTGAGAGGTTACACTGACAGCAAGTGAAATTCAGTAAAATTAAGTAAAAAAAGTAAAATTTACTCAAGTGCAATTGACTACGCTGAAGTCACTTATTGAGTGGAAATCAACTGACATTCTACTCTGCTCGGGGTGGTTATTAACTTTTAATTGGGAAAGTGAAACGTCATTCGATAACAAATTTATATATATATATAAAAATATATATATACTTTTCATATATATATATATATATATATATATAATATATATATTGTTGTTTTTGCAGTATACTTTTCATATATATATATATACATATATATATATAAATGTAAGGTCAAAGTACTGCGTAGCACTTATAAAGTATGTAGGTCAAAAAGTAGTAAAGAGTGCTAAAGGTTTGTAAAAAGTCCACGAAGTTTCGGGGTTTGGCTGTGTCAGCAATCAGTTGCATTTATGCCACCTGATGAAGGGTTTAAACCCGAAACGTGGACTTTTTCACAAACATTTTGCACTACTTACTACTTCTTTTTTGACCTATATATGTATATATATATATATATACATATATATACGTATATATATATACATATATATATATGTATATATTTATATTTATATATAAAATCTAACAAGATCGAAAAAGGTCTGTCTGCAGATTGAGTTTTTATGTATATATATAAATATGTAAATATATATAAATAAATAAATATATATATATATATATATATATATTATATATATATGTATATATAAATATAAATATGTATATATATATAGTAGAGCCAAAGGCCATTTTACCTCAAACATAGGCACTTGCCTTACACTGAAAGAAGAGGATATTGTTATGTGAATGGAAAACCTAGCCTCAGGCAGGGCTATACCTAACGCCCACCGAGCGGATGCTCTAAACCGTATCTCATCCTCACGGAGCGATGAGATAGCATAGCAATATACTCTCCTGTGGGGGGAAGAGCACCTCAATATTGTCGGGGTCAAGAGACGTTTGGTACAGAGCATATCGTGCATGAATCGGGAACATTATGTTTGACATGAAAACAAAAACTTGTAATTTCCCATCAACTTCAAGAATCAAATCCCTCCTAGAGCATGCTCAGCTGGCCGCAAGCCTACTAGCTCTGCTTGTAAATCTGTGAATAAAGTGAATTCCCCAAATGATTTTAAAGTCAGGGAGGTAGCAGCAGCGGCGTAGCCAAGTGGGGGCACGAAGCATTTGACGTCCACCAAAACTGAAGTTGACCACATAATTGTACTGTTCTGACCGGTTCTGATAGGCTGGAGTGGTTGACTACGGTATAAATCAAAACCACAGTTATGTATGTTTCCCGAAAGGATACTTGTGGGAGATGACCTTTTGTCCTAAAAAAGTTGAAAGATGTGGAGAAGCACAATCTTTACAACAAGTAATCCCACCATGGCAGTCTATATAAGTAGCAGAGATACAGTTAGGGAGCTAGTCTCAAGCAGTTTAGTTGTGCGGCATAGTGAAGTTCGTACCCAGCTCCGAGGAAATACTATTTCAGTAACTGCAGTAACCGACCGGATGTGATTGTTTATACACATAAGGAGCTCATTGTACCTGTTATGCAAATTTTCAAGGTACGCGACCTCTGTAGGTCATACTTTCAAAGCGAAAATTTTGATAGGAGCTCTCTGATTTACACGTACAATATAAAATTTTTGACTTGATCAACGCCAAAACTGAGTACACCTTAAAAAATTGTTTTTCTACCACGTTGCTTGCTCTGTGAAGCGCCCGTCTAGCACGGTTCCGGTCAATTTCATTGTCGCTGTTTAGGTTGCATGTATTGTGATACCCCTAGCTGCATAATGACACGAACCTTTAAAGAATCAGGAAGTTGCTATTGTCAAATAGCAACTTCCCTGGAAGAATGTAAGATTCGTCGACTGTGAGAAACGGGTTTTAAAAAGACATGGAAAATTCAATACAGGGTGATATACAACATTCAGTCTTTCAAATACTTATTTTCAATTCGAAGTTATTATTTATCCGATAAACCAAATTGCAGTACTGTCTAATTGTCATAAACTTCTAAGCAGAATTATGTCTGCATTTAAAAGCACCCCTAGCAACATAACAGCAATGACTAATTAGCAGGAAGACAGCTCTTCGACTGTAAAGTAAGGCAAAATAAAAAGAAAATACGGTTGTAAATTCGGTAAAAAAGTAGTAAAGATCACATGCTACAAAATGTCGCAACTAAATTACGACATATTTTTAAGCACTCAAGTCTGTGCATACTTTTCATAATGTATTCTATGGTGTAAAGGTATCTAAATATTTACAATTCCCCTACTAGAATAATAGTAACGACTACCTTTGATATAATCGTAAAGCAGAATGAATTCCTCCATCTTCGACTTACATGCTTATCCCTTCAGTTGAGCCAAAGACAAGCACACAAAACATCCTTACAATTGCAGTCAATTACGACTTTGTACGTTATTAAACATCTGGTGACCCCAAGTTTTACGTACCAAAAACGGCGTTCGCTTTCTCTTTGTAAAGACAATGCATCAAACAACAGTGACTGCTCATTCGTGCAAGTTTGTGATAGTCAATTTCGACAGATTCGACTTGACAATTCCCAGTCCCTCTCAAGTTTTTGCAGGTCGAGGAGTGACTCCAAAGATTTCCCTTTCGGAAAACCAAAAAGACTTTTTCTTCCTGTAATTCCACAAAACCATTTTTGGTGCGCTTCTCGTCCTCGTAGAGGATCATTGTTTTCTTTTCGTTTAGCCAAGTAGTGACAACAATTTCCCTTCCTTGTTAGCATATAGTCATGCACACTCAGCCTTCTGTTTATGTCATGAGGAATTTTATCCTCAATGGCTTAGTTATTCTCTTGTATTTGTCACATCCTGATCGCTGAGGAAAGCATGCACCTCCCTGGTCAAGTGGCCATACGAAACGAAAAACAGACGTGTGTTTAGGCTCTGCATGCAAGTTATCCTCTCTAAGGGCCGGTTCAGTCTCCTGGACTGTCACAAATGTACGAGGCGGATGGCTGCTGCACTCCTCCTCATTCTAGTAGAAACTTTTTCTTTACTTTTGGAGAAAACTATATACTGTGCGTGCTTAAATTTCGAACAAAAGGACTCATTCCCCTGTTTGTGGTCTCGTGCTCATACACCGGGAAATTGCTAACTACCTTTGAAACTTAGCCGAACGTATACGGACGAACGAAACGCTGTTTTCTGTTTTTGTCCAACGCACACGGACGTCAAAACACCAGAAGTATTTTCTGTTTCGTGTTTCGCGTTTTCTGTTGTCCGAGTGCGTTCAGCTTTATTTAGTAGTGCAACCGTGTATGCAACTTTGGAGAGGTTGAAAGAGGTAATAAATATGATGGAGGCTGTAGTCGAGGAAGAGTCTCGTTGAATCCACACTGGGAATCGGAGTGTACATCATTGGGAATAAAGTAGAACAGCTGTCACACCCCAAAAATATGGCAATTTCAACACAGAGCAACTGTCGATTTGATGATTCAGTGGACTTGTGGGTGTGGATAACATGGATGACGGCAGAGGTTGCACTGGAATTTGGAACAAGTTGTAGTCAAGCTTTCCTGCAAAGCTGGGCAATATTAAATCTTGAGATCTCAGGGCACGCAGCTTCGCGGTGGACCCCGCATCGGGCTCGGTGGTAGACTGGGCATTTTTGGCGTTAATATGTGACACTAAGAGGAGCGCTGCAATCAATTGGTGCGTACTACGTATCGAACAATTCTTTGCCAAAATACCTTCCAGATTCCCGGAAAGTGTACCTCCCTTGACTTGCCAGTCACACAGCTGAAAAATAAAGACATTTCAAGTGAGCAGGAAACGGTACTTACAGCCTGCCGACTCCAAAACCAACAGTTTAAAATAATAGAATGGGTGCAATTGAATAGAATGAATGCTATTACCCCCTATGGTCCCATTAGATACGATGAGGTCCATAGGAATTAAAATTTGGTAACCTCACGATGAATGAGCTCTATCTGGCGTGCCGAAAACAGCTAATTTAGACTTTTCAGTGATGTTTCAAAAGTTAAAATATTAAAATGTCTTTAATAAGATTGATCAAGATTACAGGAATTTTTTCTACCCTCATTTTGTTCGATCATACTTTTCTTCGCAGACCGGAGTGGATTGTCTTGCTGACTGTCTTCGAAGACCGTTCTGATGCATGGTATAACCTCTGAAGGATACATGCATAAGACGCTTATCTATCTGACTACTATCGTTGACCGACATGCGCCGGGGAAAGAAATATTCATAACTTTAACACCAAATGCACCCTGGTATACAAATCGGTTAAGGGAAGCCAAACAAAAACGCCGAAGGGCTGAGAGAGATTGGAGGAGCACCAAACTTAACATACATAGGCTACCGGGAGCCGCGGCAGTGTCGGCAGCTCAATAAACTTCTCTTTACTGGGAAGTGTTGTAACTAGAGTCGCTAATTTTCAGAAGGGAAATGACTCGAACAATTGTATCATAATTTTCCTCATAGAAATACTACAGTGATTCGAATCACGGCAGTCACTGACTCGACTCGAGTCACATTGAAAATAGTAAATGACTTGACTCGACTGCAAAATTGAGTGACTCGTTACAACACTGATAATTGCTACTCCAATAACGTAGTTTGAGTGTTGTAACAACAGGGAACAACTATTCCGCATGACAGGGCAAATCATGGGTCCTCAATCATGTGATCCATCTCTTCCACACCACAATACCGTGGATGCTCTTGCACAGTGGTTCACAACCTTTTCCAGCTCATCGCCCCCTTTCACCATATAGGGGTGGGCAAACGCCCCCTTCCATGTCCCTTCCAAGTACTACTATAAATGAAACGAAAAAAGTTGAAGTACATGTTGAAATAAAAGGTGCGCATACATCCTTTGCTGATGTGGTCCTGGCCCAGGGTAGTACAAACAGACAAAAGCGGTACCGAGTCTTCCTCTTGTGATGGCAAATTGAAAACCCGGGATGTGTGAAGCCTTAATCGGAGTCAAGGGTGAAGAAATGTTTTAACTAAAATAGAGAAAGATTTTGGGGATTCCACCGTGTGAAGTGTTCCCGATGGGCAGGGCATCTAAAGGTTCTTCTTAGCTGCCCCTGATGGGTAATGTCCTAGTAGGGGACCAGCGGAGAAAAGTCCCCTAAAGTTCTGCAGTATTTACGAAATTGTCAGCACTAGAACTATAATAAAGCATTTTAAATCACACTTTGACCATTTGTCCTTGAGTGGTAACTAATGGACGGTTTCTTTGATTCTGCGGATGGCTTGTCTCGTGGATGGGAAGAAGGATGATAGTGGCTACATGGGGCTTTGGAAGACGTTTGCTACCCAAGGTGTCCTACACCGGGAATTATTACAGAGATACTCCAAAATATAGCATTTTGGGAAGACATTTTAATACCCTACTTCCTTTGCATTGCAAACGTTTTCTAATATTTTTCAATTATCTACAATTTTCGATTATGTTAGTATGTGCTTCTACGAACAGCAAGGCAAGAATTACATTTGAGATTAAAGTGGCACGACAACTTGACCTATGGAACCCATAGCCCTACTTCAGCGACACTGGTAAAGGTAACGGGGGGCTCAAAAAAGAAAATTTTGAAATTCAGCACCGTTTTGATACGATTTCCTGGCAGCTGGCAGATGAGATAATTCACAACTTTGTAGTGAACCTAAAGAATCAATTTTAGACCTACCCGACTTGTTAACTAAAGCTATTTTATTGGATACTTATCTGAAAGTTCAGCTAGAGGAAAACACTTGGTATCTATTTTAACGACGTTTAAATTTAGTATGATCTCATTTTTTTCAAATGCCCCCACTGCCGCCCCTTTGCTTTTATCCCCCCTTAGTTGCGAAATAGCCTTCAGAGGGTGATACCATCCCGATGGGAACAACTGATCTGTTGGTAAGGATACGAGTACAAAACCCATTGACACATACTTCTAGTCATTGTTTGCTAAATGAAGTTAACCTTTTACAATTCGTTTATCAAAGTTGGTACGATTATGTCTGCATTACACATATTATGTCGTGAAAAATAACAGGAACAGGGAAGTGTTTAAGTAGCAGGGAATCATTAACGTAAAAACAACTTGAAAAAAAAATCTGATGAATACTATTTCCAGAATCCGTAGTGAGGTTATGAATAATAACATCCCTGTCTTTCCTGCTTTACTAATGAACGAAATAACAAAATTATTATTTCAAAACGATTAATAATTTTGCAGATTTTTTAAGGGATGCGGATAATTTCTGGTTACAAATTTGTTACACTCTCCAAGTCGTTTCCTGCAGGCTAATACACTGACATGATTATTTTGACAGCTGTTGCCACAAATCCACTTCGCCTTTTGCCTAGTAAGTTACATGGTGTCTTTAAGGAAATTGAAGTCCGGGAGTTTAATAGAGGCTTTGCAATTACGTCACGGATTCGCCACGCTGGAGGACACTCATGCCAAGAACACATGGTTTTGTGCAGTAGTATACTGAACGCGCCGCACACTGTGCTCTGTGGTATACGCGGTTTGTACACATTCATCGAGCAAGCGCGTCGAGTGTGGCCTACTCCAACATGGCGCCAGGGAGTATTATGACATCATACGAAAAGCCTCTATAGGGCAGACTTCCTCATTCCAAAGGCTAAGAAAGCAAAAGCAACATTTTAACATCTCTCCTTATTTCAATTTCTCCTACCCACAAGAGCTTTCTATTTCCCCATGGGCTGCACTCCTTAGCTGTTCCGAGTCACTTCAAAAATATTACCTGGTCTTTCGCTATAGTACTCAGATGAGCAATCGTTATATTACATATGCTATACTTTAGGTCATGTGTATGAAACAATGTTATAGTCCAAACCTCAATATTCGAGACCGAGACTGGCCCTACCGAGACCAAGAGACCGCTTCATAGACCAGGAACTTTGCAACGGAAGTTCTAATCGACTGTTCACACAATTAGTTGTACCATAGCTCCTTGCTGTGTAACATATACGCCGTCCGTAAATTCAAGTCTCAAAATGCTGATATTGCATGAAGTGTTGCCTTCAACACTTCATTGTGATATCGTTCATGACCGTGTGATAGCGTACATACTACATAACTTCATCATGGGGTCCTCACAAGGAAACTTTTGAAATGCAACACTGTTAAATGCGGTTTCCTGGCAGCTGGCAGATGAGATAATTCACCATCTTTGTAGTGAACCTAAAGAGGGTAAGTTATACCTACTCGAGTTGTTGATTCCATTTTATCTCCAATTTATTGCATACTAATTTGAAAATTCAGTTAAAGGAAGATACTTGATAGCTTTTAAAGGCCGTGTGACATGAAAATAACATAGTTGGATATTTGATGTAAAAAGCATTAAAATACAGAAAATAGCCACAAGTCCCATTAAAATCCATAAAATATTGACCATTTTACAGTTAAATTTCTATTTCACACTTGTATCATGAATAAACATGAGCTAAATATGCAAATATGTGACATCAAAAGAGGGACATACCATATATGGCACATGTTAGCCTTTGTTTTTTCAACCTTAATTTCAAGGACACTGGTAGCATTGTTATTCCCCGAAGGGTTTATTATAAAAGTAAAAATTTTTTCCTTGAAAAATATTGATATCACTTACTAAAGTGTAATCTGTATGATCAGTAATTAAGAGATAATTTATATAGGGTTAACAGAAGAAATCTTCACACTGTGCAACACTCCACATCATTCTTTTTGCATAGGCAGTTAGTTTCTTCAGAAACCATCAAACTTTGAAGACGTATATTTTGAGAACGGTAAAAGATATTGAAATAATTTCAACGGATCTTTGATTGGAGGACTTAATTCTTTAAATGACAAGTGAAACAGTTCTTTTTGGTGGCATGTCACACGACCTTTAAAGCCTCGATTAAATTGTTTTTTTGCAAACGCCCTCTTCTGCCGCCCCCTTGGCTCTGATCGCCCCCTGAGTTGCAAAAATGCCCCCGAGGGGGTAAACGCCCCCGCTGGGAAACACTACTCTTGCTAATTAGTTTAGTGATTTTTTTCATCAATAAAGTCAATGAAATCCTGAGAAAAGAATTTGATACGTCTGTTAATTTTGAGAGATCATCAAGGCTGACAAGTGACAACATCTTTGTTGGGCACCTTTTGGAGAGATAGAGCCTGCTAGTGAGGATGAGGTTCGGGAAATTATTCTCCATGCCCGGGCCCGTGTAAGTCCTGTAGCTTGCGGGACTACCTCCTACATAACTATTAAAACAGTCTGATGACGTACTCCTGCACATCATAACTGTTATGGTTAACAAGTCACGTGCGGATTGCAATGTTTCTAATTATTACAAAAGTCCAAATGTTACCGTGACACCTTTGCAAAAGAAGCCTCTATTGGACAAAGATATCCTGAAGAACTATAGCCCAGTATTAAATCTGCCTTTTATTTCCAAACTTTTGGAAAAAAGTTGTGAGTAAACGCCCGAGCAACATCATCTCACGACCAATTCATTGTATGACGACTAGGCCCTAACGAAGACCGCCTGTCTGCTTATTACGGAAGCCGAGAAGTTCGAGGTACAGAGAAAGCGCACATTGATTTCTCTGTGCACCATTCTAACGGATTACGTGAACAGAGAAATCCAAAACAAAGGAGGTGCTACTACAAAAACGTTGCAGTATAGCATGAAAAGTATTGTATATCCTCAAAATAAATGGACGAGTCTCAATGTTACTAGAAAACAGAGCCGACTAGACAAGAATAATACATTCGGCTCTGTTTATTATACCGTTAATAGAACAAACATGAAAATGGAGAAATACAGGCAAAAGTGCTTTGGTATTAGTAACTAATGTGAGAAACCCAAAACTCAAAGGCTTACAAAAGTAAAAATTAATTATATAAAAATAGTAGGTGGGCCTAATGGAAACAAGCGAAATATACGGAACAGAGATCTAGGCCAGCCTTTTTGCTCATGTATTGTACTCGTTTTCGAGAGCCATCATATTAACAATAACAGTCTGGTCCAGGTTGACAAATCTGAGTTGACAAAGTTTGCGCAGTTTCGAAAATCTTTGTATTTGGTTGTGCGTATTCTTGTGGCTTGTTTTAGGCTAATTCGGACGAACGACCTACTGTAGAGTACATTTCTGTTTTATGGCGTGTGCAAATATTGTAGCCTTTAAAACACAATTTGAATGCTGTATGACCGCAAAGGTTATAACAGACCTAACAAATTTCGTTCTGTCTGAATATTTCCGAATTATGTGAAAGACTATTGGCTCAACGTTTAGGTTATTCAATCGCGCAGTCTTGACTGCGTTATGTATACCTCTGCAGGTGGCATGTTCTAAAAAATCCTCAGTGAACTTATAGAAGGCACTTGGCTGCAGTAATTGTCTAGCATTATGATATCATGGACGGTCAGTCACTTCCAAGGTGTTACTCTCGACTGTGTTAATGTGATACATTAGTGCGCAGTGGCCGACTCACAGTACACTCACCTGCTCACTGCACTGGGTACAGCCTAACCCCAATTGGCCCTTAAAATAAGGCCAATTTCAGATGTGTGCACCAAAATTCTGTAGCTTTACCTTTCCCACAACAGCGTTCGTTATGTGCAGGAAAAGGTACAATTTCTCACTAAATACAGGCGCGTATGCAGAATATTTCTACGGGGCGACATTCTAAAGACCTCACCCTATATTCCCCACAGAAATCTATAAACCAATAAAGTCTTTGGTAGCCGACGAAGTCGGTTGCGCGCCGGACTGAAGCGCTACGGGGTGGACCAGTTAGCTAGCCGGCTTTGCTTTGAACTTAAAATGTTTCAGGTCGAAAATCTATGGGAGCAAGTGCCTTACTGCCCTCTTATGCTGTCATGAACACTAAATTCATGTTGAAAAAATTTTGATACACAAGGTGTACTATTTTTAAACGATTATTCTCTTAAAATATAAGATGTACATATAAATGTTTACGATATAGGTCTACCGTTCGCAGGCGCGTAGCCAGGAATTTGCCAAGGGGGGGGGGGGGGGCGAAGCCTGAAGGCAAACTATCTAAGCGTAGCGCCACCATAGGTGGGCGCGAGGCGCCAGGAAATTTGGCCGAAAATACCTCCCAGATTGAAATGGCACTTCCCAGGCCTTGTAAGTTGCATCTAAACATTTTTATGTTGAGTTACTAGCAATATTATAAACAAATCATTAAAAAAATACAAAAATATGCTCGGGCGGCTGCCCCCTACGCCCCCTTGGCTACACTCCTGACCGTTCGCATGCTTTCACATGTTTTCATTTCTCTTTTTTATTTCTTCCTTACAGTCTTTACTTTCTGTTTCCTTTCTTGTTTTCGTTTCCTTTGGGGGGGGGGGGGGCTTAAGGGGGCTTAAGTCTCTAACGCCACGGATACACGCCTGTTAATATTGAATGACTTGCCAGCTATAATGACCGGGAGGTTATACCTACCGCGCTCTACATCTCCCGTTAATTTGAAAATTCGACCAGACAAAGTTAGCAACTTTCAGTGCCTCGAGACATGTACGGTACGAAGTCCATGTAAAATATTCCCCAGTTAGGTCAAATTTACTATAACCATTAAAGGTCACGTGATTTACAAATTAGCGATTTTAATGTTGAGGTAAATGATTTTCCTTCGATGATAGCGTTTTACATTTTCTCCTTTTCTTTGTTTTCACTCTTTCTTCTAATTCCTTTTCTTCAACCCCTCAACGACTCCCGGATAAGCCCCTGAAAGAATTGATTGGGCCTACATACAGTAAATCTTCAGGCCTCAGGCTATATTGCCTAGGCTACAGTCAGCACATAGCCTAGCACAGGCCTATTCTAGTCTGATTAATTTTAATTATATTGCAGGGACCAGACTGTCATTGTTAGCATGATGACTCTCGAAAACGAGTATATGAGCAAAAAGGCTAGCTTGAGTCTGTTCCGGGTATTTCGCTTGTTTTCATTACCTGATATAATTGTAGCGTATCGACCATTTTTATTCAACAGAGACTGCTCTATTGAAAGTACACTTCATCCAGTACACAATGGTCCAGTACACAATGATCCAGGACACATTGATACTGCCATAAATTTAGTTTGAAAATTTGTTAAGTCCTCGTTATTATCTTCACAGCAGATGTCGAATTGGCGTACATACTCTAGTGCAGCCAATGTAGGTGCATGGATATTGCACGTCCGCCTGGTTGTCAGCGGCTTTTCTTGTTGGCCTAATTGATCCCCTCATTCCACACTGTTTAAAAATAAGTGGTGTTATGTCAATTAAATTAATCATCCTCATTTTGGAGTATCACAAGGCTCGATTTTACGTCCTGAGATGTATTGTGAGAAGCTATTCGTCCTATATCATTAGTTATCACTGCCACGCTGACGATTACCTTCGTAGCAGGTGTCGAATATGTACTTCTCTGTTGGCGTACATACTGGTATTACGACTGCAGGCAATGTAGGTGCAGGAGTAGTAGACGTCCGCCAAGTGGGCAACGCTGACGACCGTACACACTTTACTTGTCTTTTAGTCCAAATGATTCATGGAAAGATGTTAAATTAAGCTTCAGTCTTGTGTCGAGGACGTAAATAGGTGGATGGTATGACAAATTTTGAAACTAAAACATGAAAAGAAGGAGCTGATTGTATTTGCTCCTAAGTCTCAGGCTAATGCGATTAGAAATGCAGTCAAGTTGCTCCGTGGAGTATGTAAAAAATCTAGGTATTTTATCTCTTTAGATAAGCACCTTTACGATGAATTAAAGCAGGCTGACTCGGTTATTAAATCTTGCAACTATCGTATTCATATAATTGGTAATACTAGAAAGTTTGTGTCAGATGATTTATGAAAAAAATGAGTTTATTCTCTGGTCACATCACGATTAGATTACGGTGATGCTTTACTCTCTGGCTCGCCCTCAAGCACTCATTGGTCGTCTTCAACTCGAGCACAGAATACTGTGCTGTACTACGTGTGACACGTACTCTACAGCACCGTGAAACATATTACTGACACCAATGCTACAAGATCTGCACTGGCTGTTAGTACATTACAGGGTTTAATAATTTATATATGTGAATTAAATCTACGCAATTTGGTGAAACTTTCATTCAAATCGGACATGAAGTACTCGAGATATCACCAAATGAAGTTACTACATTTGTGACCGAAAGTGAGCTTGAGGCAAGCAGGGGTTGTATCACTTCCTCACATTGATTAGAATAATTTGTTTCCTCAGTCTGTTGTGCTGACCTTGAAGTTAATAGGGAAAGGACTTTCCCATAAGGAATGTGAAGTTTGTAAAATTCCCATATGCCTCTTATGCAACCACATTCGGATAATATGGGATTGTGGAGAAGAAAACTGGTTGTAAACTTTAAAAGAAAAACAAATAACTGCTCTTTAATGTGAGGCTATGACGTCATATGTGCTTGCTTCAAGTTCACTTTGTGTTGAAAATGTGACAACTTTAACTGCTAATATCTTGAGAACCACACTTCGGATTTTAATACAAATTTCACCAGAATGCTTAGATAAGTACCAACTCTAACATATCAAAACTTGATCTGAGCTTGGACCCTTCTTTTATAAGAATCCCCCCTACTCGTAGAAAACCTTACCGATTCGGCCCAAGTTTACATTTGGGATCAGCTTCAAAAACATCAGCCTTATAGATCCCTTCGCTCCCAATCCAAATCTCTACTAGTTGTTCCCAAAGTTAGAATCTCCACTTGCGAAAATAGACGGTTTGATAGATGCGCTGCAACAATATGGGATAATTTGCCTGAGGGAGTTTAGCGTACCATTTAAATTTATAAATTTAACAAGCTTTTAAAATTTCTTCTTTAAAACTGCTTTTAGTCAGTTTGGTACATCACTGTCTACTTTATCTTATCCTTTTTCTTTTATAACCTGTTGTTCTTAGAGGTAATTAGGCAGTCGTCCCAAAATTGCCTTGAAAATCATCAAACTCATGCAAATCTCCTCTTATTTGCCTAACAAGCACCTCTAAAGATGTTTTTGAACATAACTATTACAAACAAAAGGTAAAACGAGGAGCTATTCTCCATAAATTTAACAATTCAGTAAAAAAACTATAACCAAAAAAGCTGTTCCTGAATTAGAACGACGGGGTACACTAATTCTGATTGTGATGACTGTATTTTCCTTTTAAGGTTTTTAGCTCTTTTTAATTTTAGCTTTCCGTCTTTTGAACACATTTTTAATTTACTTTTCCTAGCTTTTGTCGTTTTTTAACTGCCTGTTAGTTTTAAGGTCCCTAACGGTTGTACTAATTTTAGCTGGCGTGTTTTATTTTTTATTGAGTTTATCCTTTATTTTGTTCACTGCTTTGTTCGTTTGCACTTCACCTTTTATATTTGTACAGGGCCTTAGAGCTTTTATCTTTTAATTGGATAAGGCACTTTATAAATTTGATTATTATCATTACTGAGATCCTATCTGCTCAACAGTGCCCATGCACGCTGTCGTCTGTTTCCTATGGGATAAACTGCCGTTCTTTATCATAGACAGATAAATCACTTTGTAGAAATTATGTGTATGGCATCATGTTAAATAGAAACTTGCAGGCTTGAAGCCTTTGAGGTACAGTTTCATTTCAGCATCTCGAAGTTTTTGTAGTCATAGTTAATTTGTAGGTTAACTAACCGCAATTATTGTGAGGCCCAGCCTGTCTACTCTTTGTCAACTTCCAATAACGATAGAAACATTGAACAATCACTGGATATTATTAGCTCCTTTTGTTTTCAGTGTATCTTAGTGACTCGGCTTGATAATAACTTCCACACTGAAAACAAGAAAGTGACCTTTGAAAATCATTTCTCTTGGGAGAATTAAATCATGTTCAAGTTTATAGCCATTTAAAATCGCGCGGTGTAACTGTAGCTTTTGCAATCGATCAGAGCAGCCAAGGGGGAAGGATCTCGGATTTGATGAAACGAACACAGACTCTTTCTTTTTCGTCAGTTTCCTGATAATTTTAATTTAAAACACCGGGCACGTATACCCTACTTTTTCGAGTTCATTTACTTTTTTCTGATCTATTCATATCATGTTTTGCATTGAATGAAGACATGAAGAAGTATTTCTAAATTTAACAGCTCGACCGACGGCAAAGATGAAATTGATACGTAACTTGGTAAGTGTTGCATTGAAGGTGTGAGAGCTGTGCGCACGTGACATGGAAATGTACCGTAGTGGATACTACACCGAACGATATATGTCACATTTATAAACTCTTGTACGTCATGTAGTGTTCCTTCTTTGAAGAAATATGGTAATGAAATGGTTCAATTTGAGGAAATTGTTGTAGAGTTAGTAAAAAGTACGAAGAAAATTTCTGAGAAGTTTAGTAATTTTAGAAATTTAAGACAGACTGAAGCAGATCATTGGAAGAAAAATTGTACCTCAAAAGCAAGAAACTGGCACTTCTTTGACGTGTGAGACCTAATTAATCCTTAAATTACGATTCCACACCAGATGTTTTAAAGATGAACTCTATAGGGAGACTAAACACCGGGCACAAACTCATCTATTATAGTGTAGCTGTTAGGGGGTTGTCTTCCTATATCAGACCCGTAGCCACACAAGGTAGAACTGAAAATGGGGAGAAACAGCTTCAGGGGGTATTTTCAGGGATTGAAGATGTGCTTCGATGGTGGTATTTAAAGCGATAGTAATTTGAAATTTTAAAGGGGTGAAAAGATTTTAGGGGTCCCCTCCCCTGCCCCCTTTGACTACAGGCTTGACTCCCAGGGGCTGCACTGCTTTGAGCGACATACCGTATGTGAAGATGGAACACTGCTTCACCTTATTCGACGGGGGGGGGGGGCAAGAAGCTCAAGGGCCTCCCGGCGAGTGGCACTATGAAAAACTCTATCTACGTCGGCATTGCACAGGGATAAATAAGCAAAATACTTCGTTTTGAGGATTTCCATTTTTTTAAAATAAACGTCCAATTTTATAATACAAAAATATGATGCATTTTTATTACTTAAAGGGTTTCATTGAGTTGATATCAATTATTTTGTGACAAGTGAGAAGGAAATCATATCATGACATTATTTCTGGTTAGCCTCATTTGTAATGTTTCACTTCCTATAGTTACCGAAAACATGAAATATTGCAGTCCTTGATAGACCAGCCTCTCGTGAATACACAGCATGCATAGAACTGAAGCCTTGATCACAAAGCTGTAGGTAAAAATAGTTGCGAGCCTGTCAACCAAGTTGGTATAAGCTTCATTTTTTGGTTGTCTTTGAACAGGTTGCATATGGTTAATATCTACTAGTAAAAAGTTTCTGGTCACGAATTTGTAATAAATTATTTTAATCGTTAATTACCCTATCGTTGCCTTTTCAGTTGTGTGTTAGATGTGCAGAATCTCTTAGTTTGACCATTTACCATCAATATGTGAGCAAAACTCAACAGGTGCGACAAAAACAAAATGGTGAAATTCAAAAACCAACTCAATAAGCCCCTTTAAGTTCTGTTTTGGTGGAGAAATCGATGTCGAACCTGTCTAGAAAGAGAGCTAGGCTACCGAGCTTATGAAGTTTCACCAGAGTGATTAGATTAATTTCCTCTTTACCAAAGGCTATCAAAGCTAAGGGCCCAGTTTATTCATAAATGTGATAAAGGCATATGCTGTCCATCTCGATGCTTCTCTCCCTTACGTTCGACTCAAACTCATCCATTATAGTGACGTCATCATGTAGCTTATAAACTAATTTGTCCACTCTTAACAGTGCATGATACATGAACTAGTCAATGCCGCATTTCAATATAAACAAGGAGAAATGAAAATTTATCGTTATTTTAATTTTTTTCCATCATCACATCCTTCAAAATTCTTTTTTTTTGATCAATTAAGAAGACCGTATAACCTTCGTCGTTCGTGTAATGAACGTGCAATGCAAGTTGCAGAATTGGTTCGTAATTATTCCTATGGTATGGCGAGTGACGGGGGCCGTGAGCGAATCAGATGTGTGCAGTTAAGAAGAATTCGCCGGAAATTCTATACAATGCAAAATGTTTCGAGTGGTTCGCTTGTTTTAGATTGCGAATATATTAGCAAGAGATCTCTCGGGTACTGTTTTTCAAGGCTTTCTGGGCAATATCGTCTACTGTATATTGAACGAGCAAGGAAATGAAACAAACGTAAAATTTTTCCGTAGAGGCGGTACAGAAATATTACACATGCATGGGACTTAAACTCTTGTTCAAAAGAACCTTGAAATTCCATACAATTTTCCTAAGAGGCCGATTTGATCTAACATAAAATCATAGGAAAATACTTGTAGGAGACATTTAGTAATCCACCGATAACTGTTAAAGGACATATACGACCGTTTGGATCTTTTAACTTCGCTGTTAGTTAACCCCGCAGAGCAGGATCTGTTTGCGCACGGTCATAATCCTAAGCTAATCAAGGAATATGCTGTGCACAGCCTGCTACGTAGGCAGCTGTAGGTTAGGCTATAAAAGCCGCCCCTGGAGATACCCCAGTCGCTATAACTGTAAATGTAAAACTGTGACGTTACAAACCAAAGAATGTATTGTTGACCAACTGTTACTTGACCTGTCTGCCGCATTCGACAAGGTTACCCACCTTGTCCTCCCCGACAGCCCGCAAATTTCTTTTGGCTTCGAATGTACCGGTATCGTACTGAAATGGTTCGTTAGTTCACACCTTACAGCTAAAAAATATGTTAAGATCGCCGATTATAATTTGCCTGCACGTCTCCACTGCATACTGGCCATGCACAGGGCTCCGCCCGAGGCTCGGCCCTTTGCTTTTTTTCATTTACGAGCGTCCTCTAGATGAGCTCATCTGAGTCCCGTCAGGACACAAAATACCATTTTCACGCTAATGACACTTAGATCTATATGCCGGTATCAAATGATTTTTCTCATGTTCGGCTCCCTATTGAGAAGTGTGTAGTTGATATATGAGATTGGATGCTTTGTAATTTCTTGTTGTTGAACAATTCTAAAACTGAATTCTTTTTTTCTTCCGAGAAATCCAATACTGATAATGCATTCTGTCAAAATTTAACCGTTAGTGATTTCAAAATTTTAGAGCAACTCATCCGAGAAATTGGGTGTTATTTTAGATTTACAAATGAACATAAAGAAACACATTTCTACAATTTGTAAGACTGCTTATGTGAATATTCGTTATATTAGTAAAATTCGTTACTTTTTTCCCACCCTAATGCTGAGAAGCTGATTCATGCAATCATCATGTCACTTTTCGACTCCTGTAATTCGCTTCTTAAGGGACTATCGGCTACCCGCCTCGACACTAAAGTCTTTGACTCCGACTCAAAATTCTGCAGCCTGTCTTGTTTCTAGAGTCAGTTATTTCAACCACATAACCCCTAGTCTTGTTTCTAGAGTCAGTTATTCCAACCACATAAGCCCTAGTCTTGTTTCTAGAGTCAGTTATTCCAACCACATAAGCCCTAGTCTTGTTTCTAGAGTCAGTTATGCAAATCACATAACCCCTAGTTTTTTTCCTAGAGTCAGTTATTCCAACCATATAACCCCTAACCTTGTTTCTAGAGTCAGTTATTTCATCCACATAACCCCTTGTCTTGTTTCTAGAGTCAGTTATTCCAACCACATAACCCCTAGTTATGAAGAACAGCACTGACTTTCTTTGTCGGACTTATCGTATTCAGTTCAAGGTGCCCTTGCTTTTTTAAAATCTCTTATAGGGCTCTGCTCCTCAATACTTGTACGATGTATACTTTCGTGGTACAAACATGAGATTATGGTACAGCAGTATACTGCCCTCATACAGTGGCGGGGATTGTGTGAAAAAAGTTAAGGGAAAAAGGGCCCTTGAAGCAACTTTTACAGTGTGAAAATATGAAAGTCGATTGGAGCATGTTCAAAAAGGGGGAGGAAATATGCCATCCCAACCCTAGGATGGGGCGGAAATTGATATTATGTTTTGACCTTTATTTAGTTATTTGTATTTAATCATGATCATTCCACATAAGCACGCAAGACTCCGTTCATTTGGGAGGGTGAGCACTTTTACCGGGAATTTATGGCGTTTTCTTTTCCATATGTGTGTCCTTAAAAAAGGGAACCGGTATGTTCTCAAAAAACATTCTATCCAAATGGGGGGGGGGGGCTGCGACAAGGTTAAGGGAGACAGTTTAAGTATATAGGCCTAAGTCAAATCCTTCACAAAGTACAAAATTTAGAGGAAAAAGAAGTGAAATTAAGGACTGTGGTAGATATGTCTGTGTTCCCATTACATTCTTTACAACAAATTTGAAAGAACCGTTAAAAGTGTGCTTAAAACATAACAGCGTAAAGCAGTACGAAAATCCAGAGGCATATGCATCGGAGCTCAGGCCGTTGTTGGTATATTTTAAAACATAATCACCGAGCGGCCCCTCAACAAGTAAACATAATAGACCTTGCATTGAGTAAATTTGATACAGCTGGTGAATTTAATAAGCCGTGACGGTGAGATTTAAAGGGTTGATACCCGATTGATTGATTGATTGATTTGATCAACCTTTTATAAATCAAAATGAGTTACAAGGTAAATATCTGCGTCGCAAGTTACATTTTTGACAATACCCCCTCAAAAGGGGGAATTTTGTGATCGTTTGAAGATACTGGATAGATAAAGGATACTGGAATACATTTATAATGCGTACAATTCTAAAGAAATAATCGATGGCGCTATCGTTCAATGGTTAAATAAACAATAAATAAGATAAACAATTAACAGTGCAACAATACCAAGTAAACAACATAGCAATAACCATAAAGACAATAGAAAACTTTTTATTAGTTAATAAAACTAATAACACGCCTTATTAAAGAAAAATGTTTTAAAGGGAAAATGCAGTCCCCCAATTTGAATTAGTGTACCCCGGCATCCTCATTCAGAGATGGCTCCTTTCAATCATGTGACAATATTTTTGTTTATTTGTGCCAAATTCATGCAGAATGACTGATTGGTTTGTCTTCATTGTTCAATGTTTTTATTCCGTCAGAAATATGATGAAAATACTTGTGAGCGAAATAAGCGTAGATCTGTAAGATTAAACAATTTTTTGAAAATAAACTTGGGGCGACTGCTTTCTCCCTTTAGGACTAGACTTGTAAGGACCAATGGCTTTACAAGAACGAATGTGTACTTGCGCGACAGCCTGTTCCAAACGGCTGGGGCGTAGTGCTGGAATGCTAGGCCACGATACAAGACTGACTCGCTTCCACGGACAAATGTCTCAGCTTAACTGGAATAGCCTAGCAAATTTAAGGTTGTACTTGAGTTTGCATTACTCGATCGAACTGTATGTACGTTAAAGGCCTGATTCTCTTTCTCAAACAGCTGAAAGTCTCCCAACTAAATTTATGGCTCTACTCCAGTAAAGAAGATGCTTGTCTTTGGCATGCACCACACGGACGTTGGCCTAAGTTTACACGTAGCTTAATTACGCTAGGCCACATTCTGCTGAGGACACTAATGTATGTTATGGAGGATGTACCATACTGTGCATCTCAAGTATCAATGATCTGCACTTGTCAATCAAAATGTAATTACCAGTAATGATTTCAAATAACCGGGTATTACAAAATATATTTGAGGTGATGCAATATCTACTTTAATAAGTCGACAAGAACATCACTATTATTCTGTCATTGACATTCCGTTTGTTTCATGAGCAGTATGCAGGCCTACACAGTCGCATTTTAGTTCATAAAATGCTTATGTTTTGAGGAAAACTTTTCAAGAAAAATAACATTAAAAAGCAGCATATTGACCATTTTAGTACCGACACAAAGAAGATAATTTTATTTAAACGTTTGAGCTTGCTAATAGCGTTCATGGTAATGTTTGTGATGTATCAATGCAGTTGTGCTTAATTTGTAGAAAGTGTGACAAAATTTGCCTTACATATGCTGGTTGCATTGATTTTGATTGTCTGCATGGGGGTCAACAGTCCCCCACTTCTGATAATGGGGGTATCATAACATATCCTTTATCCAGAACTCTAATAAAACCATATTAGGCGTATGCCCTATACTGCAGATTACAATGGCTGATCCAATGGAAACAAACTCGAAAATTTTGAAAACAGCTATTTTCATTCATAAACATTTGAAATCAAAGCGACTAAGCCCTTGTCATGTGTGCCTACTGAGAAGGGAAGTGGGAACTGGCTATCTCGGATCAAACCACATGACATTTAGGCTACAAAATCCCCCACGCCCCTAGGGTTTCCCGTTTGTTTTAGATATGTTCAAGGTCATCCCCCCACACACATACTTTTCAGAAGCTCTTGACGCTCATGATTGTCTGAATAAACATCCAGGTGCCTAGCTGCGGGGGGCGTGGGGGGCCTGGGCCCCCAAATGTTTGCCAGCCCCCCCCCAAAAAAAATTGTGCGTGTCTTAATAAAATGTGTAAGAATTAAGGACGGCGATCGATGCGGTGACCCCCCATTTGATACCTAGGCCCCCCTAAAAATTTCATCCTGGCTACGCCCCTGAAAGCATCCTTCAGAACTTCAGTTTTAAAAGGAACATTCACATTTCAAGCTACAGATTTACAATACGTGGGCTCAATACAGATTTAAGGAGGCATTTCAACTTAACTACGTGCCCGGACCCACCATTTCGACCTACCGGGCCTCATTTCCCCAGGGCCATAGGCGTACGGGACTCTTCCAATTGGGGGGCAGAGAATTTTTGGCCCGAATCTCAAAAAGTTGCCCGAATTTCGTTGCAGTTCAGGTGCATAAATTAATCACCAAAACCGCTACATGCGCGCGAAGCGCGCGAAAATTTTTGCACATTTTTCGGGCATTCGATCAAAAATTCGGGAACTCAGTAGAAAATCGGGCAATCTTTTCACTTTTAACTCATCTCTGCCGGAATTTCACCTATTCGGTGCCCGAATTGTTGTCCTTTTCTGCCCGAGATTTCGACCTCAGAAATTTTTGGGAGGCAGTCTGCCCTTTGCCCCCCGCCTCGTACGCCTATACCCAAGTGTACGACCTTGCATGAAGGAACCATCAGCAACATTAGCAGAGAGGACTGGGGTGATGATTTAATCATGGTAAGATAATCAAGACATGGTTCAAATCTACCTTTCCAAAGGAAGGGGGTACTTTTTCTCAACTTTTTTGAAAAAGTTAAGGGGCATGGGGGTCATATGGGGTTTTTATTTTTTTGGTTCCTTCGTGCTATGTACTGACTACAAAGTAACGAGTATTCTTTCCCTTATTTTGCTTCCCGTATCGATCAATTACCGCTGAGAAGTATGTTAACGAGCTTGTCTGGAAAAAAATGCAGTATTAATAATAATGTGTTGTCTAAGCATTGGTAAAAATGTTTGAAATATTTCAGGCAACAAGCAGGAACAAGAATAAAGCGCCACCCCTTGGCAAAACACTGGTGGAATGGGGGCCACATCCCCCAATATTTGTCAACATTTGTCAATTTCAATTTTTTTCTTCCAAAAATTTTCATTAGCTGTGTTTAAGAATGGCCAAAATTACCGTAGAAAATGTCAAATATCAGTAAGTCTCACCCTTTCCATCTTAGAAACCTTCCCACAGTCCTTTTGTCGAAGGCCATTTGTGGGCGACTCCAAAGGAAACTCTATGGGAAGTTTTGGGAAACCAAACGTGACTTTGTTCCATGATTGGATTGGTATTTCATTTTAAATGTTATTAATCTCCCGATTTTTCTCACGATCACCTAGACACTTTCCAATTTTAAAAATATACATGTATAGCCTACAAATTACTTCTCTCTAAAGGCCAAAAACAACAAGTTGGATTACTACGCGCAGCCTTCAAGTTAAAAATTTCATTTAAGGAAAGGTGTGGTCTTCCGGTTAGATATAAAATCAAATCTGGTAATTAGTTTAAAATTACCATAACAACAGATATTGAAATTTGACAACTTACTGCGCGGTAACAAAGCGCTTACGTAAACACGTTTCAAATTCACAGAGGGGCGTCGCATTTACTCGTAATTGCATTTGCTATTTATAAGCGTAATTTTACTGTAAAGAGATCATTAGCAAATCTGGTCTTGAATATGAACAACACATGGTTAGCCAATTACTTCGTGTGTGTTTAGTATCCAAGGTTATACACTATATTTCCCTGTCTATGATATTAATCAACGACTTTTCCTCAGGATGAATTATAGCCTTGGATACAGACCTATGTTCAGCCCACTCATGATTCACCAATGGTATTATAATATTATAAGGGATTCGTTGCAGGGAAGTGCCAGCCCATTGAGATAGGAGTGGCAAACTTTGATACTAGTCCATGGGGAAAGGTATCAAAACTTGGTATGGTGTAAATTGCTTAAATGTAAAATAATTTTATCTATTGTCACACAAGCATCAATTGTCAAATACCCTTTTATGATATAAGATACTTCAGGGTTCTTTTTTGTCTGGAAAAGCTTACAGTGAAGAGGGCTGTTTTGCCACCCTGTGGCGTCACGCCTATACTTAATTAAGTGGATGAGTCAGAAGATCTATGTTTTCTAGAGAACAGACATATTTGGTGGGAAATGTGAACAAAGATGTACCCAAATTGCCCTTCTTTTCTCGTTCGCTTAGACTAGGCCTATACAATAACATCTTCGTGTATGAATAATTCACCACAGGCAATTGTAGACTCCTTATAGCAGATACAAAGTGAAATACCAATGAAATTATCAACTATCGATAAAGACGTAGGTAAATTAACGGTGAAGGATGTATGGAAACAGTTTTTAGGCCATCTGTATAACATATGTACGATGCCTACTGTGAATAAAATTTAGACATGAATTTCCACAATTATGAAAAGAGCCTGTCAAAAATTCAACCATTTAGATTGCGGAACACTTTAATTTCTGGTTAGTTTTGACCATTCAGTGGAGGTGCAAAACATAACCAAAGGAGGGGCAGTGGGTCAACTGGCCCCACATTCTCAGTCCCTTGGCGGTTTGTCGGTACGTTCACCGATTTTGTCTGTGCATTCACTTGACCAGTATTAGAGGCAGCCTATATGTCACTCTTATCTCGCAAAAGTTATCTTTATATGTGTTTAAACTTATCTAGTAAAGAGTTTTAGTAAAAATTGAAACTTGGTTTGAAAGTGGATTTACCATGCGCGCTATACGCGCGCACTTATCATCAGTGATCTACTGTTAGATACATAGCCTACCAAATGAAAGGCACAGTAAACAGTAATGGCTTGCTCAACACAGGGTAGGCCTATGCTCGCAGTAGTAATACAACCTCGCACGACAGTAGCTCATTTGTATTTTCCACACGAAATGTATGCGAGATTTCTAGTCTGAAAATCATTCGAAGACACAGTCTTAACAGTCCACGGACGGCAGAGATCAAATTGAGCCCTCCCGGTGCCAAACAAATATACCATTTTCCTAGGACAAATATTGCTATCATATTAATGATCACAGAATTTATTTCCTTGAAAACTTCCGGTTTTGATTTCACTAAATGCCCGCCGTTTTCTAAAGAGGTCAACCTGTTGGATCGCAAAGTGATATTTCTCTGTTCACTGTGGAGTCATTCATGGAAACCTGCATTAATCAACAGTCACTGCCCCTTCACCCTCCCTTCTGATTCATAAATGAATATAGCTACCCTAAGTGATAAGCTATGTGTGTACCTATCTTGGTTGCCTGATGCCGGGAAATGGCATTTAACAGTGTTTAACTCCAACATTTCATAGAAGAGGACCCCAAGACGCCATGTCTTGGCTCTTTTGACGGGTACCGTATATCATCACATTATGTGCCTGCCCATTCTGGAATCGCATGCACAGGGTTCACACCAATGCATGCAATGGATTCCACAAGAACGCGAGGGCCTTTTGTGCACTTATCATGATTGCCACATGAAGGAAATTGCGTTGACGGTGTTCATTTTCAAAAAATTTTCCCGAGGAAGACCCATGGACCCCCTTTTCAGCCCCAGGACATAGCACTTTCTGAGCTCGAAGATTCAGGCTTTGCTCTCACAAAGTGAGTCCCTCCTTTTGAAAATCCTGGATCACCTCCATATTTGTAGAGTTGTAAAATCAACTATGTTCAAGTAATTTATAACGTGTACAGCCTATGTGCGTTGTCAAAGTGGTGCATGATTTAGTACCAATTGACGAACTTGCCGGTCTGTGGATACATTTGCAAATGTTTTATCGATACATTCGCCATTTTTCCCTTTGTCCCTCCACTCTTGACACCTAGCTATGTTACTGGGATGGAGACAGGGTTGAACAAGGGATGGGTCAGCACTGGCTGAGACGGCAGTGACCCAACACGTTTTCAAAATCCTCCTACGATTTCCCCCTAATTTAACTGATCCGAGCATAAAATCACATGACGGTTATGTTATTACAGTAGCTGCAGCATGTTAAATGGTTCCACTGCGATATTTTAGCATAGACATATATAAATCTTGATTAATTTAATTTTACTCAAGCGTTCAACTTGTATATTAACAGCAAATTTAACTTAAAAATAATGTCTAAGAACACCGGTATGATGCCGATTTGTTATTATAGCAGCTGGTTCCACTGCAATATCTTACCTTAGACATGTAAAGGTCTTGATTAATTTAATATTACGCAAGTTGGCAACTTCCTAAATATTGATACCAAGAATCAGCATGAACACTGAATTATACTTGGGCTGTATAAAAGTACATATTTGTATATTAACAGCAAATTTAATTTAAAAATAATGTCTAAGAATACCATATCTTCCAGTTTTCGGTCAATCGGCACAAGAAATAGGCTAATAACATAAGACACTTCCGCCTGATGAATTTGCTCTGAGAACTCTTCCAGTCAAGGTGTACGGTAAACTGTCACGTATCTAAAGTGCAGCCAAATTCACCATGAACGAACAAATCCGTACGAACAATCGCTTTTCTCATAAGCTGGAGCAAACAAGCTGTTCATGCGTTATGCGTGGTAGTACACTTTGAGCAATCTGACAAATCCATGTGCATTTTTTTTGTCAAGTGAGATAGTGCTCTGAACACAGACCAATGGTCAATTATAGGTGTTATGCTATGTACTTGTCGCTTACTAAGTTTTCTTTTCATTTTAGAGGTTGCATCAACATGGTAGACGTGGTCGGTTTGTTGTTGGTCTGCGGGCGGCCATTGTTCGCCTGACGCCGCATTTTTTTATATTTGAAAGTCTCGATGAACGCAGTTCTGTATCGAGGATTAGCTATATTATAAATCACGGGGTTTACACACGAATTCAGATAGAGTAACGCTTGAGAAACAGGCATTGTAACTTTCATCATGTTTGCCATTGCGGGTGGTATTGCAAAGAAATCGGCAATATGGAATGCTAAGGAAAATGCGTAAAAAGGCGTAGTACAGAGAAAGAACACTGATCCGTTGATCACGAGCATCCGGGCTACATAGTTACGAAGCTGAGTATCTTTCCTAGCGGTACATTTGACCCGTCGATGGAGCGTGTAAATGATTTTAATATACATGTAAACGTTTGGAAACAGAACAATGAAAAATAAAGAAATCTGAAAGAGATTAGAAACGGAATCGGCCCACGTCAAAAATGGCCTACACATGCCAAATATGGTGGGTAGTCTTTCAAACTTTTCACCGGTGGGCCACAGAAGACAATAATAGACCATCTTCCCCAAGGCCAGGATGGACATCATAGCACAGAGACAGGCAGTACACCACGCCCCAGTTACAAACTTGATGGGCTGTAAAAAGAGACGATATCTCCGCTTTGAACTTCTCCTTACTCGGAAAGGGTGGCAGACGGCAAAAAATTTGTCCACCGTAACCATGGTGACAAAAAACATGGAAGCATAAGCGCACATCTTTACGAAAGGCAACACGGTGTAACACCACACTGAGGAAAACATAGCGGAGTCGTACCGAATCGGAGACAGGGACAATGCCAGCACCTTCTCTCCGACACCGAATACCAAATAAAGAATATCGGCCACGGCAAGGTTGGCTAGATAAATATTTGTTCTGGTATGCATTCGTCGTATTCGTCTGTACACGAGAAGAAATGCTACGTTACCTATTATTCCCGAAATCATAATCACAGGCATAACAACGCCAAGGAAAAAATGTTCACGAGAATTGTAGAGAAATTCGTCACCCGCTTCGCTTTCAGAAAGATTAGACAAATCAAAAACCACGCACGAATTTATTTCCATCTTAAAGGCAGACTACCTCCTCGCAGACTTCAATTAAAATATCTAAATCCTGCAATACGATATTCCAGTTAGTTTTCGAATGAACTTATAATTTCAGTTTGTTTCTTCTACAATTTACTGTTATAGAGTCAGGTGGCAAAAATATGGCTATACATTTTAGAATGTTACACATAATAGAAGACGAACTGCGTCAAATGGCGTTGAAAATATTTGCTGAAGTTTTCTCTCCCCTGGGCAAGTGTACTGGTTGAAGAAAGAAAACTAGCAAAATCTTTACCTCGGATTGATTGAGCATTCAGTCGTGGGTGGAACCAACGTATTTAATTTTTTACCACCCAGTCTGTCAGGTGAAAAAATAAAAACGAAGAAATCCACACAAGAAAAAATTCAGTCAATAGGTACGCAAATATATCCATCCTTGGATGAAATTTGAGAGGAACAAAATGTCTGTAATAGGATCTGTATAAAACTCTATTTACACTTGCAGTCGCTTTGGACCACATTTAGGAAATAAAAGCACGATTTGATCGCTTTTTCTACAGCTTCTCAATGCTACCGCTGTATTATTACTAATCTTTCAAGACCGTCTTGGCATCCAGGTTTCATTTTGCACAAACATTCAACAGAAATACGTCTTCTCCAGATGAAATACAGAAGTGACAAGCTAGTGTGAATTCCAATTATAAAATACCTCATCTATCAAAAATTGAACCCATCACTCCGTTAGCGATAATGTCGAAGCTGTTTTGTTTTCGATAAATCCGATACCGAATTCCACTAATACTTTCATGGCGTCATATTTTCAATGATTCGTCTTGTTCAGTTCACAGGCTATAAAATCTCTCCACCGAAGGAACACATCAACCAATGAAGACATAGTTTAGTATCCGTTTCTTTTCTCCCTGCGCTGCCTCTTAGCTGTAAGAAATAACGTAATAAAGATTGAAATATATTAGGAGAAAGCTCATTACAGGCATCCGTAAGTTAGATACTACCATTTCAAGTTCTGTCAACTCTATGACAACCCTGGTCTTTTCTACGCATCGGTCATTAATTCGTTCTGAATGGATTCGAGGGAGGCAACTTCAATTTTATAGAGTGGTTTTAAGTCCATGGAGCTATTTTATAACATATCTATGTTTCAACCATGGAAGGAGTACCTTCTTCCGTATTTCAGTTGATCAGTATTCAGTATTGAGGGAATTACTGCAGCGGAAACGGATGCACGAGATGCATGGCGGGATATCACACTAATAACTTGTGATTTAGTTTCATAGACTGGATCAAAGGCACGGTTGTCTGAATTTTCTATTCCTTACCGAAGGCAGAAGGAATCTATGCGATGGTGATGGGGTGTGTGGGTATGGGTGTATGTGTGTATGTACGCGGTGTATGTGACACTTTGTAAAGACGATATCATAAGAACGGTAACCTTAAGAGATCTCATGTTTGGCATGTAATGATGCCAGTACCCGTTATTAGGTAAATGATCCCTACTGGTTTTGGTGGAGGTCCAAGGTCATTTGGGGGGTCACCAGAGGTCAACATTTGAACCCTTGTAACTCTCAAGAAGCTTAGTGTTGGTGAATCTCATAGTAAAAGTGTAGATGCATCTTATCAAGCAGATGATTAGAATTGATTTTTTTGGAATTCAAAAGTCATTTGAGGTCACCAACGCTCCAACAGTCTGACAGTGTTGACCTTGAAAACCGCTTGTAAACACCATATCTCAAGATGTGTAATCTTGAGGGATCTCACACTTATCGTGTGATTACCCCTTACTAGGTAGATGGTAGTCAAAGATCATTTGGGGTCACCAGAGGTCATACTGTGAAAACCATTTAAACATGTTATCCGGAGATGGGTAACTTTGAGGGATCTCATTCTTGGCATGCGGATACCCTTATAGAAAAGATAATCTCTGATAGAGTTCAAAGGTCATTTGGGGTCACCAGAGGTCAAACTGCAAAAACTTGTAAACATGATATCTCAAGGAAGGAAATGTCTATGAATCTCAAAGGTAGCATGTCAGTGACCCGCATTTAGGAGATGGTGTAAGCTTTGGCGGATGTCAAGTTACTTGGGCCACGTGAAGCCAAACTATGAAAACCTCGTAAACATGATATATCAAGGAAGAAAACCTGTATGAATCTCATGATTGGTATCTGGATGCACCTTATTAAGTACTGTATTGCCTTTGGTAGAGGTCAAAGGTCATTTACAGTCACTAGAGGTCAACCTGAGTAAACTTTGTAACCATGATTTGTCATGTATGTTAAAAGTTTGGATCCTAGATCTGGTATGTAATGTACAAAGTTAAAAGCAAGAAGCTTATTTACGACCATGTTAACATGATATCTATCAGTCTGGTTTGTACTCATGGATTTTATGCTTTATATGTCTTGTAACTTCACCATGTAACTTTGTCAAATAAACTGAAGAACTAAAATCATATCCAAGTGGCAAGGAATCACTAAGCCCGTTGGCTTATTGGTTATATCAATGATTGTTGTTGCAAAGGATATGAATACTGCAGCTAGCTATAGTTTAGAAAGATTTAAGTATGGAGAGCAAATGTTATACAAAAGGGACTCAGAAGACAATTTTTATTACCATCGTACGAAAAAGATAAATAGCTGTACTGCATAGCCTAAGTGTAAATAATCATCTCAGACCGTCTACCTCAGTTGTGGTTAAGATCATGTTGCCACATGTTTTTTTTCTTTTGAGTTAAAATTGAAGTCCTAGTCAATTGTTCCGACCTGGAGTCTAATATGTAACGACTCGGAATCCGAGTTCAAGTGATAAGTAATTCTGATATGATTATAACAGGATGAAATGATGTGCAGATTCGGTCCTAACTAGGTTGTATTCAGAGGATACTACAAAACTTGTAACAGTTTCAAACAGAAGACAATTAGACGACGGACGGACAGAAAGACAGAACAGGCAAAGTCAAAGACTGACGAGCTGGCAGACAATCTGAGGGACACACAGGAAGACAGGCAGAGGCTGACAGAGAAGACAGACAAACAGGCTGACTGACTTACCGACAGATAATTAGAAGACAATCGGACAAAGTCAGGTACCAGTGACGGGCTGTCACACAGACAGACTTACTGACTTAGTGACAAATAAAAAGAAGACAGACATACAGACAGACAATCAGACAGACAGACAGGCAGACAAGCAGAAAGACAGATAGATACAAGGAAAAATAAAAAAGATGATAAACGCAATACCAGATAGGTTGAGTAAACTGTACATAAATTATATACATAAAACACTTGATGCAAATTTCCATGCTTTTAATTTATGGACAAGGCTTTGCGTACGTTGCAACTATGAATTTAGGTTAAATAGGTTGTGTTCACGTTGACTTGTTGTACCGCCCTTTTCACAACCAATTTTTGAAAACTTTCTGTTTTAATTTCATCTTTCTCTTTAACTTTCCTTCCATTGCTCACAACCTTCCCTGGGTTTCCACCACTGAGAAACAGTACGAGGATAAAATGCCATACCCATCAATCAACTCTTCGGAATGACTAGCTGTTGTGCGTTGCCATGTAGCCTAGCTTCTAAGCCATGGGACAAAATCAAATGCTTGCCCTCACCCGAAAGGTTTAGAAGATGTAAAATTTCTCAATACTTGCCCTTATACTGTGTACCCATTTTATCTCTGAAAATATTATGATGGACAATCCTCCCCACCCGATCCCCACTAGCTACGCCACCGATGAGTTAAGCCTGTTACAAACCGCCTGACCGTAGGGAGTTGGTCCTTCCCACGTGTTTCTTTAGTGTAATGGCATAAACGGATGAAGAAAAGAAACAGAAAAGCCCTGAGATGCCGCAACATGATGAATCAGAATCAAATCGACAGCAAATTATTCAGAGTAAAATTTTATATAGGTTACGGTTATTTTGGAGCCGGCAAAAGAGTTAAAAAAGAGTATTTGAAGCGATGGTAATCAAGATTATTCCAAATCTTCCGTCCCACCCGGTGGGGTTTTCTCACAGCCGCTATGATGGATTTCAGGTAAATCTCCAAGGGGAGATCAAAAGCTACACGAAGAAAGCAAAGTGCACTTTAGAATCTTTCTGAAAATATGCTCATCGCCTTATGAGTTTAGTAAGGTGGCCAATTAGGTACATAGAAAAAATCCTAATGAGCGAAATCAAAAATCTGGACAAAAGAGGGCACAGAAAAACCTACTAGCCAAAAAGGGCACAACAAACAAGTGGAACAAATGTTTTCAAAGCATTCGGGACCGGAGACCAACCGCCCGTGTCTCATTGGATCCCTTGGGAATGGGGCCTGAAAACCAGCGGCATCCGAGGTGTAAAAGGTAGTAACCTCTTGGACCGGCTCTTGGCCTGTTGAAGCCGTTGGAGCCAGTCCCCATAGCCGAAGCTCCTGGGTCTGTCAGACAGGGCTGGAGGACTCGAGTCCGGACTTAAGTCCCCTTTTTTGGACTCGGACTTTGACTTGGACTTGAGTTATCTGGACTTGGACTTGGACTCGGACTCGGGCTTGCTGGACTCGGACTTTGGCTTGGACTTGAAGTCGAGTCCATCAAGTCCAGCCTTTTTCTTCATCATATTATTTTAAATTTCATAACCCTCCCAAAAGCAATGGCATTTGCCATGTAATAAAGCCAATAGTTTTCTTTGATAGTAGGTCTTCTGTACTATAGGTTATGGGGACTTGCACCATGAAAACATCTTAGTTTTAGGAAGATTTATTAGTTCCTTATCAGCATCTTTACAACCACTTAATTTGGTCTGTGATACAGTATGTAAGGGCATCAGGAAGCAATTGCATGCATGTCCTTACAATAATGATAATGCTTAGTGCTGACTCTTCTACGTGTGTAAGTGTGTATGTGTCTGTCTTTTCAGTTTTCTCCACAAGGGGTTTTAGGAGGCGGCCCGCCCAGAGTGGAAATTGCTGCTCCCCTGAAATAGCCACCGCCCCCTAAAAAAGCTCCGCTCTGCCCCGCCTCCAAAGAAAGTTGACAATAAGCTACTGCTTTTTTTGTCAAATGAAGGCCGATCCGCACATATTTTTAAACAAATGAAGTGATGAATTTGTAAAATGGTACCTATGAGTACTGGGTAGGATCTGTCAACTTGAAAAAAAAAGCAAGTCAGCAGAGTCCCTCACATAACAACGTGCTTCACCATCGCCTGTGCTCTTTGCGCTTGACCGCCTCTCTTGAAAATCTGTGGAGAACACTGATTTTCGTAGTTTTCTTTGGGGGACCGTAGATTAGGTAGGCATGATTGAATTCAATAGTAGGTACTGATTACTACAGCAAGCTCCTCTTACACAGGCTTCAATTAAGGCCTACATTGTGTTACCTGGGGTAGGCCTATGGAGGATATCATAAGCTACAGTGTTTATGGTACTGTTGTGAACATGTAATATCTTACAATAATTTCATTCAGTTTGACATGAGGTTTTTCTAATTTGTTTTGGTCAGTTTGTCGATGCTTATTGAGCTTAGTGCTAGCAGGGAGCTGTCAAAGCCAAGAACAGGAAAAGTTTACAGTTTTGGACTTGGACTCGAGAACACTGGACTCGGGCTTGGACTTGGACTCGAACCCTCGGACTTGGACTTGGACTCGGACTTGGACTCGAGCTTGGTGGACTTGACTACAGCCCTGCTGTCAGGCTCACAGTTACTGGAGTGCGCCCGTCTTTGGACCCAGTTGGGGAGCTGACCTCCAAGTGTGCGAAGGGCTTGGTTCCCGACCTAGCCGCGGCGACAGGGACCGTGGTTGTAGCTCACCTCTTTTTTCCTCTGGTACATCTCTCTCTTCTTCTTACATGTCTCTGCCTTTGAGAATTTGTCCGAATTATTAGTTTTGGGTTTCACTACCTCTCCAGGCAAAATGGGAGCACAACACACAGCGAGCGTCGGACATAGCGAGGCAAAAAGTGAACGTCTAAGGGTTTCGTACTTCCGTACATAATGACAAGATTTGGGGAAGGGGGGGGGCTAAGAATTTTTTTGCCCTATTTTGTTTTACCATGGAGATATATATATATATATATATACATAAAATATATTGCAAAAGGGGTGTCACTCCGATACAAAAAAGTGCTCAATACTTTGACGGTAGAGAAAATTACAACAATACTGGATGTCAAGCCACTACCAGTGGTTTCGTACTAACGCACCCTTCAGATGGCTGTACATGAATGAACCTTTCTACAAAGTCAACGTTGTTATGGTCCACTACGTTTGATCTTATTTTGCCTGCTAGCGGAGATCAGCTCTGAACGTGAGTTGAGCAAGTTATACTTCATTCTCGCGGATAAAATGAAAAGATTTTCCTGAATGCACAGTAGACATTGATTGTGGGAAGTTGGTCGGGTTGGGACACTGATAAAATGGACCACTTCATGGCGTATTTTGATTTTGACCATCTTAAGTTCCAAATATGCTTTAACAGCTCGGTTTCATTTTTGATACTTGTCGTGTTGGAGTGGTATAAGATGGATGTTGTTCCTTATATACACGTAAATATATATATATATATATATATATATATATATATATATATATATATATATATATATATATATATATATATATATATATATATATATATATATATATATATCGCTAATTCCCACCTGATGGGGAAATTGTTATATCTGCTCGTACATAGGGCGAAAAAAAGATAATAAAATACATAAGAAATAAATTCGCCCTAACGTCTAAACATATTATTAACGTTATTTCAATGGCCAGCCATCCGTTCGTGTTAACAGCTAGGTGTCCGTAAATTTGACAACTTTGAAGTAATGGCATCTAGTTTGTAAATCTAAGAGGGCGCCCTTGTAAGTTTACGTATTCCTATAGGAAAAGTGTGTGGAAACGTTAAGGCGAAACTTATATTTCACCCGAAAATTTTTTTCCCCTTAAGGTCGACTTTTCAACAACAACTTTCCCCCTAAGTGCCGAATTAGAGAAATATATATATATATATATATATATATATATATATATATATATATATATATATATATATATATATATATATATATATAAAAATAAAAAAAAATTAAAACGAACCCAAATAATGATGTTTTGTGTTTTTTTGTCTTTGAATTATATATATATATATATATATATACATACATACATAAGAAAAGATAGATCCACGTGCATTTCAGTAAAAAATTTAAATACAAAGGAGAGACCAGTCTCACACTGGTCTTTTCTTTGTTCGGCAGTCTCATGGTTGACAAACAAGAATATAGATTAGAAAAATGAATTTAATTGATTTTAATGAATTTAATAAACTTTTCGCCCCCTTTGACCTTTTTCAGCAATGACTCTCGTTGCTTAAGAAGGTCCTTGGGGGACCGACAATTTCAATGAAATTCATTTTTCGAATCTGTATTCTTATTTGTCAACTATGAGACTTGTCTCTTCTTTGTCCTGTTTATATATATGTATATATATATATATATATATATATATATATATATATATATATAGTTGAAATTCTCCAAGTAAGTTTCCTTTAAGCCCCCCCCCCCCGCCAACTGAATGTACAAAACATCTGTCTGTTGTACCTCCCAGACATAGTTGCAATGACAGAGTTTAAAAATGTTCAAAGACCATATTCTGCTGAGTACACATCTGATAGTGTTTTTAATGCTACTGTAATCGGACCTGTATGTAATGGGCAAACTACATCACATTTCACTGCTCTGCATAAGTCATCTTAAACCAATCACATTGCAGCTTTTGTTTGAAATTATGTTATTCAAAAGCCTACTTTCACTAGTTGTGAACTTAAATACCCGGTGGGGTTTCTTATTATATTCTGGGGATCCAACAACCCTTTTAACAATGAAAACATCGTGTGACCTTCTGTAGAAAATACGACCAGTAACCTATGCGTCAGTGATTTCCCACATACTTCTCACAGGGTAAAATACTGACAGCGTGTCATATTGGGGTGTCATCATAAAACATGCCTGTAAAGGAAATTAAAGGAGATTTGGAAAATTTCTCGGATGTTTCGGAACAAGGTTTGGTCAACATATACCCTTTAAACAGCTGACGGTTAATAAGCCAGTTCGATAATTCGGCTGCACATGCGCACATCCTCAAAAGCGTCGGGATAAATATTGCGCTGCCTACAACATGTGTTCCAAAGTGAGTTTATTTTTTGAAAATTGTCGAATCATCCGTTTTTTAATCCATCGCAATAACAAGGAGGTTTCTTACGTGTGGTTTTATTTTCTTGACTGCATACATACTGCCTCTTTGGTGTCAAAATTTGTATTTGATCTGCCGTAAAGTAGGATGCAGATAACTATTTTCGTGTAGTTAGGCTGACCACACGTAGATTTAGGCTTAACGATATATGTACAGTATGTACTGCACAAAAATTAGAGACGCACGGAAATAGGGGAACACAGTATACTATGTCCCGAGCTCGGTTTGTTTATCCCGCGTGTATCCCACAATCCCATGCGACATACATATCAACGAACTCTCTTATTGATTCCCAGTAAAAGCACTACCGAATGGTCCCTCACACTGTCGTGGTCATTTTTGCCAAAGTAAGGTTGTTCGTTGCAAACATGATATCGGAAGACTCGTGCTATAAATTAAGGACGTGCCCTCAAAAGACAACCTCATTTCAATACCCTTGACTTGACTTACTCTGACCAGGTAGTTGCTATAGCAACTCCCTACTCTTCTGACTACTCTATTGGTCCCTTTTCTCTAAAACGCTACCGCTGAGAATCCCTCAGGGACATTTGTTCTACGCCATCGAAATGTATTTATGACATATGTTTGTCTCCGTCGCCATTTTAAAATCCACGTATGATCTATCAAACCTCATTTCATAAAGCCAGTAAAATCCTGTAGGCTTCTTGGAATATGCAGAATTGGATATTTCAACATTTTTCCTTACAACGGATTTTTTTTTTATAACCGTAGAACCTCCTAGGGACGGAACTGTCTGCCGGAATTCCTATATCTTTCAATAAAACCCATTCCATAATTTCCTTTGCCGTACTAAGAAGAAAAAATCTTTATTTATTGCACGAGTTTGTTTGGAAGCGAGTGATTTAGTTATAAAAAATGCCCGTTATTATCTTGTCAGCTGCGCATGGAACTTGCTTTATATAGGAATGTCATGTAATTGACCTGGGCAAACAGACGCCCACTTTGCCTTCAGGCGAACACGAACACGAACACGAACAGTGGAGGAGACCCGTAACTTCGGAAAATCGGCCGACGGGCGTCATCTGTCAATGTTGTCTTGTACACCATACCAGGGAGATGTAACAGATTACAAGATGTGTTTGCTTTTCCTGGCGTTGTTACTTTTTTTTTTTCGTTTGGGCAGAGAGATAACGTCCGGTGCTAGGGGCGAACGTTACCTTTATTGCAGGTAGCTAACATGTGCTCCTCTTTTGACATACATACTCTAACACCTGCGTACAGTGATAGAGCTCATCCAGTTTCGCTATGAGTCCAATTTGATGTTACCTCTCGACTGTTGGTTGGTTTCGGTATGGTATTACGAGTGGAGCAGGAGTAGTACACGTCCGCAAAGCGGGCAAGGGGGAACATTATTCTAGGTAAAATTCAAACCAATTAAGGGCGCTCTTCTCGAAGAGTTTACAAATCACACATAGGCCTAGAGAAATAATATATAGACGCAATAACACATTTACCCGTAATTTAACGGCTCTGCCAGCTCCTTTCATAGGGAGTTACTAACTGATTAATGCGAGGGTGGCATAATCGAAAAGGGGGAAGGGTTGGTGTTGCCGTGCTGAGATCTCTGGAGGTCATTACTTATAAAACGTGAAACCTTCAAAAGCCCATTTGTATCAAACTGAAATTTCTCAACAGGTCCAAGTTTCTTGTCCTGAATGGTCCCATTTTTCCCAACAAACTGCAAACTCGAACTTTCCTGCTCCAATTTCATCAACTGTCTAATGATCTCCTGATAAGCATTTTCATTTTCCATTCCAATCTTCAACCCTATTTAGTAGCTTGTGAACCCTGTCCAAACAATCCGCTTTTTACCCAGGCTCATGTAATTTGAGAATCTGAACGTGTGACCTATCTTTTCTGCTCTCTGGTGCATAAATGTTCCGCACATTTAACCGATCAATCAGAAGGGATTACACACACAGAAAGGTATTGGATTTACGTTCTTTGCATGACTCAAAATATGGCGACTCAAAGTATGGCGACTCAAAGTATGGTGAATCAAAGTATGGTGACTCAAAGTATGGCGACTCAAAGTATGGTGACTCAAAGTATGGTGACTCAAAGTATGGTGACTCAAAGTATGGCGACTCAAAGTATGGTGAATCAAAGTATGGTGACTCAAAGTATGGCGACTCAAAGTATGGTGACTCAAAGTATGGTGACTCAAAGTATGGCGACTCAAAGTATGGTGAATCAAAGTATGGTGACTCAAAGTATGGCGACTCAAAGTATGGTGACGCAAAGTATGGTGACTCAAAGTATGGTGACTCAAAGTATGGTGACTCAAAGTATGGCGACTCAAAGTATGGCGACTCAAAGTATGGTGACTCAAAGTATGGCGACTCAAAGTATGGTGACTCAAAGTATGGTGACTCAAAGTATGGTGACTCAAAGTATGGCGACTCAAAGTATGGCGACTCAAAGTATGGTGACTCAAAGTATGGCGACTCAAAGTATGGTGACTCAAAGTATGGTGACTCAAAGTATGGTGACTCAAAGTATGGCGACTCAAAGTATGGCGACTCAAAGTATGGTGACTCAAAGTATGGCGACTCAAAGTATGGCGACTCAAAGTATGGTGACTCAAAGTATGGTGACTCAAAGTATGGTGAATCAAAGTATGGTGACTCAAAGTATGGTGACTCAAAGTATGGTGACTCAAAGTATGGTGACTCAAAGTATGGTGACTCAAAGTATGGTGACTCAAAGTATGGTGACTCAAAGTATGGTGAATCAAAGTATGGTGACTCAAAGTATGGCGACTCAAAGTATGGTGACTCAAAGTATGGTGACTCAAAGTATGGCGACTCAAAGTATGGTGACTCAAAGTATGGCGACTCAAAGTATGGTGACTCAAAGTATGGTGACTCAAAGTATGGTGACTCAAAGTATGGCGACTCAAAGTATGGCGACTCAAAGTATGGCGACTCAAAGTATGGTGACTCAAAGTATGGTGACTCAAAGTATGGCGACTCAAAGTATGGTGACTCAAAGTATGGTGACTCAAAGTATGGTGACTCAAAGTATGGTGACTCAAAGTATGGTGACTCAAAGTATGGTGACTCAAAGTATGGTGACTCAAAGTATGGTGACTCAAAGTATGGTGACTCAAAGTATGGTGACTCAAAGTATGGTGAATCAAAGTATGGTGACTCAAAGTATGGTGACTCAAAGTATGGTGACTCAAAGTATGGTGACTCAAAGTATGGTGACTCAAAGTATGGTGAATCAAAGAATGGTGACTCAAAGTATGGTGAATCAAAGTATGGTGACTCAAAGTATGGTGACTCAAAGTATGGTGACTCAAAGTATGGTGACTAATTTTTTGTGGGGGGGGGGGTCTTTAGAGAGCGATGTTGATGTAGTTTAGGTGGATGAGAGTCCATCCTTTAAAAAAATTCGCGCGACTCTACTACTTGAACAATTTCACATTTTACTATGTCATTTAACATTGTCGTCATCTGTTTTTTCCCAATGAGTTTAAAATGTCTAAAGATATTATTCCCTTCAGCAACCCAATAAAGAAAAGCGTTTTTTTAAATTATCGATCTGTATTTTCCCTCAGATTTGTCAAAGATTTATATGAAAGACCTGATTTGACAGTGTTACTGACCTGAGAAGTGTTAATGGAATTAGACCCAAACGTCTTATGTGCACATTTATAGTGAATGAAAATCGGCTTGGTAATCTGTATGCTTAGTGACATACGTATACTGTTTAGTACTTCTTCCGTAAACATGTCCATTATACTCGAATGGTCTGGAGCCCGTTGACGACATAGCTTTAGTCTCAGAAAGAAAAAAATAAAAATGAATGAAAAAAAAAAAAATAGAAATGAATGTAAAACATTTATTATTTTTCTAAAGTTCGGAGGATGTTTCTAGTAGCTGACTAGATTATTTCCACGCAGATTCAGAGGATTTTTATGATATATTGGCCTAATGACAGAAGATGTTTCCCCTTAAATATTACAATAGGTTTGATAAGCTGATAATCTTAGAAATAGCACAAAAACTGGTCATCCAATTGGTTGTTTTCGAACATCTCGAGAGCGACTAAATTAAGGAAGATTTCCATTTGCTCCAAATTACTTTCGGCAGTGGCAGTCCCTTATTGGAATGACGTAAAATGAGAGCAAAATTCCATCTCCATCTACAGTTTGTGTGATCTGCCAGTAACATGTACAGACCAGTAAGATTTACATCGATGACTGTTTCCTCGCGGAACAATTGTACAGACTGAGACAAATTATTTCAGATATACTCTGCATTAAATTAGGGGTAGAATGTTTACAAAGGTCTGTCAGGAAATTAAAAGTGCTTTCCCTTCCAGTAAAGAATTACTGAAGGTATTCAGACCATGGAGTGCTCAGACAGCCTTTATGATTGGAGGAGGGGCTAAAGTTCAACTTTCTTGGGAGAATTTGAAGTATTTGAGTCGAGGTGTAGATGCAACTTGAGTGGAAAACGGTATTGACGTAGGCCCGATTACCCAATTTCTATTTAAAGGTTCATTTCCCACAGCAGTGTGATATTCCTATCTTTTAAAGACACATAAGTTTCATCAAAAACGTCACGTCTTCATATACTGTACGTAATCAACATATACACAAAATAGCTACCCCTCCAGGATAGAAACCTTGTCATCATACTATCCATCCTATGTTACAAAGGAAAGTTTTTATTCAAGAAAGTCATTTGGAGACTTGGGCAAGTTTATCAAGGTGCAGTTTATACACAGGCCTATGACGTAGGAGTTTCGGGAGAGAAAACTGCCCCCTAAAATGGTCGATTTCAGGGAAAAAGTGTCATTTTCGTTGCAAAATTAGGATCGTTTCAGGACATACACCTTCCGGTCCTTGTGAAATATTCCCCCATACGCATATGGTATTATGCATTGGTACAGGAATCTGCCCTGAAGTATACATGAATGCGTATCAGCTCAACCTTTGACGTACCCCCGTACCGTCTCTTGGCGTGTTTCCCAAAAGATAAAAGTATTTACACTTCGTTTATCTTTTCAATCTTACCCACATAAAAACAGCGGTATATAAGACATATCGATACTTTCCGATGTGCCCTGCGGCAACGAAGCGGTGCCTTCACGTAGCATCAATCTGGGTGCGACAGCCTGCGTAGCGGGTCACTTTGAGGCATGCCTACCTGATACTTCTTTCGTGGGGATAGGTTTAACGAAAAGCTTCTTCCACGCCTGATTTTAGTATGGAACTACCAACAACTTCTGTCAAGATTAAAATCAACACGAAGGTTGTGCAAACCGTAAATGAGGCTCCGCGCAGATGGTTCAAACGATTATAATCTGTCACCCAGGCTGTAAACCGCACACTGGCATAGCCTATTCCATCATTATGACGTCGCGAGCTTTCTAAATCCCCCATTTTGCGTATTTATAATGAAAATCATTGAACAGCTGAGATTTCCATTGTACGCAGCCTGTGATAATTACACAATTATTTTCCTGCGTCCTCATTTTACTTCAATGGTGGAATAGGCTGTTTCACTCCTCATTTTGTCTACTTAGTGAAACATTGAGCAGCTGAGATATCCATCTGTGATAAATGCAGGATTATTTTCCCGTGTCCTCATCGTCACTTTTCTAAGTATGCTGCTGAGTTTAAAGAAGCACTACATTTATGCTTGTCACATATCTTACCCCAAACAGCGCAAGAGAGTATATCGAAGTGTTTTCAGCGGATTCTTTTGCCCACAAATATCTGAAGCGGAAGTAAGAGGAATTCTAGTGAGATCGCAGGCTCGCAGCAGACTGTATACAGGTTTTTGCAAGGGAGCTCCAGACGTGGATGACTGAGGGAAGGGCGAAGGAAATCAAAGGCAGAAAATGAAGACCAAGGACAAATGAAATGCGCCATTTGCATATGCAAAAGTTACCAAAAATGGCGTGAACCTAAATGTATTCTTAAAGGCAAGACAAATACAAAGGCTTAGACAAGGGCGCAGAAAAAGGCTACTTGAAGAGCCAAAAAAGTTAATTCTCAAACTTTTTCAGGATAATAGACAAACAGTGAGTCAGGGTCAGTGCTAGGGCCGCTCAGTTTTGTGGAAAATATTTTCATATCAAGGTGACGCCAAGAGAAATAAAGGCTAGTCTGCAAGCGCCACACGGGGGTCAGGAATCAGTGCCTAGGGGTGCAGGCGTCCCGATGCACTTGTGGGGTACTGGAGCAACGGAGTATTATTTGGTGTATTTAAGAACTAATTGTAGGCAAATTAACCACCCTCAAATGGTGCTGGATATGCAAAAATATCAAACATCAAATATATTTGAGAATAATGGGCTAAACAAAGGCTATGAAAGACAAAGACAACGTCTGAGACAAAGGGAAATGCAAAGGGTAAGGCAACGCTCTAAAAAACATCTAGTCAATTGGGGCACGAACCGGAATCTTGTCAAATGTTTGACAAGATTTATTTCAAAACTGACTAGAAATGGTTCAAAATGAAACTATTCGTTTCATTTATGAACCAAATCTAGTCCAAGATTTGACAAGATTCCGGTTCGTGCCCCTATTGATTAGATTCTATTCAAATTTGACTAGGACATTTTTAGAGTGAAAGATTACCTTCATAGCAGGTGTTAAATATGTACGACTCTTTTTCTCGTAGCCTACATACTCTAACCAGGGAGTTGAACCAGCCTGGGAGCTGTTATTTGGATGGAGATAGAACGTAAAGTTTAATTTATGCTAATACTTTAAGACCCACTAAATCGAGGGGAGATTACCAACGATAAGCCGTTTATTTTGAGCAAAGGCATTTTTTCCCTTTGTTTGGTGGCTCCAATTTGATGGCACTCACCTTGCGATATCATTCAAGTCACGTAATCCTTTAACAAGTGGCCTGCGCAGAACAATACTTTGATGTGTAGGTTTGCGCCGCCAACATGTTTAGAGCAGGTGTTAATAAACTCGAAACGGCTGTTCAGTTGAATTTAAAAGAATACAGTTAGCCCCTTCTCATACAAGATACCGTATGCAAATGAGTTGACGAGGTATAAGTCTAGCTTTTGTTACAACAATATGAAAAGTTTCCGGAAGTTTCCAGAAATAACCAGATTTAGATTCTTGTTCACATTTCAACATAACACCTAACTGATATACTGTCATGCGCGTCGCCGAGCGTCGAAAGATGCAATATTTTTCATTTTCCTTGACGACTGGCAATGCTGTGGCAGTGGAGGAAAACCCTCAGTCTTACTGTAGATTTAGCAGACGACAAATCCCTTTTGTGTTAACTTCCTAATCCAGTGTAAGTCTTATAGAAATGTCAAGAAAGATACAAGGGATGGATTACTGAGTGACCTTGGCGGTACAAACCTCACTTCAAAGCGATCTATCTCCATCCAAATAACAGCTCCCTGATGTAACGGGCCAATGTAATGATAGGAGTACTACACGTCCATCGGACGGGGAAAGGCAAAGACTGACACACGTGGAAAGGCATAAACAAAGGCTTACACAAGTTCTCTATATTTAAAAAGACCTTAGATGATACTTAATCAATAAAATGATAATTCTTCTTAAGCTTTGTTCTCTTGCTTGGTGGTACGTATTATATTTTATCAAGCTCCCCTACCCCCCTCTTGGCTACAGGCCTGGACCATTGAAAAACCTTCACACCTATTGTTCGGCACTATTTACATTGGTTTTCTGTGGGGGTATTGGAGGAATACAGGAAATGCAAACGTAGCAGTTGAAAGGTATTGTTACTTGTGGTGAGATCTTACATACAACAGATTTGATTTCTGCTTTATCGTTGCAAGATTCCTTTGTAAGTTAACCTATGGAACTATTAGCTTCATGATTGAACTTGCTGCTCCTTAGTTATAGCGTATCAATATTTCATAGTGTGTTTAAGGTACCAGACTTATGACGTCACTTGGTCATAGGCCTACCCGAAGAAAAGCTAAGCTGTAATGTTATAAAGGCGATGGCAATACCCGCGAGGATCTAATATCACTGTAATATTTGAATAGCCATGGAGATGTTGACGTCACAAAAGACGATGAATTGAAAAAAAAACACAGTTAAGAGTTAATGAAACTGATTACTGAAAGCTGCAGGCCAGATATTTCTCGTGGTCATATTTGAATTTAATGAAAACAGGAAGTGGTCTAATAACCCCGAAACAGTGTCGATGCACTTTCTACGGTGCAGTATAGACCACTGACCAACTCGCCACAAGTGTATATTATGGGACTTCTGTAAATACATTTAAATTTTCCCGGCACTGACGACTGAGGAGATTCCCTCTCAGGGCACTCTTGTCGAGGTACGTCGCGTAGTCTTCAAAGCATCATTTTCTAAGATGAAGTTATCCTACCTATATAAGCTCTTGATAGTTATTGCTTGGTAGACACAAATTCCGGTTAATCATGACCTAACTCGGACTCGGATCTAAGCGGATGGGGACATTCTCGGCCCAGCCTACTACTACTACTACTACTACTACTACTACTACTACTACTACTACTACTACTACTACTACTACTGTGGGCTGGGGTTGAAGAATATGCCCACGGTATATTTCCCGCCTGTCGTAAGAGGCGACTAAAGGGAAGGACTTGAACCGAACTTAAACTTGTTGACACCATATAACACATTCGTGTTGGTGTGTCGTTAAATCTCATCTAACTAACTAACTAACTAACTAACTAACTACTACTACTACTACTACTACTACTACTACTACTACTACTACTACTACTACTACTACTACTACTACTACTACTACTACTACTACTGCTGCTGCTGCTGCTACTACTACTACAACCACTACTACTACTACTACCACTACTAATATACTAATACTACTACTACTACTGCTACTACTGCTACTGCTACTGCTAATACTACTGCTACTACTACTACTGCTGCTACTACTGCTACTACTACTACTGCTACTACTACTACTGCTGCTGCTACTGCTACTACTGCTGCTACTACTACTAATGCTGCTGCTACTGCTACTACTACTACTGCTACTGCTACTACTATTGCTACTGCTGCTACTACTTCTACTTCTACTTCTACTACTACTGCTACTGCAACTGCTACTGCTACTACTACTGCTACTACTACTACTACTGCTACTACTACTACTGCTGCTACTACTGCTACTGCTACTACTACTGCAACTGCTACTACTACTACTGCTGCTGGTACTGCTATTACTACTGCTACAACTACTACTACTACTACTACTGCTGCTACTACTATTACTACTACTACTGCTACTGCAACTGCTACTGCTACTGCACTGCTACCGCTACTACTAACTACTACTACTACTACTGCTACTACTACTACTGCTGCTACTACTACTGCTACTGCTACTACTACTGCTACAACTACTACTGCTACTGCTACTGCTGCTGCTACTACTACTGCTACTACTACTGTTACTATTGCAACTGCTACTGCTACTACTAACTACTACTACTACTACTACTACTACTACTACTACTACATCTTTATTTTAAACCATAATTATGAGCTAATTGCTGCAATGCAAAGTTTGTGTATTTTACTTTTGACTGGCAGATACCAAAAATTTACACCTTAGAGCGTTTAATTCAAGTTCATCCCGGCAGGACCCATGCCCCTCCAGTCGAGGTATTGCACCTTCGGTGCCACGGGCTCGATCTCTCCCTCAGACAGTGAGCCCTTTCTCCTGTTTAAAACACTTGAGTTACTCCTTTGATTGTAACAAGTTATAATAATGGTGAAATAGCCTATAAGGTGAGGTATAATATGTTATCTGTCGATTGATTTAGCTTTGGGGATAGAGAAATTTCTTAGGACAACAAAAGGAGACCGGGCGAGAAGAGTGAAACTAATTTTGGCCGCACTCAGAAAATGAAACGACGAGAATATGCCTTTAAAGTTTTGTTCTCGGTCTTTCAATCAAAACTGATCTAAATTGGAACCTTTCCGGATAGCCCCGTTGTAATTACGAGCTCGGAGCAATATCGTGTAATCTAAGTAGCGGTATGATTAGACGGGGCGTCAGTTCTCGCACTTAAGTGGTTTGTTTCTTCTCTGGCGACAAAGTCCACAGCTTATTTTTTCATCTGCAACAGAATGCCAGTTCTTATTAACTTCAAATGGACATGTTTTGCTGATAATAGACGAATTCAAAACATACGTTTATTCATGTCTATTCATTGCAAAGTGTAGGGCCCCTAAATCCCATTTTTATGTAATTTGTTGTCCACATGCCAATCTTCCGTCGTTAGCAAAATATGGGTATAAAAATAATAATTGCTGGGACACCGTTGTACAATTCAATTGAGATTATCTCCCTTAGAACAAACAGTGATATATCTCTTTTCGTGGCACTGTCCGCGGTACGTAGTTTTCGTTCATCCACGAAAGATAATTAGGGTTGCGGACACACGTTTGCCAACAGCTAGGGTGACCATGACTACATGTACGGGTTTCTTGTGCTGATGAAACCATTCAAGCAGCGTAGCAAGGAGTCTGCACGTAGGGATATGACGACGGACAACGCCGTTCACCTCGCGTTGTCTGTCCAGGGCTTTGCAACAGTCTGTTGCAACTCCCTGGTCTGTCCATGCGCTTATGGCAAGCCAAATATCGAAGACATAAAAACCTAAGATTATCGACCTCTACTCCAAGATTATCAAATAAGTTCGATATTTCGGTGACTAGTCTTGGATTACCTACTACTAAAATTGTATTTGACTTGATATTCTTGGATTATATTTTGACGACAAAAAATGACGAGGCTCCATTCCAATTGAGGTTGTCGGTCGATCAGTCGATAATTCAACTATCGCTGGATAATCCAAGAATGTGAATGATAATCAACTCCGATAATCTTTGTTTACCCAAGTGGAAATCCAGCTTTATCACGGACAATATTGTATTGTCGACTGATCAATTGGATTATCTACGGATAAACCAGGTTTACGTGAACAGTATTGTATGAATCGTCAGGATTTCATAGACGCATACCCACGTAGCAGCTACTGTAACTTGCGTACGTAGCAACAGCGTTGTTGTTTCCACAGGTATGAGTGGAAAGATGATTCCGCTTCGCGGGCATTAACAAGGAACTCGAATGCTTTGTGATTACTTTATCGATATGCATATAACCTGAATTCGAATTCTTTGATTTATAAAGTGACCAACAAGTGCAGGGCCTAAAAGTCATGTATGGATCTCCTGAATGGCGATCTGATCTTTAGTTATTTTGTATTCCGGTCTTGAAAGCGTTTCTGTTAATTTGATCTCTTCATCAATTAAGGCACATTGAACTAGACTGGCTGCATCAGCAGACAAAATAACACGGCTGTGGCAAGTTTCATTGTCAACTCACCCAACTGCACCCAATTTTACATAACGCCCATGAAAATATTTTGAATTTATACAAATACTTATCCTACAAAAGTTTCTCATGTCACTTTGTCAAATATTGCTTTCAACTTTTGTTGCTGTGCTTCTGCGGGAGTTGCTACCGGAATTATTGATAATAAGGACAATACTGAGGTAAGGTTTGAAGCGCGCCGAGCGGGCGAAAATTTTGATAGTTTGCGAAGGATTTGCGATAATTCAGATAGTTTGAGAACTATTTGTGATAGAAAATGGTAACAATAGATCCATCACTCGGTCGAAAAGACACCTCACCCTACCCCTATACAGAAATCTATAGCTTAGACGCCTTTGGGATCATTTTAAAATTTTCAAAAAAATTCTGAAATTGATTGGGGAGGGGGCACGCACTAGCAGTGCCGGCGCTGATTCCTAACACGATACAGCGAAACTCCGTGCTAAGTCATAGCGCTATGGGATGCGTTTCAAGAGTACAGGTACGGTTGTGTAAGGGTACGAAAATTTTGACTCGAGCACTAACAAGGCTTCAATGGTATGGCTCTTACAACACTGCCGTATAACAGCGGACCAGTGGCAACGCCATGCCGCGTGTTCGCAGGGTTTCGTTATAAGATATTTTTTAATGTTGTAAACCAGTTGCTGTAGACATAGGCCTACCAGTCCCTCCGTTCAAAAATCAAACCATGGACGCAATATAGGTTACTGGATTTTATGGAGTTGTAAGGCAGGTAGGAAGCGTTTTAGCCCCCCCCCCCCCCCATTTGGGGAAAAAATATTGCTATTTTCGGGGAGACATGCATTAAAATTTCGGGTAACATTGCTGCAACCCCGGCCCCCTCCTACTGGTAGTACCGTGTTCCAACTGTCAAATATGCTTATACACTTCGCATTATATTTGGCACTGAGTTGCAATATTAAGCAGAATTTTTTAAATGTGTAGGCCTATGGTCTCAAATTTCATGATAGGTACTCGTTAGCGAAACCGAAAAAGAAAGAAAATTTGTGCAATTTAGTTTCTATGTCAGAGATTTATCAAATTAAGTTGCCATAATTGCATGTTTCCTAAAATAGAAAGTAATGACGTCATCACTTAAAGATGACAGAAGTTTATGACGTCAGCATATTTACATCTGAATGTATCTGCAGAAAAGGATGACAGTATTTTGCGGACATTGATATTTTGATGTGATAAAATTCATAATTTACTTCCTTTTTTATTTTTGAACGGGAAATAAGAGGTTGATTTTCCTCTCTCTTCTTCATTTTGTAGGAGAGGAACTGCCGGTAGCGATAATTGGTCTCAGAAGATTTAATCATTTCAAAAAATGTAGTCTTTACTCGAAGAATTGGATAATTTCCAGTCAAAATTGTATTTTCTGCGTAATTAAACTTTCATTGTATGGCAGTATAATGAGCACTATCTTCGTGGCTGTGCGTATATACTTGCATGAAAAAGTAAAACCCACGTCACAACAGCGGAATAACTTTGTCAAAGTTAGTTTTGAATACCCGGCTGCCTGCGACTCATTCTGTAGCCTAAAGAATCTTTTTCCTTTTTGAAAAACGGAACTAATTTCAAAACGGGGCTCTTTGGAAAAGTGACTCTTTTAAAATGTTACATGTATATATTTGCAGAGTAGATCTTGATGACTGCCAGGGGATTTTCTTTGAATAGCAAATGACACTCACACGACACCATGAACATGAAGATGGGTAGCTAGTAGAGCGGACGACATTTTCGTTTGGCTCATCGCTACGACAAACCATCGGAGTGCGGCGGTCAAGCATGGCAGGAGCCAAAGAAGCCACTCAGCAAGTAGACAGGCTAGAAGCTGAGTCCACGTGGGGGATTGGCTTTTTAGTGTTACTTCTTGTTTAATAGAATAAAATTGTAGGAAAGAATTCAGTTTCCAAAAAGTAAAGATGCCTATATCAGTATACCTGATGGAAAATCACCTTAGCTGTGCCTGGACAAAGTTTGTCTCAGGTGTCCGAACACTAAGCCACCATGCAATCGTGAGACTAATATCACTGACACTTACACCTGTTACAGATATAATGTGCTGTCTTCCCACGTCATTTGTGTATTATAAGCTGACATGTGACACTTTCTGTTTCATAAGCAAAAGTATACAATGAGGGCATTGGATACGCAATAAATAGATGACCACAAATATCACAATCTAATTATAGGCTACTATTTACACAATATCCTAAATTGAGGGTCGTGCAGAGCCGATAATCGCCCGCTGGGAAAAGTGTGTAGGATATTGCGTTTGTGTTCTGGAGAGGGTAAGGAGTACGCAATATTGTTTGAAGCGCCACCATATGTGATTGCTATGTACGAAACTAATTTTGCACAAAATTCCCTCCCCTTCTCCACTTGACACCGTACCGGAAGGGGCACTTTCACTCCCTTGTGTTTGCATTAGAACATTCCTTATTTTGAGAGCTCGTGTTTTAGAAATTCATCAATTGTCAGTCACAACATAAGAAAACAAGACAAGTAGTAAAAGATATTAAGCGTAAATATTTTTGTAAGCAGTGTTGTGTTAAAGGAATAACCCCTCTCAACATTTGTAGGCCCATGTCAACTGGACCACCTATCTCTCTGATCTGCCTAGATTGGCAGTGTCTTGTAGGAGAGGCAGATCAGGGAGCAATGGCAGCTCCCTGAGCAGATGAACTCGACGTTACGTATTGCATTGGGCTTTAGCATAACAAGATGTCCTACGGGAACTGAGTAGGGAAGCAGACGATCACTACGGCAGCTCCAGGCTTGAAGCGCGCCAAAAAAACTGGCATTTTAAATATATTTTAGCTCTGTGTTACATCATCTCCATAGCAAGTTATCCATTAGTCTAGGCTATATTAAAACAGTTTCAATGATATAAGTGATAACTGTTAAATCATTTGCAACCCTTAATTTTAAGATGAGTTTCGAACTCATTTTCGGTAATGCACAAGGAGGGCCGGATTAAGCTATAGTGCGGGGCCTGTAGCATATGTTATAAAGGGGCCTTATATTTAAAAAGTCAACACATGAATATATTTGAACACATAAATTTTTAACTTGCATAGTAATAACATTTTTTTCATTTACTTAAGAAATATAAAGGTACTTTTATATAGACACATTTGTAATATTGTAATAATATATAGACTTATTTGTCATATTGTGTATATAATATTACTTACATGTAAGTATCAAAAGTAAGAACACTAATGTTTAAATATTACATTTTCTAGATTTAGCACGAGCAAACTTTGTTGTTGATACCAGAAGTGTCTATTTCACGCAGAAGTTCACTATCAATGCTCATGAGTGTGAAATTGGTAAATCTTTTTTGACCCATGATGCTCCTTAGTTCATTTTTTTATCAGTGTCAGTTTTGAAAATGAGCGTTCTCTACTGCAGTTGGTCACCATCAGTGACAAACAGATGCGCAAGGCCATTTCTACATTTGGAAAACAATACTCCAAGAATAGTTAATTATCAAACCGTAAAACTGTAACTCTAAAAGCATGGGCGGCGATCCCTGGGGACAGTTGTCCGCGCAGCGGACGTGTATTGCCCCTGCACCCACACTGACTGCACTCGCAGTACCAATAAATATTCGACACCTGCTATGAAGGTTAGGGGGACAAGGGACATTTTTGCCCAGTGTTTGAGAAATCGCCCATTGACTTTGATTTTTCACACAGTAAATTATTTGAAAATGGGATCATCCCCCAATACTGAGAACATGTCTGCAAGGCCTTGTGTGGTGCCAATTTGAGAAGCCAGATCAGTTTTCAACAGTTCAGTAAACTGCACAAGTTATTCACCAAGGCTTTCTTCCAAATCTTCCGTATATGATGTGATAAGACTGGATGACGTCGTTACCATCTCTTCAGCAATTGGTTGGAAACTGGGCCGTTAAACCTCATCTAACTAACTAACTATCTCTTCAGGTGTAAACATCTGTAACTGACGAAGGAATTCAAATACACCCTTCAGCTTTTCATAAGTTTTCTGGAGTTTTGACAGGGCAGAAAGCACAAGTTTACACGTCAAAACCTCTAAGTACTCCCTCTGCATCGCGACGGGGATTTTGTCTGTGCCACTATGACCCACACACAATGAGGTGTGCCGTTCCCGTCACAATCTCAAACTCACTGCTCAAACTTGACAAACACGGCTATTAATGAGCGCGTGCGGATCTGAAAGCTCACTAACCAACTAAGAAAATTATGACAAAACATTTATTCAACAATCTTTAGCAGATAGGCCTACAGAGAGAATATTAAAGCATTTTTTGAAAGAGCGAAATTGATAGCCATAGCGCAGGGCCCCCAAGAGCGCGGGGCCCGTAGCATATGCTACTTTTGCTATGTTAATCCGGCCCTGTGCACAAGCCGTATTATATCCTTCACGGTCCTTGTGTGAGTGGCCGCATGGCCACCATTAGAAATTCAGCCTGCAGGCTTCAGTGTTGCCATGATAGGAATTGTAACGGATTTTTCTTTCATATTTATGCAGATTTAGTCTAGCTTGTATCACCTGATCACGAGTCATTAATCTTGAGCCCCTAAGGTGGGTTATTTTCTAAATCATTACAACTTGTTCTGTTGTTTTTTCCATTCAGACCTTACAATACACTGGTTATTTTTAAAATGTTTACTTCTTGCTTTCTTTTTAAATTTCAAAGATTCTGTTTGTTTCTTGTGATATCATGACATCACGTGCCGTATCATTAGTGTCATACTTATATTAAAAGTGTTAAATTGGATTAGGACCATGTTAAATAAAATATGCATTTAACTTAAACAGTCTAACAGTGGCATATCCAGGATTTTTCAATGGGTGGGGGTGTAGACGGGCAACTACTGTAGGTTGGCTGGTGTCAGAGGTATAAAATGGCAACGAACGGGAGGAACCAATTGTTTTTGTGGATACCAACCTGTCTTTTTCACATCTATTGAGGATTAAAATAGTAGCAATTTGGAAGCACTTGGTCTAGGTTTGTTAGTTGAAAATGGGGGTGCCTGTTGCTCCACTTTATCCGCCTCTGTAAAATGATGTAATAGGTCTTAAACATTGAAATCGTCAATCACAGAAGATACTTTGTCAAATCAGTTTGAAATACTTTTTCTTTAAAATGCGAAAAATGTTTGATTGCCTGTGTTCGAATTACTTAGTGGGGCTTGACATGAAAACTGAACACTCAATGAATTTTAAGCATTCGGGAATATACAAACTGGTAATAATGAATAGCGAAATCATGAATAACTTTTGAAATTTTATGGAATTCACATAATGAAAAATGAGTTACAGTCTGGTTTTGGTCTGTTCTATACTTGGTTTGAACGTTTTCTTTGCTGTCTATTTGTAAACTAAAGCCTCTTAGCTCCCCCTTTCTCTCTTCCTGTTATCCTCTCACATAACCCTTACCTATTTCGAAGATCTGTACTAACAGACTAATGCAAGATACCATTTGCAGTTTTGACACTAAGTTCAGTATAGTCAACATTTAAGGAATAAATCGCATTTGGCGGACTATTATTGGTGAATAAACCGTCGAGACTCCAAATTTGGCAAGACAATGGACGAGGCGAAGCAGAGTCCGTTATTTTGCCAAATCTGGAGTCGACTGGAGACGGTTTATGAGACAATAATAAACTGACAAATATGATTTATTCCTATTCCACACCGAAAATGTGTGAAAACTTCATTTTATCAGTTTTTACGTTTACTGACCGTTTGTTGTGGAATAACAGGTCAGTGTTTACCAATCAGAGTGCAGGGTTCTCAACAACGGATGGCTAGAGGTGGTAGAATTGACGATAAATCATTCCTCATTCATATCTTAAAGATCTTCATCTTATTACTATATGCAAATTTATATGATCAGTGGCGTCACCAGACTTTTAGAAGTGGGGGTACGGGGGGAGGCAAGCGTTCGGCCGAAGGGGCACAATTGGAATGTGCGTTGCTGTATGCGTCTTAGTGACGCCCAGCAGTGTCCCTGTAGGAGTTGAGCTCCCCTGTAGGCGTTGAGCGCCCCTGTAGGCATTGAGCCCTAGGGGGGTCCACTGTGGGCACCGAGGGTCCAGGGACAACGTTATATCGGTGGTCCTAGTGGCGAAGCCCGCGGAAGCTATAGATATTTTATAAATTGTGACCAAAATAAGAATGAAGCATTTGACTATCTCCAAAATGGCGTTGGATGCGCACTTGATGAATCCTTTCGAATTTGGTAGATGTCAAACGTCATTTGAGGTCACCGGAGGTCAAATAGTGAAAACTTTGAGAACTGCTCGTAAACATATATATCTCAAGGTGGGCAAGCTTGAGGGATCTCATACTTTGTACGTATTCCATGATGAGATGATCCCTATTGTTTTGGTGTAGGTCTTAGGTCATATAGGGTCACCAGAGGTCAAACTGTAAAAGTCTTAAAAATTGCATGCAAACATAGTAACCTCAAGATGCACAAGCTAAGGGATCTCATACTTGCCATGTAGGTACTCCATATTTGGTGTAGTTCAAAGTAATTTGAGGCTAATGAAAGATAAAGTGTAGTAAACTTGTGAAAGTGATATCTCAAGATGCAAAAGGTACATGAATCTCAAACTTTCCAGTTGGGTACTCTGTATTAAGCGTAAAATCCCTGCGATATATGGTGGAGGTCAAAGCTCATTTGGGGTCACTAGAGGTCAAACTGCAGATACCATGAAAATTACTTGTGTACATATATATTTCAACACTGATGGATCGCATACGTACTTGTCATGTGGATACAACGTATCGATTAGATGATCTCTAATGTTTTTGGTAGAGGCCAAAGGTCACTTGAGATCATCATAGGTCAAAACTGAAAACTTTGCAAACGCAACAAATATGTCATGAAGGGAAACTTCACCTACTCTCTCTCATATTTAATTTGTGAGTGCCCCATGTTTAGTAGAAATAAACTAAAGATTTTGGTGAGGGTCAAAGGTTATTTTGGGTCACTAGAGGTCAAACAGTGAAAATCTTGATAACTTCATAATATTGTGTCAATGTGAAACCATTTTACTAAAATTATATCGAAAAGGCAAGAAATCACTAGAGGTTTGGCTTTCTGGTTTTGATAGCCTTACTGGCACTAACGATTTAATGATTGGGATAAAGATGTGTGTGGGGATGACGAATTATGTTAATGTTTGCACTGGTTTTTAAAGTTCAAAAGCAGTCGCCCCAAACTTATTTTGAAACAATAGCTAAATGTCAAAAATTTCTCCTTATTTCTCTTCCAAGTATCTTTCAAAATATTTTAGGACATAAATACTGCATATTCAAGGTAAACCAAGCAGTTGCTCCCTGTAAATTTTACAATTGAGTGAGAAAATACTGTCACATGATTCTCAAGAGCCATTCAGGAAATAGGATAGTCTACTATACAATTCTTTATTGGGGTGACTGCATTCTCCCTTTAAAAATAAATAAGCTGATACTGCCCAGTAGGAGTTAATGTTGAGACAACTACCTTTCTATACCACTGAGGGGAAGCATTCACGTTAGAGCATGCATCGACGGTGCATCTACAGCTGCGAATCCGGAGCTATCCGAGAAAATTTGGAATGTCTGAATGTGGTTCAATGGGTTTGGGTGCCTTAAAATTATAATTATGACATATATATATTTTCCAACATTTTCTTCAGCAATAAATGAAAAGACGTGGCTAGAGCCTGCTGAGACCACCCCTAGTGCACGGGCGAAGCGAGCAGAAAATTCTGGTATTGAGTATCTGTGGAAATTTCGTGCCAGTTCTTATACTCCTTTCGGAGGTATCGCCCCTTTATGATCCCTGGTGTGGTGCTCAACCCCGGAGAGAATTCAGGAGAACAAAGTCCCCCCTCGTAAATTCGAAGGCACTGGTTTTTAAAATAAGCGGGCATTAGCCTATGGGGGTTAAGCTATATAATTATCCTCATATTTATTAAATACGCCTTGAAAAAAGCAATAAAAATCGCAATTTTTGCAGTTTTCGAACATAAAATCTGACTCAAACATTAATCGATGAGTGAATTGCATTGAAGGGAGAGGACTCACGGCCGCAGTTCCATAGCTGTTGAAAATAAACGTTGAAACAATAGCTGTGGATTACATATCCCAATAAGACAGTCCTTTTCATAGTTTAACAAATCGATGCGTTCGAAACACGACATCAGATCATAGTTTTGAGAACATTTTGTGCAATATTAGTCCCGTGATTGACTTATAAAGTGAGAGTAGTGCATCCTCGTGTTCATATCAATATATGCGTGAGGGCTGTGTTTGTGCATAATTTTTTTCATATTCCGAATCTCATTTGGGGTACACGGGGGGCACGACCAAAGTTTGGGGAGAAGGTGCCCCTGGCCCCCCTTGACGTCGCCACTTTATATGATCTACAAAATTACTGGAAACGAAACTGGGAGAAATAAATATTGTTGTTTTTATTAATTTTGCAAGCTCATAACTTTGTTCTGGAATAACGCATAACACCGGTACTGAAAATATGTATGAAGAGTCAGTTTTTTGTAGCCAAAATAAACAGATTCTGGTGCCTCAATTGCAAAAGCTATCTTACATTTTCCTAGTCCTTGAAAATGCAGTTTTTTCACTTTCGAAAATTACTTTTTCTCAAATGGTGGGCCACCTTAACACTGTACCAAATATCAGTGGACACTGTTCCTCAATAATTTACATAAGTATTAAAAGAAGTTACTTTGGAACAGAACGAATCAAAGTCATATACCTTTTCTAATCATCGTATGGATTTGGTCCAAAATGGCCTTCAGGCGATTTTTCAGATATTGGGCTTCTAAGGGGGAGGTCAATGACCGACAAAGCAGTTACCCATTAATATCATTTTTTCATTGAAGAAGGGTAAACATCTTTTCTAAATGTGCACCTCCTCCATGGTTAAGTGAAGGTAAAGGAATGAATGCAGTGCCACACACTCAAATGTAATAGGAAATAACTTTGCAAAAGACACGCGTGATATTCGAGGGCCAACAATTTTTAAACTGTAGGCCTATAGTATAGTACGTCAACTTTAGCAACAGGGGAATATTTTCATTACAAATTTGAAAATTGCTTTTAAAAATATGAAAGGCGTATTAGCATGAAATGCGAAAACATTGTAACCTAAAAATCCAATTTCTCTCAAATGACAACTTTGAGGCCCATATCTGGGCCCTTTCATTCCAAAAACACTTCAACGGACAGCAAATTGTCGTGGTATGGCATTTCCATATAGGAAAACACGTGTCCTATCAAAACGTCATAAGAACTGCATATAGTTTCCTATCACCAGCAAATAACCAAGTTGTGGGGGGTTTACGTTTGAGGCCTACCCCTTGAAATTTTCCCTAAATGCAATGAAATGACACCTGGCTGATTACTGCTGAGGACATGCCATAGAACAGGAGTGCCCAACCAGTCGATCGCGGACTGATCCCAAGTCGACCGTGAGGGGTGTAGGAAAAAATAAAAAAAAAAAATAGTTTTTTTTTTTTTATGAGTAACAGTATGACAGTGTATGTTTTGTGATCTCGGGAGGTTGGCTACTTGAAAAGTAAATATTGGGTCAAAAAAAGTTGGACACCCCTGCCATAGAGCAAAAATCAACCTTAAAAATCATTCATACCAAAAAGATCTTTGGGGTCCCCAAACCTCATATGGCAACTGAACTATATGGTGAGCTGCCACTTTAGAGGTATACCACTATTACGATTCCAAACTCTCGCAAATGACCGTCACAAAACGGGCCTGTAGTTTCGTAGAATGGTTTATCTCGTCAGGTTAAAGTGGACCTAAAGTCTAAAAATTCAAAAATATATATTTTAGAGGTTACAAAATTAATCTTATTGGTCCAACTCCCATTGTCATAGCTTATTCCATTACTGAGATATTAAATGTTATATTTATTCACTTAAATCCAAACAGTTCATAGCGCAATAATTTTTGACATTCTTGTTGTACAACTCACATTAAATGCTTTGTTTTCTTTTAAAATAAAAAATGTTTATATGACCTTGACCGCTTCCTGTTTTCTTGCATGACATGCTGTACAGAGAGGGCTTATATAGTCAAGTCACCCCAAAGCAGTAAGAACGCGATCAAATTTTGGCACAAGGTGCGGTGGCTTTCAGAAAAACAAAGAAATACAAAGATTGTAATTTGAGTAGTACAACAATGACATCACAAATTATTGCGAAATCTACCTTTTTAAATCGAGTGAATAAACTTCAACATTTTATATCTCAGCTTAAGAAAGTCCTGTGAAGATGGGAATTGGACCATTGGAATTCAGTTTTCATGCTCTGTAATATATATTTTGGAATTTTCAGACTTTAGGTACACTTTAACTTATTAGCACATTCGTCATCGTGCAACATTACAACATTGTACATGAAACAGAGTACACTTACCCACAAAGTCAATCACTTTAAGTTTTTCTGGTCGTTTTTCGTGATGTTTTGTTACATTAAAGCGAACCTTCGTATATATGACGGGTACACATGATTACTTTATCAGTTTATCGGGCATAAGAAACGACGATGCACTCATAATTGGATCTAACTTTGCTTTTCCGGGAAAATTTCATTCAGCAGTTTTGTGGTGCTTTTTAATGGGGGGGGGGGGGCAACTACTAAAATAAGATGGAATAATTCAACTAGTTGTACCGTAATTTTTAACTGTTATTCTTTAAGTGGTATGCAGTAGACTACTACATAAAGACTTCAAAGCATATAGAATGAGGGATAGGCCCTCTGAGTAAAGATGAAATTTTATGACCCATTTCAATGGCAACTCAGTTCGTTTCAATTCGACTAGCATTGAAGGAGGGGTTGAAGCAAAGAATTGTAAAAATGTAAACTAAATAAAAAATTCTAGTGAAATATTAGGTAAATTCTCACGTGTAGCTCTTGAGATATTTGTTTGTAATATCCAAAATAAATTTAAGCTTAAAGGCAGTAGGCAGTCACCCCAAACAGAGTGAATGTATCCTGTCACTCTAGGTTATGAATGGTCTATTTTGATCATGTGACAGTATTTTTGTTAGTGAATTGTGGAATTCAAGGAGAATTTCACCTTGCTTTACCTATTGTTTGTAATAAGTATGTTCAAAACGTCTTCAGAGGTGCTTGTAATGCAATAAGATGAGATTTGCAAGAGTTTGCTGATTTTTCAAAGAAAATTTTGGGGCGACTGCCTATTGCCTTTAAACCCAGGGCGATTTTAGACTGTTTTCTTGTTTTTTGTGTTGTCAGTGATACTGTTTTGCCGGTTCATGCACGACGTCACTGCTTTCCCTACATATCCGGCGTTCTATTTAGAGAAGATACGTTTTTCAGTGGATATATGATAAAATATAACACAGATGGGAACACATAATGACCTATCGATCAATCTTATTGATTATTCGCTGAAAAGACATACCATATTTAACATTTCCACTCAGTCTGTAACTGCGAGATAAGAGATTCACTTACGAAGTATGCATGCTACGGTTTTTCATACTCTATATAATTCAGGCCTTGAAGGCCAGTTGTTTTATGACGATAAGCGACCACGAATGTGGGAGAAGCCTATGTAGCTTATGAATTACAACTTCACGTTGGGTGGCTAACAATTTAGGTCAAATTTGGTTTCTTTTTTGAAAAGCCAGTTCAGATGGGAAAACCCACCTTACTTTGACCCAGCCAGGAATCCAACCCCGAACTTCCCGGTTGCCAAGCTTCATCCTTTAAAAGAAGGGTTTAAGCAAAAATTTACTTTCATATGTGAAAGAGGAACTAAATCTATGCATTTTGGTGAAACTTTCATTCAAATCGGACATGTATTACTCGAGATATCAGCAAAAGAAGTTACAACATTTGTGACCCAAAGTGAGCTTTAGACAAGTGAAAGTTTATCAGTAGGCAGCTCCCTGATATCACTTCCTTACATTGATATGGAATGCTTTGTTTCCTTTGTTTTTTTCAGTCTGTTGTGTTGACCTTGCAATTAATAGGGATAGTACCTCCCCATGGGGTTTGTAATTTTCCCATGCCTCTCATGCAATCACATTGCGATAACATTCGATTGTTGAGGAAAAAATTGGTGATAAAGTTTAAAGAAAAACAAAAGACTGCTCATTACTGTGAGGGTATGACATCATATGTGCTTGCTTCAAGTTCACTTTGTGTTGAAAATGTGACAACTTTATCTGCTGATATCTTGAGAACCACACATCAGATTGCAATGGAAATTTCATCAGATTGCTTAGAATAAGTACCCCTCTAATATATCAAAGCTTGATTTGAGCTTAGACCCTTCTTTTAAATGTCACCGCTTTTATCTACTCGGCCACAGCACATATATAGAGGACCTAAGAATATCCCTAAGTACACCACTGATAATCATAATATAAGTTTAACCATTAAAAACACACTGGTGAATTAATATTGAATATATAGGTGCTGGTGAAATTCAAATCAGAACTTTATTTTTATTACCAAGGAAGTTTTTTTAAGTCGTTGATTTAAAATGAAACTTATAAATTATTTTAACTAATTTGGGTATAAGGGTTAAAATGTCTGATTTCCTAAAAAATATCCCGAACTCAATGTGGATTCCCGAAATTGACCTCACTTTGGGGAAATTTCCTTGAAAGTTGAAATACTGACTTTTTATAACATCAGTATTGACCTTGATAGATGTGTCATTGATGACTTTTTATTGTAAACTAATCAGATTGTATTAGAGCATGATGCGGGCACGATTGTGTTTTTATGACATCAGAAAAGCAGGCGACAGGGCCTCACTTTATTCAAGTCTGTACATATCTATTTTATATGCATTGAACACTATCGCGATTTGGGGGGATCTAAAATGACATTTGGTCCCCACACAAAAATTTTGAGGGTCACGACCCCCTGCCCCCCCCCGGTTCCTACGACACTGCCAACTCTGTAACGCCGAGAGAAACCACATTTTCAGAAACTTATGATAATGTGCAACAGCATAATAGCACAGTGTGGCACTTGTAGGCAGCATTTACCTGCTTTCTCTGTTACTTCCCGTAGAAATAAATACACTCTGCTATCTTTTTGGTTCACTCTTCGATCCGACAACCGAAATTCCCGGATTGACTGCAGGAAAATATGTCTACATAAGTAACGGCCTCAAGGTATTCTTTTTCACCTTTAAATTATTCAGCTTTTAATTCGACAAGAGTATCCAACTGTCGGCTAATCTTTGAAGATCTCCATAATCGAATACCCCCTTGGAGACATAAAGCCTTGTAATCATTTATTACAGAACCTCCTGCCTTCTACTCTGTTTTTATACTATTTTTACATTTACACATTTACACACACAAAAGCCATTAGATGATTTAATAAATGTTGTTTCTCAACTGTCCTATATCCTCAGGCTAAGTTTTCTGTTATAGCAGTTAAGCTGTAGCGGTGTGGTAAAAAATTATCGGTGTACTGGTTTCGATCAGCATGAACACCGATGATACTATATAAATGGTTACTTTCTAGACGAATAGGCGTAAGAGGCTGGGGAGGGGGAGGGTAGTGGTTCTGGGGAAAAAGATCCCCCACCCCAGGGCAAAGAAGGTCGTTTTTCTGGACAAAATTTATGTACTGATGGTTTGCCAATTAGGGAAAATATCAGGGAAGGACCGTCAGCCCCCCCCCCCCAACGAATGTATTCCCACATAACTGCGTTCTGAAGTAAAATATTCCCATATTATAGTAAACGTTACTGGATGGAATTTGAAAATATCGAGATTTTGGGCGTTAAAGGTATTGTATGCACAAAACACGATCTAAAATAAGGCACATGATCATGGGTGTATTGTTTTTCACAAATAGTGCATTATTAATAGCACAACATTCATCGGCGAGCTCTTGGCTCTCCATTACTGAAAGTACTGTTTCGAAAACTTATTTTAATCCCATCTTGTTTCGAAGTAGTGGGCTTTTGCTGCCTGCTGAGAGCACAACCATTGCTATATTTCAAGGATATAGTTAATCGTTTAGCTCTTACAGTCTAGGATGTGCACAACACTGCACAAAGTTAGAACTCCGTGGCCCGTTTCTGTCCTGAACCCATCAGGGGAACTGGCCACTCCTTGGGCACCTAATGGTGGGCTCATGCGCATCACGTTTGCATGGGGCACTTTTCACTCCAACGTCTTCGATGCTACAACGTTTGACCTAGCCCTTTGAAAGAACGTAAGTTTTTCGTTCAGCTCATCAGTAGCCAATTGTGGACTCGGAGGAACAAAGAGAGTCGTTACAAAACCTCAGTATAAACCCCTGTTAAAAGTTGCATCCGAGTTCCCTCTGAATAAAACCATCGTCATGTACAATTTTCACTTCAGGTACTTCAAGTTTTTGCTAGCCTGCATAGCTGGTCACACGGTCTGTTCCTTAATCAGCTGATCAGTGAGATCCTGAACTTGAAATAGGAAACTTGGCGAGCGGAAACCATCGCTTCGCAGTCTCACTAGTGACGGACACTATTTTCCCTTTGAATAGTGAAAACCCATTGGCAATCTCCCACTGCGGCAGGCGAAAACCTGACAACCATGTACTCTAAAATGGATTTACCACTCAGATGGGAAACGAAAATTAATATGGCAGAGGGGCTAGCCTTCAGAAAGCCTTGATGCAATATTTCATTTTCTTGAACAATAGTCCTGCAGGCTGTCTCTCACTGCCGATGAAAACCGGGAACACCTCCCGGCCTGTAAAGGTCATTGGGAAGTGGTTCTATAGAATACCCTTTCCATGCCCCAATGTTGAGCATGTGAAGTGTTACTTGAGTGGCTCCTTCCTAGTTAATAAAACATTTAAAATTGGGGACGTGTCATTCATCACCTAAATATGGCACTTCGCATAACACCTCCCTTTCACGTAGGCTGCATTATACTAGCTTTTAACAGAAAGGTGTTTCCTTTAAACTTCTAAGATACGGTATACCTCAGCTACCTTCTTCAAAACTCTAATATCATTTCTGAAAAAAAAACCGGCTCTTTTTGCAGATTTATTCATTGCGACGTGTGCAACTATGTTACAAAATGCACAGACGTGTTTACTATACTGTATGAAATTATGTTCATAACATAAGAGAGCTTCCTGATGTGGTGAAACTAACCACATAGAAATTTCAAATATGGATCTACAGGTGTTCATTTTGTAACATGTTTCTTTCAAAGGGTTTCGGCTTCGTACGCTTTATAAGGCCCTTAAAAGGTGGGTTCGGTCAGGGACAAAATTGTTTCCAACGATTTGGGGCATTTTTAGGCACTGTCGAAGTAAGACTGATATTCAAATGACAGTGTTCAGTAGTGGCGCAGCCAGAGTTTGGTGACTGGGGACACTACAGAAGATGATGTCTTATCCCCACCCTAGATAAACCCAGAGAGTCCCTGTAAATTGTGCATATTCGCGTTGGTGGTAGTTTGCATCCGGAGCGAGTCCTTCCTTTGTGACCTTGTACAGGAGATGTCTCCTTCTCCCCTTTGAGAAATTTTTGTTCATTTAAGATGGATTAGATGCAAATGGTTCTATCTTCGACAAGTTTTCGTATTGATCATATGTTGGTAAACTTTCACAAATAAGTGGATTCTTACTTTCGGTTGACTGTGAAGGAAATGTGTGTTGTCTAAGTGAAGGATAACATCTCCTCCTCTTGAAAATTCTTGTTCGGGTAAGGTGGCTTACATGCAAAATGATGGTATCTTTGGCAAATCTATCAATTAATTATATGCTTAGAAATTATTGTTACGCGGTGATATTTTGGCTGTAGCATGGCTCTTGTTATAAAAAAAAAACATGAGTAACGACAAAACCCACCCTACGAATGTTACGGTATATACTACTCACGATTGCTCTAAGATTCTCTATTGATGCGGGGTCCCTGCAGAGGTCGAAGATGTACATTTTTCGGAAAAGTGTTTTGGCCAGAATCAATGTAGCCTATTATGGCCCTAATAATGGTTATGAGATATGGAGTGTGTACCGTGACAAATGCGCGCGAAGCCCGCCGAAATTTTGAATTGAAAATTATTTCCATATCAAAAGTTTCGTACAGACTTTACATTGAGAAACTTTAAATTCCTAACAAAATGCACCCATTAATTAGAGGGCGAGTCTTCTGTCTAGTTATTAATATATAACTATAACTATAAAATATGTCTTCTCCTCAATTCCACTAGGCCTACTATGCATTCTGGCAATGCTGTGCTCCTCCATAATGACTCCTATGCACAATGACAATCGGAGTAATTGCAGAACCCTCACCATTGTCAGATTGTATAATTGGAATATGATTGAGACCGTATTGATATTAAACACAGCCATGTAGAGAAGTTGCGCGCGCGGAGCGCGGGAAAATTTTGGTACTTTGAGAAGATTTGCGAGATTTTTGATAGTTTGGGAACGACTTGTGATAAAAAAAATAGACTAGCGGCGAAGTCTGAAAATTTTCAACCCCCCGGTACAACTTTGTAAAAGTTGACACCTACCTTTAAATGTTCCTTAGGATATCAGCTTTCATTTTCAGTTGGTTGTCACCTTTTAAATTTACCCGAACATGGTTATTAGGAGGGTCAAAGGTCACGAGTCCATTTCACTCAAACTTCAACATTGCTGGTACTATACATGTGTGCTTCACATTCAGTTTTTTCATGGGGAGGCTTTTTCTTGAGTCTTGTGTGGTAAATATTTTTTAATAACTTTACAGTAAACATCCTTGAACTCCAATCAATGTATGAAACCATTAATTATCAATATTTACTATGGTTACATTGAATAATTTCATTACATTTTTCTAGTTTGCCCCATTACAAATTTACAAGTTATGATATTTTAATGCATCTCATGCATGCCGGCTTTGTCACGTGAAGATGAAGCGTCTCTCTGTAAAGACAAGGTAAGATTGTCATACGTTCTACATTGCAACATAATGCTCTTCTAACATAAAAATTCATCTGTCAAATTTTTGACTACGTAGCGGATCTGGTAATTTTAGCGAAAGGTTAAACGAAAAACCTCATCAGTTATATACGCCAAGTCAAATTTAGAAACCATATCTGGTAATGTTAACGGCAAAATTTTGGTCATGGTGTGTCAGTGTTTTCAAGTTATCCTTTGTTGCCCAAACTTAAGATTTTTTCATATAGGCGTAGGAAGCTTTTCCAGACTGGGTGGGCTGAACCTTGTTTCGAATCGCCGGCCTGGGAGAGGGGTCTAAGGGGAGGGGTGTCCCCTTCCCCTTTGGAAAATTTTTGGGTATTTTAGGGTCCTCAGATGCAATTTGGTGCAACATTTTGGACAAATTTTAAGGAAAATTACTGCAAATTTTTGACATTTCTTACAGAAGAGACAAATAAGGGGTTTTTGGCCTTGGATCTTGGGGGAAGCATACTTCAGCCCCCCACATTTTTGACTGGGGAGCTAAAGCCTCCCAGACCCCGCTTCCTACGCCTATGTTTTTTCATATAGTTGAGACTTTTGCCCATACTTTTATTAAAGTCTTTAGGCTGTATGGCATCAAAGAAAAAATATACCTCTGGCAGTTTTCAAGTTGAGCAGGCTGAAGGCGAAAAATAAAAATGTTATTACAAACGGAATGCCCTCTGTAAGCAGGAAAGGTAGTACTGAAGAGCTGAGTTTTTTCATTATAAAAATTGAGAATTCTCTATCCGATGTAAGAACTATAAAATACAATGCTCCACCTTCAAAATGTGTCACTACAATCTTGCCCTAAATGCGTCAAAGAGGTAAACAATTAACAAATTCCTTGCTTTTCATGAAAAGAAGCATTTTGGGTATCCTGTGAATTGAAACTGCCTTCATTAATCTCCATATGAAAAAAAAAGAATCTCTTAGCGCTCTTAAAGCCAGTTTCATTCAGGCCCTTAGCCAGACAATGTGTTTAAGGGGGCCAGGAATCTCCCAGACTGGCAGAACGAAATCATTTTCAAGGTAGGAGATGCGTTAACATAAACGACAATTATATTTTTTGTTCTTACAATTTCTACCAGACGTAAATGTTTGTGGGTCCCTCCACTGCTTCTAAGACTAAGTTATGGACCTGTATTTTCGAACAGTGTACCTTTTCTTCCGATTGGTCAACTGGTCAACACATAGTTATTTTCAGGCTATATGTGAATCTGGTTGACCCCTGATTTAGCCAAAACATTCATGTACTTGTTGCCAGGCCAAAAGAGTAATTGGTGGCAACGGATCTCCTCAAAAAAAAAAAACCGAGGTTGCTGAACGCTTTTTACCTCTAATTATTTGTCGACAAAAACTTATATTGTGCTAGAAAAAAAGCATAATATCAGTCTTTTGGAAGGAAACTGTTTTACTAAATAACCTTCTCACAATGCTATAGATGTGGCCAGAATTAAAGTAATCCCAAAGTGTGATTTATACTAAAAACTGTCTTTATAACTTAACGAAGATGAAAGCAAGATCATAAATGAATTTGTAACATATAAACAACCCCTCTACAAGCTCCCTTGAATTCATCTTAACAGGAAAAGTTTTTGAGAACTGCGAATTATTTTCTTTAAAGGATTTTTGTGGAAATAAAAACAAGTTTTGTTATGGATATGTGCCATTTCCATGTCCAAACTTGAAATAACATCGACCGATGCGAGAATCATTCACTGGCTTTGTAATGCAGGGAAACTACTTTTAATTACTGCTCTACAATCACAACTCATTTGAGTTTTAGTCACCAGTTAGACAAAAAAATTAACAATTACCATGGATTTACAGGACATTTTCGGGTGGGGGGAAGCTAAGTCGTTTGCCCGAAAAACCATTACAATCCTACTTATAGCCCGATTTTTACAAAATGCGCCAGGGAAATAGGATTTTTCCACACTCCTGTTGTTACAGTTCCCTAGACCCCTTACTAAGTACGCCTATGATTTACATCTGTACTATTAAAGAGTCCGAATGATCATTAACATCTCTAGACCTAACAACTTTTAAAGGGAAAGAACCACGCAAAAGATTGTTGGGCAAGAAAGTCTACACATTGTCAACATACAAAGACGCTATTGACACCTAGAATCTCTGCCTTCTCACTCAAACTTTGAATGGCGTTTTGATAAAAATGGGAGATGTTCTTAGATAATTATGCTTGTTATCAATAAACGGGGACTATTAAGCTCCTAAAAGGGGAATGTTTCCAAAGGAAAAAATACATAACTGCGGAGAAAAACGCATAAAATTTAGAAGATCCTATCTCCTGAAGAGGCGAGGAGGCTAGGCCATGAGGACATTCATGCTCACTAATTTTTAAAATCAATTAGGTGCTTGGAAAACGCAAGTAACAAGTTCACACTTAACAAATCGTCTATGTAAGTTCTCCCAAACCACTGTTTTTAGCCTATATGAGAGGACAATTATAGTTTAATAAACAAGACAAATTTAAATTTCGGAATGGCGATTGACTGGAAGCAACGTGCCAATCGAGGCTCCTTAAACAGTTAAAGAAAAGAAATCACCCCTAAACTTACAAAAAAAAAAAAAAAAAAAAGAAACTGGAAGACCGACTAAGTTCCATTGTGACTAAGTTTCAACTCCCTCTCTATATAAGAAGATAGCAGAAAAAAGTGTGTTGAAATAAAATAATCCGTACTTTGTAAGTGTATGTAAGTGTAACGCTAAAATGTATTACTTCTATGCCTCCCTGAGCAAAGACGCTTCCTGCTTTAATAAAATTTACATCATGTTCGAAAACTTTTAAACAAAAATTTCCTGTTTATGAATGGGGTATTGCTACAACCTACCCTTTTCACTGATCTGGTTCATGTTGGCAAATAGTAATTGCAATGACAGAAACACCGTAATGTATTTAATATATAATTAAGTAATTAATTTAGTTATCTGATTGATGCACATTTATTCTAATTAATGCCATGGTTTCAAACATACCAACAACCAAAACAATAATTCGGATTTCTGAGATGCAGGTACGAAAATACAATGCATGGTATAAATACAGTAGCGTGTTCAAAGGGGGGGGGGGCGGGGGGCACTGGCCCCCACCTCTGAAGCTAGTCGGGGGAAAATCTCTTAGTCGGGGGATTTAAGGGTTAGGGGAAGAGAAAAAGATTGAAGAGACACTGAGCACTCAACAGGGATGGCCCCAGGTGGGGGCGGGGAGCCCCATCGGGGAGTCTTAATCGATACGATAGAGTATGCAGGCAGTCCCCGACGGCGCCTGAGACAGGACAATTTCTCTAATAAGAACCCAAATTTTTCGGCGCGCTACGCGCGCTGTATAGTTACTCCAGGATCTTCAGCAGTTCCATTCCACATTGCTAGAAAGCACATGTCCTGCCAACCTTACCACGAAACATGAAGACAGAGAACACTTTTTTCATGTGGAGGTCGAAAATTTCATCGCATGTCGCTAAGCCTAGTTACTGTTCTCTAATGTGTGTCATGCGGTACGGCAAGGGCGGATCCAGGGGGGGGGCAACTAGGGTCAACTGCCCCCCTATGACCAGTCTAGCGCCCCTCAATACAAGAAAAATGCGCCCCCTGCGTCCTAAAAGTTAAGTAAAAACTGCCCGAAAAGTAAAAAAAAAAAAAAAAAAAAAAAGGTCCCCAGAATTTCGAACCGTATAGCTATATATAACTATGGCAATGGGAGTTGGTCTCCGAAATGTAGTCGGTCAAATTCAAAAGTATGCGGCCCCTGCATGGTGTTGGCGCCCCGCTTTTCAAACTGCCCCCCCCCTTCAGCTAGGGGCTGGATCCTCCCTTGCGGTACGGTCAGTTTGTGAGCGACTCACGGACCAAAGTTTGGCTGCTTCATAGGGTAGTCCAAGTGTTTCGATAATATGTATGTTATCCCCGATATGGTCTAGAACCCCTACAGTTTTTCTTTTTTGTTTTCTTTATGTTCTTGATCACATATCTTTTTCGCGCGCTTTGCAAATTCAAGTTTCAGATTCGAAAGAACACGATATAAAGTGCGCAACTCGGCTCATGAAGTATTAGGTGATATCATGTAAAATATGCCCTGAAATGGCATGGGATAATAAGTCATATCCCCTTGTCACCACCTCTTCGACAGAGGGGCTGTCGAAGCTTGGGGTGGCTGGCATGGCCCAGCCCTCTGAAAATTCTGTCGCCACCCATGATCTGTTTACTTATTTTGGCTTTCAAAGGGTCATTTCTACAAGGAAACCCAAGATTTCCGGTACGCTTTTCCCACTCTTCCACAGTTCTGTTACTTATAGCTAAATATAATACAAACCATTTCCACTTTCAAGTAACTGAAGAAGTAGAATTCATGAATTTATGTAAAAGTTGGCAATTTCACCTCATTTCACGTTATTCAGTCAATGTTCTCTTGGGTCTGTTGTGCGATACGGCTATAGTGACAAGAGGAGAGAAGTACAATGTAAGTTATGCCCGATAGGGACCAACTGCCCGGACAATTGACCTTTATTAGCTTTTAATAATTATACCGATTCTGTTTAGTGAAGGATAACCCCAAAAATTTTCGCTCGCTTTGCAATTTCACACTTTAGATTCTGGGGAAAACATTAAATCAGCCCCGAAACTACGTTCCTCTAGTATATACACCCATTTTTATAAAATATATGTCCCGCAATGGCATAGTTTAGTACACAGAGTTTCTTCAGATCCCTCCTCACCATCCCCTTGACGGCATCGGGGCTGTCGGGGCTTCAGGTCGCTGCCTCCGCCCGTCTGGCCACCTGTCGGGCAAATCCTGGCGCCATCCCTGGCACTCAAAACTAGTTAGAAGTAGCCTACAGAATGATATTAGAAGAGAATTTTTTTTTTCATTTTTTGGTCGTTTACCAAAGGGTAGAGCTCTTCCAATTGTCCTCCAGTGAATAATCAGACAGGATGCTATCAATATCAATATCTGTCTCATATGGTGCAGGTAGGCCTACTATCGTTAAGTTCCCTTCGCCCTTCGCGCTAGTCACTTTAACCATCTGTAATGGTAAACTATATAGGTTGAAACAGCGCTGCTAACTTTTGCGATCATCTCAAGCAGCCTTCTTGACTGGCCTCGTGATCTTTAACGTAGTCCTGTCAATGTATGTGACACATACTGTAGCACACTGCATGTAGCTTTCAACGCATAGAGGATAACCTGAACTCTCCGTCACTGACACCGAATTTTACAAAATCTGAAACAAACGAAACCTGATCAATAAGGCCTCTAGAACCAATTTAGGGCGGTCTTATTAGCTTATGTTGCAGGAGCTTCCGGGGGCTTCGTCCCCTGGACACCGCCAGGGTCCCTGGCGCGGGCCCCTGGACCCCACGCGTGCAAACTCGGGCTTCGCGCTCGTGGTGCACCTTGGGTGCACTTGTCACACCCCTCCATGTCAGTCGGGGGAATCACAGGTTGTGCCCCCCACCTTCGAAATCCTGCACACGCCACTGTATAAATATTTTCATTATATCCCACTTCATTTAAAAGGATTGCACTAGACAAATTCTCGACGGGGATAGGGGCGGAGACCATCGCCCAAACCAGGACAAAAGCGACGGATTACTAGAAGGATGGTGAATAAAGTTTTTGGCGCTATTTGGGCACGAAAATTTGGGGGGGGGGGTTATTGGAGAAATTTTAATTTTTTGGATTTCTATTGAAGAATATTTAAAAATTTGAGTATTTTTAAGAAATTGAAAAAGGTGGGGTTTACAATGTCTTTTGGGAAACACGAAAATTTGAGGCTTTGATTGAAGCGGTTGTCCTCTTTGAAAGAAACTCAACTAGACTGACTGCTGGGCCGACCAGTCGGAAATTTAAAACTTGATTGCACACACTCATTTTCCCTCAAAAAGATTGGAAAATTTTTCTGACGAGGGCTGCAACCTTTTCCGAAGGGGTCATGACTTCCTCGCCCCACCTGGCCTCACCCCTGCCAAAGTTGCTTTAAAATATTTGAATAAATGTTGCTTAAAGTCCTATGATTTTGTAAGGGGTCGTTATGGGAAAAGACGTAAAATGCAGATCAAGTTTTAAAAGCGCGACCTCTAATGACCTTTGACCTTAAAACTTTGTATGTTTGGAAACTTAAGAAACATTCAAAAGTTATAAGCATCAATTCTCAATAGTTCACAGAACGCGTGGGATAGTTTCTTCAAGTTTTGCTTCTCCGTCTTCATCAGTTCATAAATGATCTGGAATTAAATTGAAAGATATTGAAAACAGACCGTTCAACGTGTTTAAGTCCGTTATTCAAGTTTCTTTGTTAAGGCTACGAAAACACTCTATAAACAAAACTATAATTCTTTTATTTTCTTTACCTTTTGAGTACTTTAAAACTGTATAAATTGTTCATATTGACTCACAGAATTTTATAAGTCTCATCATATTAAAGTGTGTTAAAAAAGTAAAATTTTGAAAAATTGACTTTTTGACCTTTGACCTTGAAAATTTGCATGTTCGGGAACTTTTAAAAAGTGGCAACCAACCTTAAATTTAAAGTTACATTATAAACGATAGTTTTAGCATAGTCGCTATATTTTACAAATCGGTACCGGGTGAGTCAATTTTTAGAGCTCTTTTTCAAATCGCCGCTAGACTAAAATGATTAAAATAGATTCATCATTCAGTCAGAAACACATCTCACCCCACCCCTACAGAAATCTATAGCTTAAACACCTTTGTGGCTCATTTTAAAATTTTCAGGGAAATTTTCGGAAATCGATTGGGGGCACGTGCTTAAAAACAGGACTTCAGTAATCACTTAGCCGCTCGATTGGGGCAAAAAAGTACCGGTAACGAGTAAAGGAGGGCGGATTGCCCCACGGGTTCTAGTTCTTTAAACAATCTAAACTGATAAAACAGTCTAATCAATTAAAGGAGGCACGAGCCTGATCTCATCGACTTTTTATCACTAATTTTATCACAGATTAGGTTTGGTTCACAGGTGACCAGATAGGGCTCATATAATTAAACCGTTTCGGTTCATTTTTTAGCCGCATCTAGTCAAAGTTGGACTTATAAGTGGCAATTTTAAACCTGACATTTAAGCTAGTGGAATCACCCGCTACATTTACTTTTCTGCTTACATTGAAAGCGGGATTAATGTGCATAGATCCCCTGCCGCGGAAAAGCTCAAGAATCAGCACGCCAAAAGTTTGCTCGTGGCGGCTTGTTTTTTTCCAAAACCCAAATACATCGCATGTGCATCCATATGGATCCTCTGGAGGAAAAAATTGGAGGTGATTTTGCAAAATCTTTTGCACACGGCGTACAATCGCTCTAATTGCTAAGATGATTCATATTTTCACTTAATTACACTTCGTTATCTTATCTATTTAACTGATATTATACATTCACTTTACATTCAACTTTCTTTTATTCTTCAGCAAAGAGGAAAAAATTCAGAGTTATCACTCACTATAGTTACGCCCTACCTCGTACCTGACCTGAACTAAATCAGCTGAATTATTTTCTATGTATACTTAAACCAGAGACTGGTATTTTTAAGTGCACTTTCTTCAAGATAAAAGTCTCATTTGTTAATTCTACAGGTGATGACGCAAGCCAACACAGTGTCGTTCCTAGAATATTTGGCACCTCAGTCGTCACCCCGTGCATAGCATGACGTTCTGGAGAAGGGCTCTGAGGGGTGTGTTCATAGGCGTACGGGGGTCAATATTTCTGCTGCGTTAGGGATAATTTCTACCCGAATTTAGAATTTTGGACCAAGTTGCCCGAATTTTGATACCGCTATGTCGGTTGCAAAAGGGTATAATTTATTTTCTTCACTGTCTCATTTTCCAGAATGGATCCACTAGTTTTGCCCGAATTGGGTGGGCATATGCCCCTTCCCCCGTCTCGTACGCTTATGGGTGTGTTGAGTGCTCAACAGGTCAAGAGGTGATATCTTGTAGGAAAGCTTAGTCTAGAATTTCTAATCATTTTTTGAATGTTTGTTTTTCTTTCATTTTTTTTTTATTGTAGACTTTGCTGGCACCCTTCGTCCCCTTTCGTATGCCACTGCTCCAGTACCGTGTTCATTGTGATCGTGCCTTCGTTCCAAATTTGAAATCACTTACAGAGCAAATACAGACATTTCAAGTTGATATAATTAGACCAAGTTTCTTAAAATATGATTTTTCTAACCCCTCCCCAGTCCCTGAAGAATTAGGTTGTTCATGAATTTGAAACCCTCATCATTGCATGACTCAGCTTGAGTCGCATGGGGCATCCAAGAACGTTCTGACAGGGATTACAAGTTGATTTTGATATGTTCAACTGATATTTCGTGTAGCTTCGGTGTAGCCGCATATGCATAACCTTAAAGTCCCTCAACATTTATTTCCTTGAAGTCCAACTCAGGAAATTTAAAACGTACTCAAAATAGAACACTTTTACTACAATTACGTTTGAAGGTATAGGTAGGGAGTTGCTGTCAAATAGCAACTCCCTGCAGGTATAGGTGTCTGTTCTTTGGTTCGACCATTGAACGGTGTCAGCTAGCTTGGTTCTAGGCTTTACATTGTCTTCTCAGCAGGTGTTAAATATGTAGGCCTACCTCTTTCTAACGAACATATTTCAACACCTACAGACAACCAGAAGACAGCGTTCTCCCACTAGCTCGTCGAGGCTTAGAGGATTGTGAAATGAGTGACTTATATTTATGTGATTGTAACCTGATGATTGGAAAGAGAAGCAAGTAGTAAAGAATAAGAAAGCAAAAAATATACAATTCTTCGATTATGCCTCCTCACACCTTGAGTTTGGACTGAATGATTTTGGGAAACGTTTGACATCTGCAAAAACAATTGACTAGAAATTTTTATGTTTTCATTGTTCTTCGTGGATATTGAACAGTGGGTGAATTAACCTTCCAGCTAACAAAGCGTAAAAGCCTCTATCATTTGGGGGAATGTACCAAACCATTTTGGGGCTACATGTTAAATATTCCCAGATGTCTGGAAATGGCTCCCCAGGTGTTAAAAAGTAATTTTCGAGACACCTCTTAATTGAAGATTTCACATCAGAGAAATAATCTTACCAAAGTTATGGTGAAAAGGTGCCATTTTTTAGGGTTGATGCGCAGTGCCTAACAAGGTTCTTGATGATTGGTTGACCGCTTTGTATTGTATTCATTGTACTCTTTGTTAAAGGGAGAATGCAGTCACCCCAATAAAGAATTGTAGGGCCTATAGTAGACTATCCTATTTCCTGAATGGCTCTTGAGAATCATGTGACAGTATTTTTCTCACTCAATTGTAAAATTTACAAGGAGCAACTGCTTGGTTTACCTTGAATATGCAATATTTATGTCCTAAAATATTATGAAAGATACTTGGAAGAGAAATAAGAAGAAATTTGTGACATTTAGCTATTGTTTCAAAATAAGTTTGGGGCGACTGCTTTTGACCTTTAAGGTCAGGATTGGATTAGGTTAGGGATTAGGGTTAGCGTTTTCCAATCAGGGAGCTGTTATGTGGATGGAGATATATCGAAAAGTTTAATTTATGCTAATACTTTAAGATCCACTAAACCGAGGGGAGATTATCAACGATAAACCGTTTATTTGGCGAAAAGGCATTTCTTTCCTTTGTTTGGTGGCTCCAATTTGATGGCATTCACCTAGCGATATCATTCAAGTCACGTAATCCTTTAACAAGTGGCCTGCGCAGAACAATATTTTGATGTGTAGGTTTGCGCAGCCAACATGTTTAGAGCAGGTGGTAATAAACTCGAAACGGCTGTTCAGTTGAACTTAAAAGAATAGAGTCAGCCCCTTCCTATACAAAATACCGTATGCAAAGTAGTTGACGAGGTATAAGTCTAACTTTTATTACAATAGTATGAAAGTTTCCGGGAGTTTCCTGAAATAACCAGATATAGATTCTTGTTCATATTTCTACATAAAACCTAATTGACATACTGTCATACGCGTCACCGAGCGTCGAAAGATGCAATAATTTTTTATTTCCCCGACGACTGGCGTTTTTTTTTCTTTTGTTTTTTACAGGAATGACTTCTTGACTAAACTGATAAGCACAGAAGTCCAAATTTGTGTAACACTTTTTCATCAGAATAATTTAAACCATGCAGAAAGGCCAAAGGCTTAGTGATTGCTTGATGAAAGGGTATGTTTCGTTGCACGGAGGTTTATCCCTCAAATTATCTTTCTTGACTATATGATTTTTTACGATGTTTAAACAATTTGACTTTACTGACATCACATGACCTTTGAACCCCACCAAAAATAACCAAAAATGATAAAAAAAAGTGTCTTGAAAGGGATTCGAACCCTGGCAGTCTGTAAGAAAAACCGAGCACTTCCCATTACGCACACCATCAACGAACTCGTTATATGAATGGTGTTTCTGATTATGCCATAATAACAACGTCCTTTACACCTGTTCATAATTAGGTAATTAAAATTAAGGTTATTAATATAACATTTATGCTTGTGAAAGAAATAAATGTTGCTGATGACCTCAAATGACCTTCGACCGCCAACAAACCCATAGGGTTCTCTCTTTAGAAGTATTAAAGTCCAAGTATTAAAAGTATCCATCATCCCTGTCTTGATATATCGTGTTTTTCGATGCTTTTGGTCTTTGATCTCTGAAGTCCTCAAGTGACCTCTGACCTCCACTGAAAACAATAGGACATTCTTCTCAATATGATTAAATCATATACGAAGTATGAAAAGTGTCCATCATTGCTATCTTGAGATATCGTGTTTTTGTGTTTTACATGTTTTAAGAATTCCGTATTTTCACCTCCGGTGACCTCAGTTAACCTTTGAACTCTACCAAAACCAGAGGTCCATCTTCTGACTATGACGCATTCACACGCCAAGTATGAAAAGTATCCATGCTTCATACCTAGACAGAGATATCGTGTTTAAAATGTTTTCGGCTTATGACCTCTGGTGACCTCACATTACCTTTGACCTCCACCGAAAACAATAGGGTTCTTCCTCTTAGTTTGATAATTTTATATACCAAGTATGAGACGTATCCATCATTGCTATCTTGAGATATCGTGTTTACCAGCCAAGCGTCACAATTCACACACACGCATACACACATACATACAGCAGGGAGGTTATACCACCTCCCTGCATACAGGGGCGTGCACTCGCCAGCGTGATTGCATAGATTCCTTTCGTCTCTGGCAAGGAATCAAAAAGGTTGTATACAAGTGATCACAATGCTTTCTGGTTCTGCATGTACTTATCTTGATTGCATGTACTTATCTTGATTGTCAGATGCCAAGAAATTTCACCCAACAGTGCTTAATTTCAAACATTTCCTCTTCAAAAATTTCAGGGGGTTAAAAACCCACCTTGAAGGGGTGGTCACCCCAGCTGCCCTAAAAAAAATGTTCTTTTATAGTGAATTTAGTGGACAACACTATGATGAAAAATGCTATTCAACAATAAACAAAAACATGTTTGGTTCAGGTGGGTTTAGCATGGCAGCCTTGGTTTCATTCACCTTAAAATTTAAATGCCTTCCAATATTGCAAAAACTGAAAAATCATCAGGCTTTGGGGCTAGTTGTGAGGGTTCATTGGAGATCTTTGAAGCAAAAATAGCCTTGGTATGATAATCGTACAGGGAAATGGTCGAACTGAAGTTACCAACTGGTTGAGCTCCAGTCATGCAACTTCACATGTCGACTGAAATTCTTTCATTGTGATAAGGCTGTGGAAAAGTTTAACATCATTCCTTTGAAGGCGCCAACATGAATTTTGAAACTCATGGTCAAACTTCTAATCTTTGTGAAGTTCTACTGATCTATGGACTACTACTGTCCATTCATGGAGCTACACTGTGTACCAGGCCATCGTAACACGACAACCACAAAGAAAATCATACATTGGTCTAACAGAAAACACCTTCAAAACTAGAAACGCAACTGCACTCAGCGAATACATTTGGAAGTTAAAGGATGCTAATGTCGAGCACTCTGTGAAATGGAAGCTTATAAGTAATGGCCGAGCCTACACTACATCATCTAAACTTGCAAGCTCTGCCTCGAAGAAAAGTTCTTCATCATACACAAACCTTCCTTAGCCACTTCAAACAAACGAAACGAACTCATAAGCCTCTTGTAGACATAGAAATAAACACCTTCTGTGTAATTATTCCAATAGGTAATGGGCTGTGATTTTTGCCCGACTCCAGACCTCACCTAACTGTCCAATCCCCCCCCCTACTGAGACAAAATATCTGTCCGATTTAGTCAGGTTTCTGACATTTGGGCCCGGCCACCCCAGCCCCCTGGCCCGTACGGCCATGTGTGCATCGATAGTAGTACGCCAGTGCTTTTCAGCCTTTCTTTTTGATTTCCTACCTGGTTGAAAACTTTTTCCATTCTTTTCACAAACATTTAACGAAAACTTACCACGTATTTTTTTCAGTCTTTTTTCTTTCCTATTTTGGAATGAAGGCGAAAATTCAATCGCTTCATTTACATGTTATCTGTTTGGTACGGGATCCACGATTTTGAAAAAAAAATCGTTTTGGTTGGTGGCTCACTTTGGGAGAGTGAAGATTACAGGCAAAAAACCCCGAAGGAGTACTAAGCGTTTTCCCATGATAATGTTAAAATAAACAATGTGCAATTTGGCAGTCACGATAATTAAAGAAAGAGTTGGGGTTAGATGAGGTTTTACGGCTCAAGTTCTAACCAATGGGTTAAATAAACAAAGAAACATGTTGTGAAATCGTGTGTCATTATGCAAATTTGGCAGGCCCAACATTTTAAAGGGGAAGAAGTGTGGTCCAAAGGAAATTTTTACCTCTATTAAATTATCAGAACAAAAATTACTATTGCTCTATATGTCTTAACATATCTGGAAAACTCTGGCCTCATGGAAGCTATTCCACTGTCCTCGACACCATGTCTAGGGGCATGGATTTCGGAATGTGCTTGCAAGTATATCTATGACATAGTGCAGGATAAAGGAACTAGAGTGCTCACTCCCCGAAACAGCTGTGATAGCATGGGTACTCGGCCGCCGTACAGTTCGTACACACACGCTCGGGGACAGCATAGCTTCTTGCCCCCACCTATAATGGCGGACGGGTCCCCATCACTGATCTACATGTAGATCAGTGGCTCCCCATGCAATCACAGCAGATTTGCGTACGCGGTATTAGGAGTGCGCACTCTTAGATCCTATATCCTACTTTATGATCTATGATCACATATTGTTAAAAATGACTAAGACGGAAGGTGTGGCCAGAGGTACTCCTCCACGAAATATTTAAAATTAAAAACTGCGAGTATATGTGATTATCTCGCTTATTAAAAGTACGGTACTCCTAAAGCATTGCATGACACTGTTCATTATTTTCAAGTGTCAGATAACAAGCCATTGACCTTAAGATCATGTGGGTGGGGTGTCAAAATGAACAAGACAAAACTGACTAGGCCAGGGCCAAATTTACCCAATAATTGAGACAACCTGTCGGTTACGGGCCCCCGATATTTTGACTTAATGGGGACCCCCGAAAAAAGGCATAAACGAGTAACTTTTATGGTTTAGCTTTCACATCTGCTTCTGACTAACTTAAACAGAAATCCTAACCTGATTTCTATATACCTAACCAAATAATATACTCTGCAGCTCGGAAGCTGTTACTGAGGCAAAGTAGTAATAACTTGAACCAAGAAGCGCTTACAACAATGGCAGAGATTCGCTTAGATTAGTGCTTCTCTTTCAGGTCCCAAAAGCCTTGAGGGGAATTGAGAAAGAGAAATGAGGATTGGGGTAAGGATTACTGGATTCTGATCGGATGAATAGCCTCGAAATGGTTAATATTTGATGGATTTTGATGGGCATTGCGGCTATTTTTAAGGATTTTAATGCTTTTTGCATCAAAAAGTCAGGTGTGACGTTTACATGTCTACAGATCTGTAAGTGTCTTCGGTTTGTTTTTGACTCACTGTGCATCAACGTTGCAAGCACGATGAAGCGCCTACTTTATGCAGGGCACAACGTCTGGCGATTATTCACGTGAAGGTAATTTACAACAGGGGCTATATTTTACAATTAAAATGATATTTGCATGCATTCGCTTGAAAATTTGACGAAAAGCGTCAATATAAACTAAAAACTCTTTAGGCTTCCGGGCTGACCGATGTGCGAGGTTACTTTCACCAGGGAGTTGCCAACATGCAGCACCTCCCTCGTTTTACTAGGTTGTGCAGTTGTGCATACGGACCTGTCCCTTAAAGGTCATAAGCTGTCGCCCCAAACTTATTAACAAACAAAAGCTAAATCTTACAAATATCCTCTTATATTCCTTCAATTATCTTTTACTAAATTTCAGATCATAAATATTGCATATTCAAGGTAAACAGGAGTTGCTCTTCGTGAATTTTACAATTCAGTGAGAAAAATATTGTCACATGATTCTGAAGAGCCATTCATGAAATACTTTCCCAGGGTAGGCCCACATTAATCAACGTTGGGGTAACTCTGCATTTTCCCTTTAAACAAAGAGATCTCTTGAGTTTGAAAAGACAGAGGGCTTGAAAAAAACTTACTATTGCCTTGCAGTTGAGTGTGTAACTTGTGTGTAGGTGTTATTTGCCGTAGGCTATAGTGTGTTACGCAGAGTGCTACTAGCCAGTTAGCTGCCCCTGAAAGCCACCTTTGAGATCATATGCTATATGCATGGCTGTGTGAGTCAGAGGATGCTTTCTCGTGCGTACAGTTAGGAGGGTTATGTGTATCCGTCTTCCCGAAGAAGTAATCAAACCTACCCCACGAGTCGCTTACCGTACGGTAGGACAAACACAAGAGACTCATGTTGACTAGGGTATGCCATGTGGGATGAAAAAGTTCCTGCGACCTTTACATAAACTTAAATACGTATGCTTCCTATAGCTTACTGGAAGGGAACGGAACTATGGAAGAAATCGAAACAACGATAATAAAGTGCGAAGGTGGCCGAAAATTTTGGGTTCACATTAAAAAACGCCCTATTGAGCAGTTGAGGACAAAAGCAGCTTGACCGTCGGGGCGACTCCAGGTCACCCGCCGTCGGGGACTACATAATACTGTGTATAGTACCAACTAAGGCTTTGAAAGTGGAAAAACTCCCCAACGACCTTCCCCAACAGAATGCATGCTCCTGTCCTCTGTCTAGCGCCACCCTTGCCGCGGGGGCCTTTTGGCGCTTGTTCCAGGAGGCTATCTAAAATCTAGACTACTACGAACTATGGTTATAGTACAGCTAGAGAGCCTCTAAACAGCTGCATCTTTGCTTCGCACTCTTTTTGCTTTTCTTTTTTTTTTCTTTCTTTTTTTTTGTTTTCATGTGTGGATGGCCTTTCACCGTGTGCGGGTACACCAACGAAAACGCGAAACAAACTTGTTTCGTGTTTTCTGACGTCCGTGTGCATTCCGGCTTTAAGCTTGCCATGGTCATTTTGTAAGTATGCGTCGAGTGGAAGTAGAATTTCAATACCAGTGATAGGACTGGTACGTACTACACTTTCATGTATTCCCAACTGAGAACTAAACCGGAAGGGCAAACACCGAACAAAACCGTGACTAATCACCATAGGAGTTTCACCATAGGAGTTAACGTGCCTCTCAATCCAATACGGTAAGTTATAACGTACAACGTAGACCCTGACCACTTTGACTTGAGTTTTTACTTTGTGATAATGTTAAAGCCAGAACTCAATCAAAAAGTCTAATTAATCAAATTTTTCGCTGTGCCAGTACTACGTAGCCATTTACGTACACTTCGATAGCCGCAAGTAACTTGCGGGCCGCCACCTAAAACCCTAGGCTCTCAACTTCCAACACTTTAACGAAAGACCATACCTCGAATGAAGTGTGCTGTGTTAGACTGTCTGTGATCGCAACAAACGGTAGAAATCATCGTAAATGTTCGATTACTAAGCAGATGTAAAGATTGAAACATTGTGTTCAAACATCCTTTTTAAATGAATCAAACTGATTAAACCTTTCTTAATTTTTATGAAGTTTTGTATACATAGTAATGGAAAATTACTTTTAAACTTCTTTTCACGTGAAGACCTAAACAATCTGACCCAGACAGTAAAGATTCTCCATACTAAGTTTATAGACCGGGAGTCCAGAGTCTGGCAGAGGTTTAGGTGACGTGGGAAGATTACCAATTTTCATGTTCATTTCTCGGGTCTAACATGAGTTCTGACGTCAACGAACTGGACGTGTGACGGGTTCCTGGTGTTATGTGTAGTACTGACTAGTAATGGGGGTAACTAACCATAGTCCCCCAGGTAGGCTACATGACCTAAAAGTTTACCATCTGAAGTCAACCAGTAATTAAAGGCCATACCCTCGACATCATTGAATGAGGCTTACCAGACATTTTTAGTGTTGGGAGGGGTTGCCAGACGCTAGTTACGACCCCCGGGAAGTAAGCTAGGTGACCTCGGAAGACTACCCATTGAACCTTGCAGCAAAATATTTTGAGTGCCTTGGTGAATACGAAATAGCCAACGTCAGACATTTTGAGTGTTGGGAGGGGTCTACCAGACGCCCCTAAATGTACCCCGGGGGGAACTCAGCTAGATGTTCCGGAGGGCTACCCCAACGGAAATTATCCCAAAATATTCAGCGTGCCGTTGTGAATGAGAAATGACCATTGTCAGACGTTTTAAGTGTTGGGAGGGGTCTGACCGACCCTAGTGTGACCCCCGGGAAGTACGCTACATGACTTCTGAAGGTTACCCAACGGAATTTTCGGCAATAGGTTCAGCGTGTCTTTGCGAATGAGAAATGACCATAATGAATGTTATTTTACATATGTTGGAAAAACAGGCCAGACTCCCTTGAATAAGCCCCTCACTTTCACGAAAAGTAAGATGACCTCGGGAGGGTTACCCAAGTACAACAAAATACTCAGCGAACACCAGCGGGTAATAACAATTGTTTAATTCCAGACATTTAAAATGCAATTCTATAATATCTTTGTCAACACGCTCTGTTAATATACCTTCCTGATCTCCCAAGTTCCTCACAAACATTTAAGTAGATCTACTTAACATGAATGATGTCCATTGCCAACGATTAACATCTAAGAGGGGAGACAAAATAACAATGTATACAGCCTACGTGTTTGGTTTCCAAGGAAAAGAGGACTGTTACTTTAGTCAAATAACTTTAAGAAGTATTAACCTGTTTTAAAGGAAAAATGGGGTAAATCACCCTTAATAATGGAAACTAGGGGCATTCTAAGGCAATGTCGAACGGCATGCAACAATACTCACTAAAATGTCTACACAAATGTCAGTTTTTCGGAGGCATTCGTGATTACCTACCTTATCCTGTGGTTGTTCCATTTTACGCTATGTATGTCCCTGCAGGACGGCTTGGGCCCATAGGGGGCAAAAGGCAATCATGGAGGGGATACTAAGGAGGATGAACACACCTCACTTTTGACAAGGACGATGGCCTGTACAATCACCTCACCCCCCCCCCCCCACACACACACACACACACATTTTCACAAATATGCTTTTCGTTTTATTTCAGTTTATCATTTGCATTACTGTAGCTATGAAAAATAAAGCAGATCTTTACATAGCTTTTTAAAACTGTGTTCTGTCAGTGACCAGCGAGATTGCTCCGATGCAAATTAGTCCCACCAACAAAAAATAGATTAGAACACCATGGGTACGGCATGAATAGAACTTCTGTTTTTCAGGCTGAAGAGTTTATAAAGCCACTGTGGGCATTATTGAATTATTAAAGCCCCGAATACTGTATCGTCATGCTTCTTTCCAAGCCTTAGGCGTACGATAGACATAAGGGGAGAGACGTGTCCCCTACTTTAGAACAATGCCTGTAGCCAAGGGGGCAAGGCAGGGACTCCATCCAATAAAATTTTTACACCCCTTAGAAAAATTCAAACTAACCATTGCTTTACTGCATTTCAGTATGCCTCCCCCAGTGACGTGGCCAGGGGTGAGGGCTGGGGAACGTAACCCAAGAAAGTGTCGTGCCCCCTTGTGCCCCCCCAAGTGAGATTGAAACTTTTAAAAAATGTGTAGATGTTTTTAAATTTTTAGCGTATAAATAATTCGTTGACTTGGCTTTCTCAATAGCGAATGTTTGGAATACAGTACTCCAATTTTGTGATATTTTTATTCCAAGACAATACGGTCATTCAAAAATCCATTTTTAAGAAAATTTTAATTGGGAGATCCATCTTTTTTACAAGGCCACACACCAAGTGGCTCATTGAAAAATTTGGAATTGCATGAAAAAAGTAATGAAATAATGGTTGAAAGCTCATATTGCTTGTTTGTGAGTGCCATCAGACCAAATCAACAAAATTCTTGGTCATGTTTCTTCTAGTTTAGTGTTTAGTACGGTAAGATCTTACTATAAGCAAAATTTCGTTGGTTGAGTTCCAGTAGTTTCATAGGTAAAATGGATGAAAGTAATTCATTCATTCATTTCCGGCACAATGTTGCCTTTTCTTGGATGTAAAACTACTGGCACCCTAAGTTATGTATAACTTTGAATCTTAGAAGAATAGTTTTAAATTAGGTTTAGTAAAATAGTGGGGCAGAATTCCATCTATATACTTGTGTTTGAAAATCTATTTCCGTATAAAAAAAGTCATCAGATCAAATCAAAAGTGTCATTTCTTCAACATATCTTGCATGGTAAGGTATTACTGTAACCAAAATTATATTGAATGAATTTGAGCACTTTATAGGTATGTAAATTTATTCATTCTCGAAAGAAATCAGTCTAGACGAAGTTTAATTTTTTTAAAGATTTGTTTCTGTGAAAGAAGCAATGAACATATGTAAGCATGGTGAGGTGGCAAGTACTCAGTAGGGGCATTTTTAAATGAACACAACTTTTCCATCGCAATTCAGAGATATTAAATTCACTGGATGGAACTATAAATTGGTGTTTTCTTTATTCCATTCCATCTGACTATGCATGTAAATACAACATACGCCTGTATCAGCTCAACTGTTCTGTTGCATTATTTTATGATAAGCCATCCGTTTCATATCAACAAAAGTCTACAATTATAGAAATGATAACTTCTTCATCCGGTATTAATGAGATTAATATTTTAGTTACTTATTGGAGTAGTTTTACCTCCAATACAACTCACTTTGAGTATCCTAAATTTGTATTAAGAATATAGTACAGGCCATGTCTAAGAAATTGCTCTAGAATGGTGTCTTAAAATACATCGTGGAAAGTAAAACCCATGAGCTTCCGGAGGCTTGTCTCCTTGGCCCCCATCGAGGCATCGCCTATGAACCTAATTATGGGGCCTTTGTGCGTCTAGACCCCAATCCGCCACGTGAAGTACCCTCGCTTCGCGCTCTGCGGCGCCCCTAGCAGCCTAGTTCCTCAGTTAGTATTTGCCTGTGTCCCTTGCATAGGCGTACCGGGGTCAATATTTCCGGGGGTCAGGGATAATTTTTGCTCGAATTTAATATTTGGACCAAGTTATCCGAAGTTTCATACCGCTGTGTCGGTTGCAAAAGGGCATAATTCATTTTCTTGGCTGTCTCATTTGCCCCAATGGATCCACCATTTTTGCCCGAATTGGGAGGACGTATGCTCCCCCTGCCCCCGCCTCGTACGTACGCTTATGTCCCCTGTGAAATCGTTGTACCCCCAGTGCCCTAGCGTCAGTTTGAAAAGTCTGGCCACTACTCCGACCTGCTTCGAACCCTCCTGGCATATTGCACTCTTAGCAAAAAGGGTTCTTTATTTGTTCCACATGAAGATCTCTATAGGTTCTTCGAGAATTATTTACAGGAATTACTTAACAAAAAAAGATTCTGCCTGGAACCCTTTATCACCTTTTGTCCTCCAGAAAGAACCAAAAAACCCTTTTTCTTAGAGTGTGATCTGAGGAATCTGCTAAACTTGTAATGACGGAAACTGGGACATTATTCAAAATTCAAACATTTATCTTTATCTTCACAGTTCTAGAGCCTTCTGTAAATGCTTAGAATTGGTAGAAGTGGCCGCGTGCTGTCATATACTAATTTATTGGAAGAAGGCATTTTCTCCAGGTTAACCTTGCAAAAAACGATATCAGACTACCGAGATTTTAATTAGTTTACCCATGGAACCGCTCCCACATAAACGACAAAGTAAAGTCAGCATTATACTACGTGTCCGAAGACAGGGTGAACAAGTCCACGGGAAACACCCGTGGGTAACTCCCAGGGCTCGGCCCCTGTGTGCGAAAAAACCATAATATTCATGACCTTTTTGGTATTTTCATAAAGAAACTTTTCAACCAATTTTGGTATTCCAGTTTCCCTTCTGTTTCCAAGAATTTAAATGGGCATAGATACGCTCAACAGTAAACTAATATTAAACACTGAACCTATTCTTATTTCGCAAGGAATTTGGAATATGAAGTGAAGGACAATACGCGTTAATGGAGGAGAAACAAGCCAGAGACATTTTTATCCCTTCTTAAAGTGGATATTTCCACTGCGTATCCACGGCTAAAAGATCTGTAAACCCTAGCCAAAGACTTATACCAATGAGGGAGCCGCGTCACTATCTCAATTTAATACTGTGGGTGATATAAATTAATGGAAAATAGATAAAACTGTAGGTGTCTATGCAGATGTTCTACTTTAACTTTCCCAAGTTGAGGGACGAATCACCATATCCACCTATCCCCTCCTCTACATGGTCGCCTTGTAAGATCGACAGCGTTCGACTAAATTAATGTCAACGCCATAACTGGATGTAAGGTTGGGATGAAGGGTATACATGCGCTTATACGAGGCCACTACACGGGGGGTTGTAGTACTGACCTGAATATTCAGTCTTTTGCCATCGCTTTTGAACACCTAGTTGAAGAAAAACCTTAGAATACCTAGTCGGTTAGCTCACATAACACACAGTCTGTCGAACAAACACACAAAAAAGAAATGAAATTACCTACCTTTCATTTTTAACTTGACACTTTCATTGACGTTACAAATATTCGGAAAGGTCCTCCGGTGTTAACTTGCAGGCACTCATCTTATTGTAGAGCCTGGTAGTAATGTTCACCTTTGCTTATGCTCACCAAGTTAAGGTGGAATTCAGTAATGCTCGTCATTTAAATTCACTTTGATTTTTACGGTCCTCAGTTAAATCGGGTTAATACTACTTAAAGCTATTTTATTTGACTAGGAACAGTCCTCTTTTCCTTGAAAACCAGACACGTAGGCTGTATACATTGTTATTTTGTCTCCCTTCTTAGATGTTAATCGTTGGCAATGGACATCATTCATGTTAAGTAGATCTACTTAAATGTTTGTGAGGGACTTGGGAGATCAGGAAGGTATATTAACAGAGCGTGTCGACAAAGATATTATAGAATTGCATCTTAAATGTCTGGCATTAAACACTTATTACCTGGTGTTCGCTGAATATTTTGTGGTAAATGGGTAGCCCTCCCAAGGTCATCTTACTTCCCGCGAAAGGGGCCTCTTAAGGGGGGTCTGGCCTGGGTATGCAACATTTAAAAAGTCATTCATAATTCACACAGTGTTACAGTTCTGGACATATTGCGGCGGCGCGTTTTATTGGGTAAAGTTTCGAGGTCATCTTGCCTTCTTCCGCGGGCACACGCAGGAATCAGTCTGGCAAGAGGTTCCAAAAATGAAAATGCCCGACAATACTCAGCATCGCCCAATTCTTATTCACCAAGGCAAGCTGTAAACTTTGCAGTGAGTTTATTTGGTAATTATTCCTGGTAATCTAGGTTGCTCACCATCGAGGGAGGCACATTCAGGGACGTCTGGCAGACCCCTGCCATCACTAGACACGTCTGGCAATGGTCATTTCTTATTCATTACGGCATTTTGCGGTTATTTTCGTTGGGTAGCCTTCCGAAGTTATCTAGCTTATTTCCCGGGGGTCATACTGGCGTCGGGCAGACCCCCAACATTTAAAATTTCTGACAAGCCTCATTCAAAGATATCGAGGGTACGGCCTTAAATTACTGTTTGACCTCAGAGGGTAACCTTTCAAGGTCACGCAGCCTACCTGGAGGACTAAGGTCAGTGACAACTATTACTACACCCAACACCGGGAACCCGGCAGACGTCCAGTTCCTTGACTTAGAACCCATGTCAGACCCAGTAATGAACATGAAGATTGGTAAGCTTTCCAGGTCAGCTAAATCCTCAGGGCTCCAGGTATTACTTTTAACCTATCCTGGAATTTACTTTTTCGAAAGTCCCTGCAGCTGGATGCCAACTGGTGAAAACCAAACTTTACCCCTGAAGAGGTTCTACTCCCCGAAGGAGCTATGTTCCCTGATGGGACATCAAGACTTATACATGACTGGGTGTCAGCCAGTAGGCTGATTCAGAGTAGGTCTGCCATGCATGGCCCCATTCCAGACTAGCTCAGTGGAACAATGCATGCATTATCATGCATGATCAGTTCCTCCACATATTGCTGTGTGTGAGCATCTAGGAACACAACTGACTGCATAAGTCATCACTGACTAACCAAAGAGAAGCTATTGTTTGAATTAATTTCCATCAAAGGGCAGTAACCAATCGGCGTTTATAGAGATAGGATCATAGCTTGTTCCTTAATATGTTTGAGGCAAGATTTTAGGGCCTTCAATAACTTATCATTCTTTTAATTAGCTATATACCCTAAAAATAAACTCCGCCTTTTAAAATGACTGGTTTGTTATTAATATAGCGGTATTTTAGTTATTTCATTTTCAGTACAATAACAATAGATACTGTATAGAAAACAACGTATCGAATGACCACTTATAGGATAAACTAAATTAATACATGGGCATCAAAAAGAGCAAAACAGTTCGAACACTGATAACTCAATTGAACATATTGATGGTTCAACCCCCTCATGTCACTTTGAAAATTGACCAATCAGGTATCTTTCACCACAAAACTACTCTAGTCGATTATCGGCCAGAAACTTTAGAACATGTTTGTGTTATCGGAGGACGAAAGATCTGTGCGTTAAAACAACTATAGACAACCTCAGTCTAGAGAGAATAGATTTCCAAACAGGAATTTTCTTAGTGAGTTTGAAACTTTTGTCAATGAAATCGCAATGTTAAATTGTAAGATACTTATAAGTGGTGATTTCAATATACACACTGATCAAGCGGAAAGAGCTAATGTGAAACATTTTTTGTGAATAATAGCTGAAGCGGGATTCACACAACATATCTCTGTACCAACACAAATAAATAGTCACAAAGCTGGTCTCCTTCTTTATAGAATAGAAGACAATGTAATTACTAACTGGAAAGTGCAAAATAAATTAATGTCAGATCACTTTCATATCATATGTAATCTCAAACGAAGAAAGCTGAGACATTGAAAATTCAACCTTTAGCCAGTTTTTTTGTCAGAGGGGGCAAGAGCACCAATATTTCCCCCAATTAGTGATTCCTAGTAATCAGTGTTCTCCGCAGGTCCCAATTTTGTCCGGGTGCTTTTCCTCTGACCTGGCTGATGTGACTGATCGCCGTCCTGGGGGAGGGGTCTAAGGGGAGGGGTATCCCCCTCCCCTTTGGAAAATTTTTGCTCATATAAGGTGGGCTAGATGCAAAATGGTGCCACATTTGGTGCTAAATGTAAACTGAATACATCACCAAGAATTCCTATTTTTTAGGAAGCTTTTTTTACCTTGCTTGTCTTCAGGTCTTGGTGAATTTTTCTTGAGTCCTACTGGTAGATCAGAATCACAATGGGTGAAGTACAGTAATTAAGTGAACCCTGGTACACCTTTCCCTTCATCAGTTCACCACATTCACCACAATCAGTCCAAATTTTACGAGGACCTGCCCTTGTAGCAGAGTATAGCACTTGACCACTGACCCATTCTAACAAACTGCATACCACAATGCTGCTTCAATTATCAAGAAACATTGGAAGTATACAGAAAAAGGACAGAGTCCCTTGTCAGAGGCCCAGAGATCCCATGCTGTATAGAACAGATAGTAAAACATAACTAGTGCAACTATAAGCATGGCGTCATCATTCCATCTCTGAAAACCTGAATAAAGACTGGTTGTGCCAGTGTGGCATATACTTTTAAATAAGTAAAGTGTACTGGTTGAGAAATTTAAAATTTTACCAGATCATGCGAAAATTTCACCATATATTCACTTTCAAAATTTCCCCCAAGATTTTCCAGAGGGGGCAACAGCTTTAAGTAAACCATGCAACTTTTTCTCAAATGACATTTGATGCGCACCAGAAAAAGGCCACAAAAGACAAAATTTGTACATTTTTCTTATAAATAGCCAAAGTGATTCGGGCTAACGGCCTGCCAATTTGGAAACAGTAGCAAATATCACTCAAGTTTTCTTACAAGAAATATTTTTGTACCCATATTTATCCTTGATGTGGTCAGGTTTGTGTTAATGGCGTGTTTGAAAGAGGATGGGGGCACAGGCCCCACCTTCGAAATCCTGCACACGCCACTGGTTTGTGTTAGACATGATCGAGCACACTGAAGTTAAAACTTTACAGGATGTCTCTCTTTCACACATTTTGAAATGCCTTTGATAGCTTTCCACATCAATGTATGCCTATAACTAGACGCAAGTATCTCCGATGGATCCGGGCAAAGCGCACGGAAACGGAAACATACATTTTTCGGATAAATTTGTCATTTTTTGTTTTCACCTTTACCTATTACGACGCTGATTTGTAGTTCTACTCTTTGGGGCAAAGGATTTGGGGACTCCGCTGGGTCCGGACTCCGGACCCATTTGACCCGATGGTAAATCCACTTTTGAGACCATCAACTTGTCTAATATGGTAACATAAAGCTGGCGAATAAAACTAATTATACTGGTTTCATATAGCAAGTCTGCAAAGTCTGCAAAATTTTACCAAATCATGCGAAAATTTCACCATATATTCACTTTCAAAATTTCCCCCAAGATTTTTCCAGAGGGGGCAACTTGCCCCCCTGTCCCCCTGGCTACGCCACTGCGTCCCTACTGTTATCCAAGACCTTCTTATTGAATCTTGCCGAGTTACGCAAAATGCAAGGATCTTGTTTGCCACAACGAAAAATCTCCCTCGACAATCTTGGACAAATATTGTCTTCTGTCTTAAAGAATACGCACAATATAAAACCGACCACGGATGCCGTGGTATAATTCGTCGATCCATGAAGCCCGTCGAGTTCGCACGCGCTGTGAAAACCTGTGGCGAAAAATCCGCCTTGAAGTCGATGATGACATCTTTTTCGAACAGAAAAATGAAGTGGATCGCTTGATCACCCAAGCAAAGTGTGACTACTTCAAAGATCAACTCTTTAGTGCTACTAATAAAAAGCAATTTTGTGTTCTCAACAAGCTGTTAAATTATGGTGCGAAAGTTCTTCCTTTTGAAACATCACATTTGGCAAATAGATTTGCGTCTTTCTTTATCGAGAAAGTGAAGAGAATTAGGGACAGTATGGACTCACACACCCGTGGTAATAGTCATGATGAAAACGAATTGAGCAGTTCACAACATACAAGTGAAACGAATGAATTTGTTAATGGTCAACTTAGTAGGACAGGCCAGGAGGGTGATCTATCCCAGACGTTATTCGGCTGAGTAATCTTAGGCCAGTGACGAAGGATGAGGTCGTTAATCTATTTAAAGAAACTACCAGGCAAGTCTTGCCTGCTTGATCCAGACCCCACATGGCTTTTGAAGAAACGTTCGTCTTGCTCTGTTCCCTTTTTGACTATGTTAATATATGTTTCCTTTTCATCTCGGGTTTTCCCTGACTCCCCCAAGGAAGCGATCATTTCTCCGATCATCAAAAACAGACTCTGGAGATCATTGAAATGTCTGCTGCTGATCGCTTGACTGATCACTTAAACAGGAATAACTTGACTGAAAACTATCAATTTGCTTGCAAGCCTTTCCACTCTACCGAAACAGCTCTTTTACAAGTAAAAATGATTTCATATCTGCAATTGAAAAACACCAGGTCGCTCTCCTAGTTATGCTAGTTTTTAATACTGTAAAGGGCCGAGCGGAATTTTAATAACCGTCACAGATGAGGTTTGAGTTGGGGGATAGGCCTCTGTTGTAAAACGGAGGTGACTTCTTGTTCCGTCGGAGAAACAGAAAGACAGAAAGAAACAGGACTCAAGGAGTTAAAGTAACTAGAACCATCTATTCCGTTCTGACTAGGCAAGTATGGACAAGGGTAGGAGCTTCAGAATACCATGGCTACCGGACAGTCAGTCCAAGGATCCGAAGCACTAAAATCACGAAAATCATTATCTTTTATACTCTTCGCTTACTAAATAATCAAACATGATTGGTCAGAACGAGTAATTAATAAACATAAAGCTAATACTTAATATTGATTGGTCAGTCACACTTATCAGGGAGGACGCCCTTACTATCAAAGCCTATGCTGAAAGATCATTCAGTGAAAAGTCGTCAAACTGTACACATCGACAAAAGCTAGAGCGACAAAGTTACGTTACGTATACAGACGGAATGATTCCGTTAGGAATATTCCGTCAGTCAAGAGAAATTCTATAACCTATTCCGTGGCAAAGTATTCCGTTCGACGGAGTATTCCGTCGAGTGATGTTCCCTTAATACATAATCTACTTCGTTTCAAAATTATTCCTTTCAGAGGATCCTATTCCGTTCAAAGGAATCTATTCGGTTCAAAGGAACGTTTTACGCCCTTTAAGAAATAACCCGATTTACAGTTATTCTAGGAGGTTCGCGATCGGAAAAGGGTAGTTTCTGTCTTTACTTCTCTCCTTGAAATTGAGGGCGCTTGTTAAATGTTAAAAACCGCCACAATACTATAGACCATTCAATTTTTGTTAACAGTCTATTTCAAGATTTCTTCGTCTCAGACACAGCACTACACTGGTTTGACAGCTACCTACGTAATCGAAAAAACAGGGTATTCTCGAAATCTCGTCGGAGACTCATGATACGGAATACGGCTTCCCCCGGCCCTAAGGGTCGATCCTGGAACCACTTGGGTACAGTATGCACGCACCCTGTCGGCAAGATAATCCGCAGCAATAACATTGGATATCTTATTAATGCTGACGATACGCAAATGTATGTTACGTTTGATCCTAAAATACCAGGTGCTTGTAATGATGCTCTCTGCAAGCTGCAAAGCTGTATCAAACAAATTAAAGATTGGATGGTAGTCAACAGACTACAACTTAATCAATCCAAAACTGGGTTCTTTATTTCTGGTTCCTCAAGATCTATTTCCCGCCTTAACACTGTAATACTTGACCTTGGTGATGTGCAGATAACACCAGCAACGTCACTAAGGAATCTTGGACTCATGTTTGACACTTGTTTACCTATGACTGATCCGATGTCCTCCATTGTAAAATTATGTTAATTATTATTTACGCAACTTATCTCGCATACGCCGTTTTATGGATGAAGCTACCTGTAAACTAGCGGTCCAGGCACTCATTTTCTCCAGAATATATTATGGTAATGCTTTGTTGTTAGGAGGCACTGAACACGATCTAACACTACTTAAAAGGCTGCAGAATACAGCTGCTCGACTTATTCTTTTAGTTGAACGTGAACTCCCTTGTACTACACTATTGTAACGTCTTTACTGGCTTCCAGTCAGACAGTCAGAACTCGTATAAATTTCAAAATTCTACAAGTGCTTGCACTCCCAGACCCCAGATTATCTTTCTGAACTCGTTAACCTCAACATACCCTACTCGATCTTCTAATGACTAACTCCTGCTCCACATTCTAAAGACAAGAACAGTAACCGGTGACAAAGAGTTCCAGAAAGCTGCACCACGCCTATGGAATGATCTCCCACGAAACATCAGGGAGGCCACATCCCTTCATCAAGTCCCGACTTAAAACTTACCTTTTTATTTTGGTTGATCACTAGTTAGCACGTTGTGTCTTTTCATGTGTTTGCTTTTTCGTTTCTTGTCTTATTGATTATTTTTGTAATTTTATACGGTTTGCAATGTGTTTTAGTTTTTGTAAAGCGCTGTGTTCATTGTCAGGGCGCTATATAAATGCTCTTTGGTATTGGTATAATTAGGCCATAGGGTAAGTTTGGAAAATGCAGTCACCCCAATCAGAGTGAGTGTGCCCGGTCAATCTAGTTCATGAATGGGCTATTTTGATCATGTGACAACATTTTTGTTAGTGAATTGTGAAATTCAAGGAGGATTCCTCCTTGCTTTACCTCTTGTTTATAAAAGTAACGTTCAAAACATATTCAGAGTTGCTTGTAATGCAATACGAGGAGATCTGCAAGAGTTTGCTAACTTTTCAGTTAAAATTTTGGGGTGACTGCCTATTGCCTTTAATGGTCGAAGCATAGAGAACCAATCAGTGATTACCTACTAAGTTTGTATTTCAAAACCCAAGGGGACAGACACGGGATGGGTGGGAACTTTTCCTGTGTCAAAATCCAATTTGAGGATGAAAATGAAAACTGCCATCCCATCAGGGAATCTTTGGAGTATTTCAGCTGTTCCCATCTGTCTCCAAAAAGCTTGTTCACCCCCCCCCCCCCCTCATTGCTATGCCGCTAATTCTTTCCCTTGTGCCTGCTTCTTGGAATTGAGTTCCATCTTCGCAAATGTCGCAACCCCCCCTCCCAGCTCAGACCAGCCTACGCCCCTGATTTAGTACGTGGAGGTGTAAGTAATAAGCTATACAAAGCAATATAGAAGTTTGGACATACAGGGAGAAAGTGTAGAATATTCAGGAAATGTGCAGTAGGCCTGCAGCAGGAGATTCTAAAGAGGAGTCAAAGACAGGAAAAGGTGGAAAAGAAAATTAAAGCAGTTGGAGACAAAAAACTGGACTTCAACGACCGTAGCCTACAATGAGTGAAGTGAATGTAAAGGCGGGGGAAAATAAATAGGATCTAGAACAGGTAAACAGCGGACTCTGTTTGCTCAGCTCCTCAGCTTCTCAAACCACCCGTTGGGGATATGACTGAACAAGGAATATGCCGTACAGCCTGCTACGTAGGCAAATGTCGAATGTGACCTATGGGAGGGAGATTGGAGGATACCAAGAAGAAACTGCGTTTAATTGAATTACAGCCCAGTGCAGTTGAAGATGAAGAACAAATCAGAAGGAAAACCATAAGTCAGTGAAGCAATGGAGAGGGAAGAGAGGAGAAACAGAATTGTTATTAGTAACTTAACAACGGATGATTTGTAAGGGAAGTGAAAGATTTATTACAGAGCCTGCATGGGTATTTCAGAAGAGAAAACAGTCAGATACAGCTGCAAGACAAGATATGAGTGTAAAAGTTGAGAACAAGTAAATTAAAAATAAGGTTACGCGAAGAGCAAAAATTTGAGAAATGATGTACAGTAGAAAGACGTGTAGGTGCGAACAGGCGTGACATACAGGCAAAGGAAGGAAGAACTTAGGAACGAAATGACAGCAAGGGTCCAAAAAAGAGAAAAGCAGTTATGAATGAAACATGCACACCTTGTGCAAATCACTGAAATACAGTAACAGTTACAGGAAGGAAGCTTCAGAGAGGGAGGACCCCTTCGAAAAATCAGTAGTAATCATTTGCGTGGATCATGGGGGGCGGGGGACGCGTCCCCTCACTTTTTCAATAATACAACATAAATTACGAATTGACACTACAAATTAAAAGCTAAATTGCGCCCAAATATGGCACCATTTGCCATATAGACACCTTCAAATTTCCCTTTTTTCCTTAGATTCCTCCCCCAGGACGGCGATTTACAAATGATGAAAAATCCCCCCCCACCTTTGAAGATGGATCCACGCCCTTGATAGCAATCAAAAGGTAATGAAATGTACATACATGTAAATTGACAAAGCAGGAAACAGTATTAACAATATTAAATTGTTCTTGCAAAGATCATCAGTAATAAAATTGAGTTATTGCAAGTGGATGCAGCGGAATATAATTTTAATGTGTTTATGACAGAAAAACATGGTTGAATGAAACAATTAATGATGAACCAATTCATCTACAGAATTACGATTCTTGTAGACAAGACAGATATGGCAGAAGTGGTAGTGTGGTACACTCAGGTGTAGCAATGTTTGTGAAGAGAGTAATGCAACACATTGTACATTCTCGCGGCATTTGACCCTTTTCTGTTTACTGTGGGATGTTCCTTTCAGCTTTAAGCGTAGGATTTCTCTGATCCCTGACAGTTACGTTACGAAATGTCCTTTGAAAAAAAGAAACAAAACGTTTTACGCTTTGACCGATAATGTGTACACAGTGTAGTTCTGGCCCCTGCACTAAATTTGACGACAAAATGGAGATCGCATGCATATGGATGGCTATGTACCTACTGCCTCATGTAGTGAGATGGAAGATACAATAGCATTACCAAAAATTCTTCTGAAGATTTAGTGGCATGGCCGTGGCTTCATTGTTTTAATGTATAAGCCCAATTTGCTGCACTTGGAAGATAAAAGTAGCCTCTTTCGTTCTAGTTTGAATTGATCCGATTGACTGATTGCACTTAGGGCTTTGGGCCATATTACTGTTTTAGGAAGATTTAAATTGTACTTTCCCAACTGTATGGGAGCAGAGGTGGAGTTTTTCTTCAAGTCGAATCCCCAAAAGAGTGCTGTTCATTATCTGTAAAGATAATGGCGCTTCCTGTGTTTCCTGTCGAGTAGCTTTAAGGTAGGGCTTTAGATTTTATCGACCAGTACAGGCTGCGGTGTGACGTGCACGGCTGACGGATTTGTCGAACAGCACTTTTGTAGTGACAAGGTACTGTTGGTATGATGCCTTCATAAAATGACGTTAAAATGGCCTTAGGAAATGACAGTAAATCATCTTAATAGCATTCTACATTTTGAAAACATTAAACTTTAAAAGAAAAGTTCACTGTCATTTGATTGCAGGACAAAGTGGGCTAGATTAGGGCACTGTCCATTTACACCCGCGGCGATGCGCAGTGACGTCATCAGGATAAATAAGCCACGCCCTCGATACATGACGCAAGGCAACCATAAGTAGGAGGATAGCGAATGAAGGCAAGCCATCCCCGTCTTTGTAACATAGAGGTAGTACTTCCATGTTTATAAGGTGTTATTCATTCCTATACGATTCCTTTACTATCAGACTATGAGAAACAGAATGACGTCACATGACTTCCTGTGAGCTGGTTACCTTGTATCGCGTCTGGTCTAAAAGGATGCGTCATCGTTACCGGTACATCCAAGCCTCCTTGTTCAAACTCTTCGTTCAAATAACCTTCTGCAGTGTGTAGATCAATAGGCCCGAGCACCCGTCCTACTTCTGCCCCTTTCTTCGAAGACGGCCGGTAATGTTTAATTATCTCGATTATAATTTTGAGGCCAACAAAATCCTGGAGATCTCATGCAAGGGTTCTTTCCCAAATTTTCCTTGGGAAGGTTTCCTGCTCTCCCACTCGAGACGCACTTTTAGTGCTCTTATATGTGAGAGTTTTGCCTTCACGAATGTGCCCCACTTTTATCCAAAGCCTGGATTCGCCCATGATTCTTTCTTGACCAGTTTGCGTAATATTTTTTCGTCTATTTGTGTGAATGTCGTTGACCACACCTTACACTGAGTGAGATATGCTGTACCATCCGTACTTATGCATTCTGTTTACAGGTGTTATACCATTAATTCGCACACTTGATCAAGTTAGTTCTCCGCCCCTACATGGCCTTTGAAGAAGTTCTGGACCTGGAAATGCCAACCTTCTAGTTTTGTATTTTCAGTCACATACGGTATATTTTCAAAGATATTTTCCTTGTTATAACAATACATGCATCATAATTATTATATTGGAGGCCATTTTGTTTTAAGGCCATTTGATTGACCTGAATTCCTTCAGAAAAGTTTATAAAAAAAATCAGTTTTGAATATAGGCTATATCATAAAATATGGATAGATATTAAGAACAACTCTTTCAAATATATTTTTGATGATTATTTTCCTCATTATAATAATATATTTCAATTATTAATTCGACAGTTACGTCGTTTTTTCGGCCATCTTGGTTGATCTGAATGCAGCAGAATAATTTAGGAACATACTTTTAATATTTATCATAAAATTTGTTGAGATATTTAGAGCAACTGTGTTGAAAATTTTTTAATTATTATGTTCGTTACTATTGTAATATATTGCAATGATAAAACTGGCTGCCATTTTGTTTTCTCGCCATCTTGGTTGACCTGAGTTTCAAACGGAAAAGTTCTTAGAATTAAATTTTGAATATTTATCATACAATTTCGACAGGTATTAGGAGCACCATCTTAATGATTATTTTTCTTATTATTTAAATGTAGTATAATTATTATGTTGGCGGCCATTTTGTTGTTTCTACCACCCTGGTTAGCCTGGGTTCCTGCATAAAACATCAGAACTTATGTTTTCAATTTTAAGTACAATTTTCTACAAAGAAACTAAGGGTTTTCCATTGAAATATATTTTAGTAGATTATTTTCTGTAATTTTTTAGGTTACTTATTATTAATTTGTTCCCATTATTGTGTTGTTTTGACTTCTTTCGTGCTTCTCCGCCGTGTTGGATGACATAAACTCTTAAACGAAGGTATGTAAAATCCAGCTGTGATTATATAACATTAAATTACATCACCACGAATGGGATTGTGGAGTTTTCCATTTCATTTCTTTTTGCGGTCATTTTGCTTTTCCGCCATCTCGATTTACATGGATCTCGGCAGAAAATTTCCAAAAGAAGTTTTGGATATTCATATTAACCTATGAACAAATATTAAGAGAAGTTGTGTCAAAAATATTTTTAAAGATTATTTTCTTCTTTTTAGTATTTAGTAAAAGTATTCATTATTTTTGCCCTTTTTTGTTTTTGGCAGCCATTTTGAATGAGTGAGACCCAAAACATTTAGTGCTACCACTTGATTTCGTGATTAGAGGGCCATAAGGTTTCCAAAAAATATTGGATGGGCGGTTCGTGAGGGGTGCCTGTAAATTGCCCCTGGTGTACAGCCTACAAGATGCCAAGCAGGGAATCTACATTTTGGACTGGAGATACATAACGGCCTTTTCTGAATGATTAGAACTTTCTGCGTAAAAAAGTAAACACCGTAACCAATTACTATGTCATGTGTTCAGTCACGTTTTGGGGCAGATAGGGAATACCAAGCCTTCTGGTTATTTAAGATGCTTAAAATGTTGTGCTTAATGTGCTTGCTAAAATATACATGAAGCAATTCAAGAGCTAATGACTCGTTTAAAGCCTTATGAAGCATTTCCTTAAAAGGCCGCGTAAAGGGTAATGTATTGTAAATTAATACTTTGACGTTAACCAGGGAAGCGAAAGGATCAAATCCGATCCTCTTGGAAATATTTGGAAGCAATAATAAGATAACATTGGCCATTCCCTATGTCAGTATCTAGGTCAGAGGCTATGGAAACGGTTGCGCATAAATCATCAGATGCCGGAAATACTGGCCTATACGGATTTGTCTGAAGACTGGTGTGGGAGGAGGGGAGGGATCAATTACGTTTGGAAAGTATAGTGCACGCATGTACCGGTACCTGTCAATTTAACTAGGCCCTGTTACTTGCGTGGAACATTTCTCTAAAGGGGCCATATAGCCTCAGGGGGAGAACCTTTTTTTCAAAGGTGAGATATGTTAATGTGTATTGAGGCAAATTGACTTTTTGTTCTCAAGAATTTTTAGGAAGGGAAATCTTTTATGCGGGACAGGTATTCTATACGGCATGATATTAGCTAGCCCTCGAACAGGGCTGTGCGTTAGGTTACATAGCCAAAGTGTAGTGAAATCTTCCTTGGCCATGTAACGTAACGCACAGCCATGTTCGCGGGCTAGGTAATTTCATGTGAATAGGCGATGTAACGCAACGCCCAGCCCTGTTCGAGGGCTAGATATTAGCCAATTAAAGGCAGAGAAGCATTAACACACTATCTTCGGTGACGTGGGCGTGCTTGAAATATAAATTTTGTCGATAAGGATGCCCTCCAACGGTAATATGACCTCTTTGCTGTATGTAATGATCTACACCACATCAAACTTTAATCAGGGAGTTGCTACTGTATTTGACAACTCCCTGCTTTAATGATCCACACCAGTCATTAACGGTCGTTGGGGGTGGCAGAATGATTTTACGCCGGATGCTCTGCACCAATGTGTTTCACAAATTCGTGGGTCCATGGTTCGGACCTCGATTGTCGTTCGTGGGTTTTCTCTGGGTACTCCGGTTTTTTCCACATGACACAAATTTGACTGCAAAATCCGGCATTCAGTGGTCAGCCGACAGCGCACAAGACTGAAGCGCCCTGGGATGAACAGTCAACTTGCCGACTTTGCTTTGTACAAGTCCTTATCGAAGAATCAGAGTAACCTAAATGAAAAGCTATTGTTTGAATTTATGTCAAACAAGTTCATTCCACCACTCGTGAAGTTCTGAGATACCAGGGGCCTCCTTAATATGGATGGATAGATGTTATAACAGCTGTAATTAGGCGTGCTTTATTGGACTTCAAGATACCATAAAGTGATCTGAGGATAAGATGGCCTATTACCCGGGGGATATTTTAAGGCTTTCAGCGTAGAAAAACCAGGGAGGTGCTAACACCTCCCTGGACAAACCAACCTGGCAAAAGCAATACAATTGAAAAGTTTGGTAAGAAAAGATGAACCTGTGAACCGAAAAAACCTAGTTGAACACAGTGCCTGTGAGGTATTTCCTCCTAGTTTATTTCACCCTTTTGGTTTATGCGTTGCGTCATTACACACTTGTCGAGCAGAAAATCTGACCTTGAAAGAATTTCATAAGATATTGAGAATAAAGACTTTTACAGAAAGGCATTCGATCACCAAAAATTCAAGAAAAACGTCCAAATATCGATTTTAGAAAGTCTTTTTTTTTTGTTGGGTTTGTTGATTTTCGAGGTATCTTTGGGAAAAGATCTATGCGCTCGTTCATAGAGCATTGCTCGCAGCTTGAAGCTACTACTTTATGTTCCGAGATCGTGCTCCTGTTATGTCCAAGGACGCATGCGTGTATATACCACTACCTTTATAGAACTTACTGAATCTGGTCCATAATTTGGAACCTATTGTAACCAGTGTAAAAGTATTTCACATCGTTCAGGCACTTTGAAAGTTTCGAAGTTGTTTTTTTATGAAGTAAGTTTATACCTAGCATGTACCATCATACCGGTACCATTCGTGATATAAGACAAACTGAAGGTAATAAACACACTTTCTTGGTAGATGTATATTTAATAAGAGATCACTACTGTTCCTCGAAAAAAGACAAACGCATACAGGTTATGTGTGTATGGCCTACAATTTAGCCGACACATAAAATGGTATCTCCTCATGATGAAGACTTAAATTATAAACAAGATTTTCACACCAATTAATGATCAGAGAGACCCAGGGACGGACCACCTTAAAAATTTTCGTCCCTTGGAAAATTTTAAATGCCTGTTGCTTTGTTAACACGACTTGTTAACATGTTACATGTTAAAACAACTTGCCCCTGAAAAAAATTCTCCCCGTATGGGCGTGAAGATCCTTCAGACAGAAAACAAAATATGCTATATTTGGGTATATATCAATTTCAAGTTTAAAAGGGGGACAGGGACTTGGAGGAAATCCGTAGCCCAATAATAAACGATAAGATCATTTTGCAATGTATTTCTTTGATTTCTTTGAGAAAGTTTCATTTGTGTAGAAATTATTCTGCATAGATTGGATAATCTTTTCTAAAAATCGACAACTTTGAAAATTAAACAATAAAAAGAAAGGAACTTCAGAATTTTGGCTATATCAATAGAAGTAATTGAAAGCGGTTATTAAAGAAAAGTATACTGATATTGTAAACAGCCAAGTATATGCTGCTAATTTGTAGAACAGTCTTGAAAATGGTGGCCCTCTGCTGCAGCTAACAAATGGTCATATATTAAAAGCAAATGAAATATTTAACCATGATGTTTGTCTATCATAGTTTGATGCTTTAATATACGTCATTATACTTCGGAGTCAAAGGCCAAAGTTTCTCTTCCCCAATAATCAAACATGTTCCCAACTACGTTTACTTTAACTCCTCCTCTAATTTAAAAATAACTCTTTCTCTCCTCCTTTACAAAGGCCTTAACCTAAATGAAGTTTGATTGCCGAGTACAATACTATGTGTCAGGGGCGTAGCCGGGAATTTGTCGGGGGGGGGGCGAAGCCCATAGACACTCTCAGCGCTCCGCGCCACCATGAGTTTGCGCAAAGCGCAGAAAAGTTTGGCCCAAAATGCCTCCCAGATCGCTGAAAATGACACTTCCCAGGCCTAGTTACCGCCTATAAATAGGGGAAACACTAGCAATATTGTAAAAACAAACATTAAAAAATACCAAAAATATGCTCAATGGGGGAGGGCGACTGCCCCCTTCGTCCACCCCCTTGGCTACGCGCCTGCTACATGTAATGGTGGCTGCTAAACTACAGCTCATCTTACATTTCACTAAGTCTACATGTAGTTTGATTGCCGAATACACTACTATGTGTAATGGTGGCTAAACTACAGTTCATCTCACAATTCATTGATCTGCACATGTCACTCTGGGAGTTCTGTCACAACTCCCTGCTGATATCACCACCAAACGTTTCAATACCCGGGTATTACACAAAATGTATCTGAGGTGATGAAAGAGCTACTTTAAGGTTCGTTCCTCCATCGAAAAGTAGCTTCCCATTCGGTACTCTTACTTAAATGTCCTAAGTGAGTTTGTGACATCACTTCATGCCAATCTGATATCTTATAACCGAGAAAAGAGAATAGCAGGTAATGCCCATTAGGCAGTGAAAATCAAGACTGGAAGATATCCCGATAACCGAGTAACAAACGATAGCCTAAAATTTATAACTTTTGATCTATTTGTCATTTTGGCTCTTTTGCGTCACCGTCCTTATAAATTTACAAACGTTTCCACTCCCTTAATTTGACAGACCAAGCTGCTTTGCAAGAAATGCTCGCAGGCTTGCATTTTATGCAACATTACTTGCAGGTATGATCACGTTTTTCTTGAGATTAAAAACCGTCAAGGGAAAACAGCTTTACATATTTAGCCTAGTTAAAATGCATGTACGCGATACATGAAAATTTTAGTAACCTTAAAGTCCAACCAGCTCTTTACATCAGAGATTGACTTGAGTATTATTTCAGTGTAGAATTAACCTACAAAATGTTTCAATAATAAATTACAGTCTACACCTTTCCTAAACAAATATTTCTATTTTAGCCAAAGTACTTGCCGTATTTATCGCCATCACGTAGCCTGTCAATCCAATATAATATTGCCTCCATCTTGATTCGATTATTATGTAAATCTTTAAATGATCAATAAATTTAGTCTCTTTGCCCTTAAATGACAACTCTCATTACCTTGACCTGTCCGTTGTGGGGAAACATCAGATGCAGCAGAAAGTCCTGCATGGCAGCATGGGCTGTTTCATGGCGCGAAGACGTGTCATATATGCGCATGCCCGTAACTTTCGGCACTATTTTGAGTTTAACTTAGACTTGACATTGCCTCACAACCCCCCCCCCTTCCACCCCTCACCAGAAAATTAAGGTTTCAACTCTCTAGAAACTTCAGATATGTTTATATGTTACTTCATCCTTAATTTATGTTCAAAATCAAGTAGAATCAAATATGTTAGTAGACTTACCTACGTGAGGCATACAACCTGATCCCTAACGTTGGTTTGGGACGCCTCAGAAGAGGGTCTGACTTAACAAATAAAACCCGCTCCGTCGGGAAGTAGTACACAAAACCGAAAATTCCTTGAGTGGAATGGAAGAAATTAGTCCTAGTTAAATACCTTGATATATGTATGGAGGCTCGTGAAGAGCAGTCTCTCAGTGTACTGACGTTCGTAAATCAAGCGCGACGCAATAGAGATGGGACCAATTATGGGCGTCAGTCCTAAGTAAAATGTTGTAAGGGGAGAATGTTATGGGACTGACGACGTGTGTCCCTGAGGCGCCCCTATCATTGACGCCCGATGTGACAATTAGACGGTTGATATGCCCAGTGCCCAACTGCTAGATCATAAAGCATACCCCAGGTTGTTATAAAAGGGAAAAGTGTGTGTGAGTGGGGGGGGGGGCAATATTGGCCATTACATAAAAATGAGGGAAGGTTATAGCCTCTTCCCCTGGTGAAACGTTTTCACACTGCACATTTTCGATTACACATTCCCAAGTTTGCAGATTACCAATGCTATTTGGTCTGGTACCACTATCGATTCACACACTGGATGTTTTTAGTTTTTTTCCGCTATCAGTCTGATGGCTTGCGAACGAGGCTAACTTCAAGCACGAGTGCACAATACCTATTAACTGTAGTTAATACGGAATGATTGTAAGTTAACGTCCTTCCAATTTTTTTAACGAGTACCATAGATGTCTAAATAGCAACTTAAGCATACATAGACAAACAACCGAATAAGAAACACAAGCAATAAGTTTATCGATCGTACAGGGGCTGCTTAAAAGTGAAATGTAGTTTTAGCGCTGGAACCATATAAATCTTCCACAAAGAATACGTCATTGTGCCGTCACAAGCGGCAAGGATGATGGATTCAAGGTTAATTTGCCGTAGGAGGTGAAAAGTTGAATGATGTTTATCTTTTTTTGGTAAAGCTGGAATAACTGTTTTCCATCTTACATAAAATAAAGTTGAAACCGATGTCATTCTGAAACAGGCTATACCATTCTTCAGCTTGAACTCATATGCAGAGAGACTAGACGTTTAAATATTTGGGGTTCACTGCATTTGGATTTACAAAGACTGTTAATTACTCATACGATAAATCTTGTCAAATTTCCTCAAATTTAAAATCGTTTAAGTAAATTATTGCTGCAGCGGACCAGGAGGGTCTCACTACTTTTAATTGCCTTACATCCTCAACAAAACTCACGCTCTTCGGGGATTCCCGAAATTTCTTCAAAATCATAAAAACAAATTAAAGTTTGATAAATGACTCGTCACTCACGACCTCTCCCCCTCACCGTTTTAACCCGACTAGTCAAGAGTCTGTCTCATGTTTCTCTTGCAGGGTTTAGTGAAAGAATAAGCCCGTACACTGATAACATAATATTATATATTATATTATATATATGTTATATTCATACAAGATGAGCTTTCTTATCTCTGATTTGCCCTCCACGTTTTTTTTTTTAATGCCACTTTTTTTTAATGTGTAGTTTCTTCACGTTTGCTCCCTGACGTCGAGGTATGAGTGACAAGACCAAATGCAAACACGTTACCTTGCGGCAGGGTGACCCTGACTAGGTTCAGCGTTAAGGTTAACCCTTTATTAACATGATTAGTCAAGTATGAAACATGTTTGGATCTTATATCGGGCATCTAACAACCCAAAATTAAAAGCAAAAAGCTGATGTATAATCCTGATGACCATGTTCATATGGTGCCAACCTGTGTGATCTATGCCCATGGATTTTTAACTTATCTAAATTTAAGCATGATGACTTCTTAATGTTCTGTCACCTTAAAACCATTGTACTAAACTTATATCAAAGTAGCAAGGAATCACTAAGCCTTTGTGAATAGAACATCTGGCCCTAATTGTAAGTTTGCAACAACACAATCGATTTCTGGTCAACCATAACCGAAAAATCGCATAGCTACGCTACGAATAAATGTATTGACCGTTACAACTTACGAAAATGTTGGTTAAGTAGGTCCAGCAATAAATGTAGCGATCTTAAATTGCCAAAGGTTATTGATTTCTTACGAAATCAGGAGCGTGTAGCGAGATGGATTTGAAATGGAGAACGCTGACTTCAATCACTGGCATACTTAGGTAATTAGCCTAGAAATCTCAGGAGGCATTCATCGGTTCTACGTGCGATACACGTCCCATTCTGGGGAACCTGCAAGGGTTTACTGCACTCGGATTATCTGAACAGATTGCCCACTTTACGTATATAGTAGTATAATGAAATAGTCGCCATGCTTCGTTATGCGGTCTTGATGAGTGAAATTGGCGAAAACACCACTAAACTAAGTTTGTCAGAGAAAGGTAAAAATGGGAGAAGGGGAGGGTGAAATGGGGGAAGGAAGTACGGCAATTATTGGCAGCAATTGTACGTCAGATGTAACATTTTATGCGTTTTGGAAATGGTTAGAGGAAAGTGGGGCTATAGATTTCACCGAGGTGAGGAACTTTGCAAATCCTTCACCAACCTGCGGGTCTTTTGTCACCGACACGGGTAGGGGGCATGGTGGAGGGTACCTTCAATCGTGACCCAAAGACGTCTGAGCTATAGATTTCTATGGGAGGGAGAGTTACCTGAAGTGTATGCTATCACATATCTTTCGCAAACTACCGGTACCTAAATTTCACGCGCTCCGTTTGCGTGCATCTCCAGTTCTTCATTTTTTAATGATGTTGTCTCTAACATATCCGTATTCAATAGGGGCCCTGGATTTCCAAAAGTGGTGGACAAGACTTAGGAGGGACATGAGTATGTGAACAAGTATGTGACATTATAAAAGTGGAGGGTCACCATCATTAAGTGCTTAGCATACCAAGAAAAATTTTGTCATAAATGCCTCCTCCCCAGAATACCAGATGCCGGAAATATCACTTCTAAAAGCCTTGAAAGTTTTGTCTAAGAATTCCCCGTTTGGAGATCTGATGTTAATTGTTGAAACTATATTTTTCCAACAGAAAGGTATACTAAAGAGATTTATTAGGGGAAAACTGGATTTTACATTTCTTTTTACAAGCATGATTCAGATGGAGGGCCTTTTGTTACTGATATTGACCACATCATTCTAAGGCCGGTTCTCGGGGAGCATTGGTGTAGATTTCTCTTTGATATTGCAGGATAAGGTTAAGCAGTCTAACTTCTAAGCGAAGTCCCACAATCAATTGCCGCGTAGCTTGCCAACTTGCAAATGTTTGCCAAAAATATTGCGATATCATGCAGGAAATGAAACCTCCTAAACTTTGTAAGTTGCATCTAAACATCCTTTTTGTGATCTCCTGTTTTAGAAATTCACACTTTCCAAGATACGGATTAATTAGTCTTTTTTCAGTCAAACTCCTGCTTTAATCATTGTTTTACACAAGCAATTGAAAGTAATCATATTTTGACACATCGCCAGAATTTTTCAGCTGAGGAGTTGTAGGGGGTATGAATCTAATCCTGGGGAGTCTTTGCTTTATCTGATCCTCCCAAAGAGAGCGTGCACTGCATGCCAGTGGAAGAATAGCTGATTAAAAGGGTGGTCAGAGAGAGCGACGGAGAGTCGAGGATGGGGAAGGAAAATTTTACACAAGAGGTCATCATAATTCCTTGTAATATCATATTTGGCACAATAAACATACTTGGTTTCAGAGTTTAGTGCCGATTCACCCTTGTTTTCACTTTTATTGTTTACTTTTTCGGTAGAAATTCTGGGAATTGCATTTTCGGGGAGGGCGTGCAGTAGAATCTAAACTCATCGAATACACTTCATGTTACCGTAATTTATCCACCCGTCGACAAAATGGCCAAACCGCCCCAGTCGCTTACCGTAGCGTGCGACAAATTCTAAAGAACAACTACTTCACTGAAGATAAAAAATAGAAATTTTACGAAAATTGTGTAGGCTGTGTATGTCTATACCAGTAGTGTATGCACCCAAATTATGAGAAAAAACTAAACCTTCAATGCGCAAAGCATATAAAACTATTTCGTTATTCTAAGGCGGCGTATGACGTAAGTATAAGGAATATGACATGCATCCTTATCAGTGATCGAGAAAAATATACATCTTAAACCACCCCCTACAAAACGCTATAGCTTTAAGGGAAATATTGTGTTTGTTTTAGAGAAAATTTTCATATTTTTAAAACCAATAATATATAGATACGTATTGATAGATACAGTAATTTAAATCAAGGAAGTACAATAGTTCTCTTTTCCAGAAATAAGGTTCTCACAGAAAGAACTTCAGTTTTTGTATTGTTCGAGAATAATTTGTTGGCCCAAACTTATAAAATTTCAAATGATGCAACTCCCGTAACACTTGTAATAGATAAAGTTTTGCTGGAGTTCAGTGGTGAGGCTGAATGGTTTAACAATGATTAACGCTGTATTCTTTTTATATCATGTTGGTGCATTTTAAACGCAATGTTTTCCTACATAATTTTAATTTTTTGTATCTTGGAAAAGTGGGGAAACACTTCTCTTACCCTGTGGCCATGGGCATCCGGAAGGGGAGGGGGAAGTAGGGACACTTTCCCCCTAGAAAATCAAAAACCAGAAAATTTCTAGAACGTGAGCCTTCAAAATAAAAAAAATGATTATAGATGCAACTCACAGGGCCTGGGAAGTGCCATTTTTAGCGATCTGGGAGGCATTTCGGCCAAAATTTTTTCGGCACTTCGCGCCAAATTATGGTGGCACTAGGCTTAGATACCGGTAGCTTGCCTACAGGTTTCGCCCCCTGGCAAATTCCTGGCTATACACTCTTGTAAAAGGCGCCAATATTTAGCAATTAAGCCTTTTTTGAGAGTGAAAATTCCCCTGATTTGATCAATTAAAAGTTTTGCCCCCTCTATTTTTTTTTTCTGCGGACGCCCATTTCTGTGGCGCATCCAATGTTTGAAGCTTTCATTACGTAACGATTGTTCTTGGCCATAAGCAGATAGTTGTGATTGCGGAAGATCACAGTGTTTCAAAAGTTGTCAAGACGTTCCTCACCTATTAGGAAGAGATATTTGAAAAAAAAAACAAGTACTGTTGGAAGCTTTAGCAGATTACCGGGCATTCCTAATACAGACTGACAACCGCCTTCGGAAGACATACCGTATGTTGTTAAGAAATTGGAAATGTTACATTGCGGAATGTTCTTGCAATATTTATCGTGGGAAGAATGGCGGATACAATAGCGCAAGAGGCGCGCCCTCATTGACACCTAAAAATGAAATACAAATAAAAAGCAATGAAAATTAAAGAAAGAATGAAGATTTCTAGCGCATAAACAATCTTAAGGAGAAATGGAAATGATACAACATTTGATATCTACTGAGAAACAAATCATGCGTATCAATAGTTAATCATGAAAGTCAATGGAGAACACACTTGCAGCACGTATACCGCCAGTACTGCAGTTCAAGGTAAGCATAGCCTGATAGCCTGGAACTGGCGTATCTTTGGTAATACGAAATAATTGAGCATGTGCACGTAGCCTGTAATAGGGTGTATTACGTACGTATCAGGTACATAAACCATGCAAAGCGATGCAAATCTCGAATTACTCGTCTTTTAAACACCGTGACATTCAGGCCCATTGCCAGACGGCGGTCCCATTGTGCCCCCTTTTTGAAAATCAATCGCACTATATAATTTTCCTACCTATGAATAGTGGCGCCGGTACAGGACTACAGGGTGTAGGGGCGCGTGCCCCCAGGTTATGTAGAGCAGAACTTAAAATGACCTTTGAAGTTACAAAGGTGTGTGGAGATGGAATAAAGTTATTTTACGAACGAACGAACTATGGACGTATTTTCATTGAATTTTCTGCCACAAATCTTTCGTTAACTTCTAAAAAATGTGGGCGCTTTAACCTGCTCTTTCATATTTCTTCAACACCACTTCAAACATATTAACTTTTTTCAATGGTAAATGTCTTACAATTGTTGTTTTTCCGTACAGATGTGATTATACATACATACGAAGGAAATTTATTCCCCCCTCTCTTGTTCTTAAGATTGCCTATTCAAAATGGCCATGGTAGCAGACATATTTTGATTAGAAAACTGAAAATATGTCAGTGCTGACCTGCACGTACTTTTCGCCATGCATGGTCAATGATTTCTAGAGCAAAATTTCGGGAGCAAAATAATACAAATGAACTACTCTGGCCCCAAAACTTCAATCAAGTTAAAGAGGACAGGCAACAGGAGGGTTTCATGTCGCATTTTAATACTTTGAGTGGGGAGATGACTATGATTATTTTGTAGCTTTCCTAACTACAAGGTTCGTACAGGTTCCAATTGACAAAATTCCCTGACATTTCCATGACATTTCTATGACTTTCAAGGACCTCAACATAAATCTCCAGTATCACCACTAAGGAAAAGTCATACATCTATACATGTAATGCAAAATGATATCTCATTTATAGTATGTACGGGTATACTGTAGCTTAAGAAAACACATTTTCCTACAGTGTTTTCATTAGGGTTCTAAAATCAAGAATCCATCCATACAGGACCCTCAACTTTTTTTTCCAAAAGTTGCACGATAATTTTTTTTCTCAGAGTCCCCAAACATGTGGTAACATGTGCAAAAATGACCACTAGATGACCACTAGATGACCACTGATCCCTTATTTCTGAACAACATGATGATGCAATAATCAAAGTTACATCACAATGACAAACATCCAAGACTTTCTCTGCAAGAATGCGCAGCTGGTGTTGAAGTTTTATTGTATAAAATGACCCAAAATGACCCCAGATTGACCTTTCAGTCCAAATCCTTGACCAACACTGATCACCTATAATGATTGGGTCCGTTTTATTAAGATTGGTTACAGCATGTGCTTGTGGGGCTAGTCTAAGCTTTTTTATACTTTGTCGCAACAGTATTACATATGGCTTACACAACCAACAGCAAGGTTAAAAATAATAAAAGAAATTCAGACCAGTGTCCAAGTAATCCTATCAATAAATAAGATTTTTCATGTATGAAATAATGTGCGAGAACAAATAAACATTTGTAAAAGCTTTGCGACAAATATGAAAGGTTTAATACATCCCTTGTATAGGTAAGTATGAGTAGGCAATGAGTATAGTCGATAGTAGATAAACTGCAGAGACAAATAGGTTAGGTTTTTAGTGCCATATAAATTACACGTTAGGTAATAGAAAAGGAGCAAAGACTCCCTGAAGGAAGTCGCCTGGTAGAGAAAGACATTCAAACAGAAGATCACGAATATACTTCAGATGGTGAAATAAGGCTGTTTTGCACATGGCAGGTTCATGATTTGACTATGTTCTTGACCAGCTACCAGGGGGCGAGCCTCCGGAAGCTCTTGGATATTTACGAAGTGTCGACTCAAGAATGAAGCACTGTAAGTCAAACTCTTCCCGTTACCTGATAACCTTATGGCACACTAAAAGAGACTTCAAAAATCACCCTAGACCACTTTGTATTCCAATAGTTACTAACGGAAGTTGCCTTTGATGCTACAAGGGGATTGTCTTGTGGGTGAGAGGAAGAAGAAGGATGGTGGTCGCGTGGAGCTTTGAAAGACTTCTGACACTCAGGCTGTCCTACAGATAGAAGTAATGAGTTTAGCAGAAACTGGCCCAACGAAAGTTAGTTTGAAAACATTTTAATGTTTTACTATACGTCATAGTACATTACCAAAGCTATCTATCCTGTCACAGTCATCTAAACTTGTCACTTCTGTCAGAATGTCATGTCTATGGACAGCAAGGAAAACTACACTCGAGGCAAGGGTGATGGGATAATTTTTAGCCATACCTTCTTCGATTACAGTTTTCGCTACTACCTACTGATGGGAATATTAGGACAGTCCTCGCTAGGGAATTTTTGAAATTAAACACAGTGAAATGCAATTTCCTGGCATCTGACAGTAAAGATAGTTTAATTCACAAACTTTTTGTGTACCTATGGAGGGAATGTTAAATCTCCTTCCTGCGAACCAAGCTAGAGGAAACCTTTAGAAATTCTGTTAAGGCCCTGGTTTAAATTTAGGCCTAATTTCTCATTTTTTTCAAACCTCTTCCTGCCGTCCCCTTAGCGCTCATCACCCACTGAGTTGCAAAAACGCCACAGGGACGTTAACCCCGTTGGGAACCTCTGCTGTAAGTCATACTGTCATATAGGCCTAACTAACTTGCCATTCACCAACTGCTGATCACGCCACGCTTATACAGTCTGCGCCATGAAAGGCAACCCCAGTAGCTAACCTGTATTTTAAACCAGTAACGTCTAGTTGTGTCTGTCTCTAAAACAAGAGTGCTGTGCCCCACCCCTGAAATTACAAACTTCAACCCCCTTTCCATTCACTTCAGAGCTTGGCTGCTGTCCAAAAAAGCAATTCAACGATGACTCTTTTCACTATTACAATCTGAGGACCCTGAAGACAGATCTATTCAAATACACCAGCCAGGGTATGCTCCTTCCTGAAGAATGATATAACATAGTGTCAAACCTAGAACCTTTTATCTATAAACTGTCTGACCCCTTCAGGCTTAGACTCAATTTTCCAGTCATTTGAAAATGTAACTTAGTTTCCTGAACAATGGCGCTAGGGCAATTTCTTCTAACGTGATACTCACACTGTCGCAATGCTTTCTGAGGGCTACTTGTTATGTCTTGTGTGACTTCGGGGTTGCATTTCCCCTTGAAAGAAGTATACCATGTTTTCGCCTGCAGTGGGGGAATACTGACAGAAGGACTTTCCTTAAATATTGTGAATTCAATTAGCCTGTACTAGTAGTAACATTGATTCCTATCCTTCAGCACTGCAGATAGAAAAGACGTGACTAAATGAGTCACATTGGCACGCCAGTCTGCCAGGTTAAGGCAATGGGATAACGCACCAACAACTTAAGACTCCAGTTTAAAGCTCTCACATGTAGCGAATAAGACACGCATCCAACTTTCAAGGATCTCTAAAGCTAAATTTAATTTTTATGTGAGCTCTTAACGCTCACTCTTTGTCAGTCATGTGACACCATGAAAAAGACATTGAGACATCGAGATATGACTTAGGTAAAGAAGTTGCTCGAGATTCATTCCAATTTGTGGCCAGTTCGAGTAACCTTTTAATTTTCCCGAAATTGAAACAACATGACAGAATAAGTTAGGTATAAAGTAACATCATGATGGCTCGCCCACTCCTTCGTTTCTTCAGAAGGACTCATCCAACTTCCAAGTTCACAGATTATTCCATTGCTGGGATGTAAAATGTTGAAATTTATTCACTTAATATGAAAAAAGTCGATTGTGTAAGAATTTGTGCTACAGAATTTGTCCTTCTTGTACAACTCACATTACCTGTTTTTGTTTCCTTTTGAAACTAAAATGTTTATATGATCTTGAAAAATTAATTGTTTTCTTGCCAATGGCTGCAATTTGTGTTGGGCGGGGGGGGGGGGCGGGGGTCGGAAACCTCAAAAGGATCTATAGGTATATGTACACATATACGTTTATGCACATACGTTTACCTATATGTGTAGGTAAACGTATGCCTTCAGGAAGTGCATGTAACGAAATGTGCTGTTTAGTGGCGCCGAAGAAGCACAAATTTTTCAGAAGTCAGTAACAGCCAAACTTTTACCATCTAGTTTTATATCCAACAAACGCTTGATTTGAGCAGGGAGCTGTCTCTCACAGTTTTCTGATTTGATTGGTTGGCAGGGAGGACAAACAAATTAACAAGAACTTCCTGACAGTAACATGAGAAAGCTATACAAATGCGCGCGAAGCGCGCAGAAAATTCGCATCGTGAAGAATATTTATGTACGTAAATTCAACTTTGTGCGAGATTATGGAATCCAAAGTAGTATGGTGTGATCCACTAGGCCATGTCCGGTTAGGGTGAAGACCCCAGAGGCCCGTATTAAAAACTTGTCTACATCACGGCGAATGAAGTTCAGAGGTGCAAAGTGCATGAAAAAGTACGGTACTTTACCAGTTTTGAAAATGATATCAGACAAAAAGCTGGTCACTCACTGTAGAGAATAAAGTGTGTTGAATGGAGATAATGAAAAGAAGACTCCATCGACCTTTAAAGAGGGCTCCATGGACCTTACAGTTAACTTTGGAATTAATTCCTTACTTTTTCCCAAAATTGCTCTTAGGCATCAGCAACTGTCGCTAGGAGTGCATGCGCTAAAAATACACCATGAAAGTTATGCAGAACCCACATTTGGTCAGTTGGGGAATATGGAGACCTACGACAAAGCTTACGTCTCCCTTGACTATCTTACCGTGGATTTGCTGTTATTTAGTTTACTGTATCAATAAAAGGAATTGGAAACACGGGGATACGAAAAAGGAAAAAAATTTGTATCAGGCTGAAGGTATTCCGTCCTCCCTAACCAAATTATTGGAGGGGACTATGTCTCACATACACTAATTTTAGCAATATTACTGCAGTTGATCAACTCTACGGGAAGACTGAACAAAGATCTTACGTTCCTAACCAAGTTATGACGGAAGGAATGTACGACTGTGTTATTGATCACCGAACATACATACACTCTGATAAGTGTGGGCGTGAAACGCGCCGGAAAAATTGTTTTTAATGACTTTAAGTTATCGGAATGTCTAATATTCACACAAGTATCAGCAATTATTATACGATTTGTCAAAATATCAAGGATATTCCGGCGGTCCTCAACCAACTTATTGGAAGGGACTGTGTGTCTCACACTCACAATATAAGCAAATCACTGAATGTGGTCGTTGACCAAATATTGGGGGACGAAAGGTGGTCCGTCCCCCCACCCACAGTATTCCATGTCCCCCATCCCCCGCGATCTCCGCCTTTGTTTCTTGCATAGCATGTTAAACGGATAGGGCTTGTAGTCAAGTCACCTTAAAACAGTAAGACAGTGATCACATTTTGGAACAAGCTTGGCGCAGTGGCTTTCGAAAAAACAAAGAAAAACCAAGACTGATTTGAGTAAGTATAAGAATGACATCACAGATTATTGCGCAATCTATATACCATTTTAAATTGAGGAAATAAGTTTCAACATCTTATGTCTCAGCTCAGGAATGTCCTGTAAAGATGGGAGTTGGACCATTGGATTTATTCTGCAAGCTTCGTAACATATTTTGAAATTTTAGACTTCAGGTACACTTTAGATTTAGGAAAGTTCTCACACAGGCAAATCATTTGAACATAACTTTGTGTAATTCTGTAAACAGTTATGGATAGTGCTATGCAGAAACTTTGTGCCCTAAACTTAAGGCTATTGTTACATTACTGTTTATATTACGCCGACAGTGTATTCTATCACAAACTTCCATTTGAATACCTCAATTAAGAACAAGATATCGACGGGTTTGGGAGACAGGTAATGAAAATTTATTTTCATGAATTCATAAGGATCCCGTCAAGATGGGATACTACTTTTGGCCTATAACGATATCTCTTGCTGGTTCGTTTCCTATAATCCGATTAATGTAATAAACTAATGTACTGTTGAATGGAAGCGCTGTTATAAACCGATGTAAAAGTCCAAGCGTTCATGGCCCGTATTAGCTTGAAGACAGCTCCCTCATAATCATCCTCGCAACTTCCCCGCAACTTCCCCGCAGAGCGATATCTGTTTGCTCAGACCCTTTATATGGCTTTCCAAACCAAGGCCTATGCTTCATCAAGGAATAATGCCGTAAGGTCTGCTACGTAGGCAACCTTGCATGCCTAAGCAACCTTGCAACGAGTCTGAGGTCGATGCCCTCACGAATATAATTACGAATTAAAGACTTACACAAACGCCGCTAGTAGTAAACAGTATACAGGTCCAATTAGCAAAGTGAATGTACAGCATCAGGATATTCAATAGTCCAATTTGTAAAGATGATATGTTTAACTGGTTAATTATAAGCTCAAAAAAAAAAAAAAAAACTATTTTCGTTTTGACGATGGACCTGTCACGGTTTGACGGTTTGGCAGTCCAATGGACTCTGCTGAACCATGGATGTGTGTCCACTTCATTAAGCTCTGAGACAGGTGACAGAAATTAGGCAGAGAGATTCAATTCGCTTTTATATAAAATATTTTCACAGATACTTTAACCACAAATTTGTGCAAAATTGAATAGAAGGACAGTTATTATATGCAGAGTAAAACGTAAGCATCTTGTCTTTATAAAATGCTACCAAAACGAATGTGACAGTCACCGTGACAAACTAGTTAAGCCCTCGAGTCTCGCTATCAAAATGTGTAAAGGATACAAGAAACCAAAATTCAAGGTTATCGTAATAATGGCAAATGGAACCAAGAATGAAGTTTCAAGAAAAACAACAAATAAACTGTTTTAGGATTTGTGACTGACTTGGAGATATCCGAGCCAACTTAGTGATTCGCGGGTCTGAGTTAGAACTCGGGATAGCACCAAATCAAAATTTTCTCTGCTGCCCACCTGACTTGCAGAAAATGACGTAATGTTCAACTAGAATAAAAGGTTTACAGAATATCATTTAATGTTGGTGACATTTCTAAATAAAAAGAAAGAAAGGAAAAGATATCACAGTTTTTATATACTGTTTGATAACCTTAGGATATCACTTTCATATGCTTCAATGAAACAGTTCCTTTCACCTAAATAATATGCGACAAAGGTGCGACTTAAATTGAGAAGAAACGAATTTGCTAATTAATTTTGAAATTGACAGGCCAATTAAAATGATGGCATGACCGTTGACACTTGTTTGGTTCAATGACTTGGTTTCCCCGAGGTTTAGTTTAGTGTTTAGTGTATCGTGTTAAGTTCAAGCAGTTATCTTCAGAGACCTTAATACAAGAAGCTAAACAATAAATTGCCTAACAGGACAACAGCGACAAATCTCAGTTGATGCTTTTCCTTGGCTTATATTAAAGCAACCCATGTATCGCCCCAAAATACATGTTGCATTGACTTGGTATTTGAAAACATTATTGGGTGATTATTCTTTGATTGAGATGTGCAGATCAGTGTAATGTGAGCTGTATAATAGCGTAAAGAAGTGTATTTAGCAGAATATGGCCTTGAGTAATTGAACTATGTGTAGGCCGACGCTTTTGTCTGGGAAGTTCCAAAGACCGTATAACTTTATATAAGAAGGGGATAAAAGTAGACTTACTTGGGAGAATTCTAATATTCATTTTTCATTTGTTTATTTCGATAGTGCAAACAGATATCCGTTTTAACTTTGCGGGAAAGGGAAATTAAGCCTTTGATCCGTTTTCCTTGTTCATCATGTCTTGAGTATTGATTGATTTGACTTTAAATTAACACTAGATACATAGAGCTTGGGAAAATTTATTCATTGTAATGTATTCCGTATAGCCAGGGAGTTGCAACATAGCAGACTGTGTCTTGTAAGTCCCAGCAGTATGAAAGAATGACCACAAATAAACTTTGCGACAGATGGCAGCCCACTATGGTAAACATCTGTACCGTATTGCGATGTAATTTTAGTTAAACCGGTTGTTGTATGGAAATTGATAAGCTGTCACGTTTGGCTTTTGTATGTTAAAGTTGGTTTCCGGAAAACAAGTGAACGTAATTGATACTGTCTGGTAGATGTGCTCAGTCATGCATATGTTCTGGGCAATTTCGAAGCAATGTGAAGGGTAAATATAATCACCCAGTACCTAACTGTAAAACCATCAGTTGAACCTATCAAATTTACAACACAAAGGTTGTATTTCACATGTGAACCAAGGAAATCATCTTTCGAAAGTAAACGATCTATTACATAAAAATTGTCAAATGAATTGAAAGTCAAGTCGTGGTGGATTGTACCCGGGCCCTGTTTCATACAAAAAAAAAATTCAATAAAAGTATTGCATGATAGATCAAACTTACATTCGAGCAATAATCTTTAAGAAACATTGTGTAGTAATATTGACTGATTGGGGTGACTTCGTCATCATCAGTTACTCAACAATATTTAGGCTAAGCCACCTAACTCAAAAAATTAATTAGTCAAAATAACCAGCAGCGGAGACTGTGTGAAAAAGTTGGGGGGGGGGGAGGGTTCGGGACGTGAGTGTCCCCCTCCCAACATGGAAACTTCGAAAAGTTCACATGAAATTGGACAATTTGAGACTCTTACAACGTAAATCACGGATATCAAAATAGCTGTAATTATATTCAGAGGCAGAATCATCAACTTTCCTGTCATAGCCATAGTGGCGCCGCCAGAATTTGATGATTGGGCGGCACCACAGAACACGATGATGTCGTAATTCCATCCCAGATGAACCAAGAGAGTCAGTGTATGCGTGCGTATGCAGTGCGTATCTACGATACCTTGCATCCGGGTGGATCCTTTGTTTGTCACCTAGTGCTGAGGTGACGGTCCGGTGGGGGGGGGGGGTTAACGGGAGGGAGGCTTTTGAGAAAGTTTTGTTCGTCGAAGGTAGCTTAGATGTCAAATGGTGCTACCTTTGGCAACGTTTCAACTGATTATATGTTGAAAAATTTCTCAAACTTTAATAAATTGGTTGTTGTGTGATAGGGAAAGGTGCGGTGTCTAAGTGGAATGGGTGAAACTCCTCCCCTTGAGAAATTTTTGTTTACGTTAGGTGGTTTAGATGCTATTTGGCAAAGCTTGAACTGATTAAATGTTCAGGATTTACCGTTATTAGGGATATTTTTGCTGTGTTATGGCACCCCTCCAGTGCTGGTACCATGAGATCGGCATAAGGCCTGGAAGCTCTGGGGCAATTAAAACATGGGGCCGTCAGTATGATGCTTTTAATTGACATCCACATGACACTCCAGGAGAGCTAACCAAACAATTCACAGAAAACTTAGTTTTAGGCCCTACTTATTTTGAATGAGAATCTAAATGAACAGCTTCCAATGGGGAATAACCCGAGAGAGGAGTAAAGATATAACAAAAGGCCTAGAGGATTAATAAGCATGTTTCATAATCTGATAATGCATGTTCTCTGTAAATACACTTCATGACCTTTGAATAAGCTTGCGTAATGAGTAACATACTTCAAATCATGTAGGCCTACATCACGCTTAAAATGTTGCACATAATATAAGGTTGCCACATGATCGCCTCTTGACGGATACACGCCTGCAGGTTGGGCTTGTACCTCTTGTTTTCGGAAAAAAGTTCTGCATAGAATAATGACAACGCATACGTTTCAGATGGCAGCAAACATGTAACGTAGTTTTCAGCATATTGTAAAACAATAACATGTAATTTCCAGATAATATCCTGACGCAGGTGCTAATAATGGTCATTCGACATAGCGCATAAACTGCGGCAAGTATGCGCGAAGCGCGCCGAAATTTCCTATATGAATTTTGATAAAACCAGCATACGTTTGGGATTAAATACAAAATAGAACTGAATGTTGAAGCGCGAGGAGGGCGATGAAAGTTTGATAGTTTGCAAAGGATTTGCGACAATATTGATAGTTTGCTACCGATTTGTGATAAAAAAAAAACGAACGGAAAGGGGAGGGGTTCCGCACCCCATCTGGATCGGCCCCTCATCTGGATCCGCCCCTGTGAATATCTGACAAGTTCGCGAAATGGAACAATTTCCGGAAGAACGTCATGTCAAGGGGTCGGACGAGGCATGGCGTCTGTCGGAAATACAAATATAGAAGACACACAGAAGATTCAAGCTGACCTCTCAATGACACTGGGTTTATATAAAGCGAATGACGAAATTCACAGTTTTACCAATGACTGACGAATAAATTAGATGAACACCTGACGAAGAGGGAAGGGGTACATGGGGAGGCGGTATTATAACCAGGGACAATTTGTGGATAGTTCAGAATGTTTCAAAATTATTCATTAATTTTGAGTAACAAGTAATAATGCAAATCATTCTGCTAAAGTTGCTTCATTATTCCCTGTTCCCATGCTTCCCATCACGCTGCTTTTCTTTTTTTCAACTCACTTAAGGAAAATGGTAGAATGAAAGTTAGGCATTCCGATTTGGGAAGGGGGAGGGGTGAGGAGCATCATTTCACTTCTCACACATTTGTGGCATGCGTCACCGGGTAAATTCGCAAGAATGTATCAAGTATGAAGTAAACTGACACTGAAAATTGGGCTTTGCTTTATGTCTTTATAACTACTTCTTCAAGCAGGTAACAAAAAGCCTCATTTTCTCTCTCCACCCCCCCCCCCTCCTTTGAAAGAGTAAATCAGTTCTAGAGTAACCGCCGGTTGACTGGGAAGGGCAAGCATGTAGCGATAATGATTGATAAGGGAGACCGGAGGGTTGTCGGGCCGAACAGGTGTCTAGTTTGCGGAAACTTTTGTTTCATAACAACGTCATGCACGGGCATCGTACCCTTGAACTTACTTCAGGCCATGTAGCACCCCGCGGAGCGGACTCTGTTCAGCCTCTTTTTAAGGCTTCCCAAACAGGGATATGACTGAACAATGAATATCCCGTACAGCCTGCTACGTCGGCACGCCATATAGTGGTGTAAAAGGGAGCTAGTGAAGCGAGCCCATTATTTTGATGTTATGCAGCCTTTGATATCCGCTTCCTTGATCATGGAAAGTTTCCCTGGTGTGGGTTTGAAAACAAGTAAAAAACGTTTACGTCTAACAAAACAGTGGTAGCCTATGTAGAGTTATATTCTGATACTTTCAGTTTTGTTTGGAAATGTGTGTCTCAGAAAAAAAAAAGTGTAGGGATGGGCAAATCTTACCTTTCCTCGTACCGCCACCTCACGTAATTCTGCCTATCAATGTAGTTAAATCAAAAGATTTACCGAAGAATATTGGAAACATTTTTACGACGGTAGTAGGGTAAAAACAAAGGAACGAGAAGGGGAAAATGTTGAACTGTCTTGCTAAACATTTTTGATAAGAAATCATTAAAGTATTCAACCAATATTACGAAAAGATACCTCACCCCACATCTGCAGAAAGAAATTGCTCAAATATCTTTTTGGATCATTTAAAGGTTTAGTCAAAAACGCCCTACGCCATCCTTCACTCCCAAGGATTTTACTACCGCTCCATGACATTGACACGCGGACAGGGAGCAGTGATGTTTGGTACGCATTTGTTCAGTTTACGTTCTTGTAGGTCTGTCGGACATGTAAAGTGACGAAGAAAATGGCCACATATCCCATTACCTGTGTTCTCATGAAAGTACATTCTTCGCTATTTTGTGGACCAAATGAAATCGAGGCCCATCTTTTTCTCTATTACTCATACCGTTGAAGTTTTTTGAAAATCGCATTGCATGAAATCCGCGGTCTTCAGGGGCGGATCTAGGATTTTTCGTTGGGGGGGGGGGCGCGCTGACGGCCAAACATCCGCCCGAACGACTATCTAAGCGGAGCGCCACCATCAGTTGGCGCGGAGTGTACAGAAAATTTTGAAAAATCGCGACCCCACAGATAGCCGGAAATGGCATTTCCCAGGCTTGTAAGTAGAGTCTAAGCAGTCGATATTTTAAGCTTTCGTTTGCCAAAAAATTTTCCCTTCAATTAAAAATGAGAACATTGCAAAATGATTAGAAAATTACCAAATAAAATGCAGGGGCAAAGTCTGCTCATAGTTCCCGTTCTTGACCGCCGTCATGGAGTGTCCCCTTTCCTTTTGAAATTTTTTTGCTGTCCCGAAGGGCTTAAAAAATCGTGCTATATTTTGCTTCTTTTCACACTAGATCCATGGGCTGAAAATGTCTTGATTTCCATTCTATTAATGAATAATATTATTCATAATTTTTACGAAAAACGAAATACGATGTGGATGCCAACATTGTTCTGTTAATCTGTTTCGTCATAGTTTTCAGTATCATAAACAGATCACAGTTGTGAAGGGATATTTCCCAATTACCCTCCCTCTAGCTCTAGGCCTCTAACGCTCACCCTTCCACCCGAACAACATCCCATTCGTCCCTCCTCTCGCCGTTTTATTTTTGATCCCCTTCATTTTTTCAACATCGTCGACCGCGTCCCTAAAATTTCTGTGCGGGCATTCTGCCCCCTGCTGGCTAGGTCAGTGAAAGCATGTACCACTACCATTGGATGAAATGGTCTTGTACCTTTCCGGGACAAAAAACCATACAACGGAATTGAAAACATGCTTATGACTGCGTATCTTTTACGACACTTGTCCGAACTGAAGGTCCACTGAATTTATGCCACTGTCTATATTGCTGCCCGAACTCCCGACTATAGATGAGTTTACTCAGTGGCGTGCGCAGGAATTTGAGGAGAGGGGGAGACGTAGCCCATAGACAGACTCTCAGCGCTCCGCGTCACCTTCGTTTGGCGCGGAGCGCAAGGAAATTTTGGCTCAAAATGCCTCCCAGATAGCTGGAAATGGCACTTCCCAGGCCTATTTACCGCATATAAATTTGGGGAAACACTAGCAATATTGTAAAAAAGAAACATAGAATACTAGAAATAAGGTGGGACTGTCCCCTTCGCCCCTCCTCCTTGGCTTATAATAGATGATTAATTAGATGATTAATTAAAAAAATCATACTCGTCAAATTATAGATTAATAGATGATTTACCGTTTTTTTTTCAGAACTGCTATTTATTTAGTGGTAAACCTTTGGAAGGTAAAACAAGTTTTAACAGAGGTGCGCAAGGTTTGATTCTTTGCTGTCCTGGGGAGGGGTCTAGAAACTTTTGCCCAAGAAAGAGAGCTGAGATGCAAAATGGTGCTATATTTGAAACATTTTGAAGCATATTAAAACACACATGGGAGAGCGCGCCTGTTGCTCCGCCAGAGTAGGTCAGACTGCTCCCGATTTCCCCCGACCAGTTGATTTTCCTCCGACAACTTATAGAGGTGGGGCCCATGGCCCACCGGTCCCCCCCCCCCATTGCGCACGCTACTGAGTTTACTACTAACACCTTCTGAGAAAAACCGGTATGTCACGTTCCAAGATGGCTTTGAAGAATTTTCAGGCGGACTTATGGGAAGATTTTCTCACTCTAAATTCATATGTGAAATTGAAGAAAAAGATACTTTTACCGTTGCCCGATTTGGGGTTGAAAGCACTGCAGCCTATAAGTAGCAAGTTTTGCACAATTGACGGTGGCTCACATTGAAAAATGCAAAATTGTGGCCACACATAGCTGCCCGAATACGTCCCGACTAAACCGAATCTTCGCCTTATGATGACTACTGGTAGTATTGTCATAAAGAAATATGACACGTCAAAAATGGTCTTTGATTAATTTCTTTGGGCAAAATTTTGGGCTTTTTTATACACCTATACACCCTCCCGTCTGTCAGTGTAATCTAGCAATTGAAAACATCCCAGAACTTTTTTACAACTTTCGCGGGAATATTCTACCATTTGGGGCAAAGTTTAGTTTGCACGGGACTATGAAGTGAGACTGAGGAAAATTGTTTTTCCATAAGCGACCCGGATGTGTCGCGAATTTTTGTGTTCTTTTCGTTTCGTCATGAAATTTTTACTTTGACTATGATGCTTTTTTATGTTTCGGGCAAATGTTTCAAAGAATTGGGAGATTCGGACTTTTCGGGCAAAGTGTTGCGCAAGACTATAAAAAGAGGCTGAGGAATAAAAGTTTTTTTGACGCTTTTTAATTTTTCTGGCAAATCTTTGGAAGAATTCGGGCACGATAGGAATTTTGAGTGGAATTAAAACATGCGAGATTTTTTAAGACTCAAATGGCTGTGCAAACCCATGCCAGAAATTAAGATCTTGTGGAAATTTGGGGACAGTCTGCCCTCTGCCCCTGCCTTGTACGCCTGTTTGACAAATGACCAGTTTGGAGTTCGACTTTCCCAGTATCTGTAAGCCGTAAGCGATCATTGGTTCGCGCGTAGCGTAAGAGTGAAATTTTGCAAAATGAGCCTCCCAGATTGCAGGAAATGGCCCTTCCCATGCCCTATAAGTTGCGAGATACGGTCGAGATCTTCGATGTCACCCTGTTGCCATTCCATCGGAAAACTTGAAACTGTATACTTTTAAACTGCTATTATTTTGTAGCAATTATAAGACAATACAACATGATGAAGAATCAAGTAGGCGAAATGATCCGTTCTACGAAGGTAAAAAAACAAACCTTGGAAAATTTTAGGGGGGGGGGGCGCGCGCCGGGTGCGACCCCGTCTAAATCCGCCACTGGACTCTTTACAACCACGCGGTGTTAATGTATACGGATATACCTCTATACTTAAGCGGTTCTAATGAAAGTACGTTGTCTTTGGCATACAGCAATATACTAACGCCTGTGCTGCGAACAAACAAGGGAATTACCAGGGCCTTGTTCAATCTAGCAGGTAAAATAATTTGGACTAGGCCAAACTAGGTTTAAAAATAGACTGTTTCAAGTGAACACATATACCTTCCACGGGTAAGCCACCACAGGATAAACTGTTGTCTGTTGTCAATTAGGCTAACTTTCTTCCCTTTTTGTGCTTATCTTTTGCAACAATAATTAAGAGCAAACTAAGAAGGATCCCTTTCTTGCTATTTTTGACCTCTTCTGACAAAAACAATACAACTTTGTGTTTGAACAGCAGTTAATACAAGTTAAAGCTCTCGTCAGTGAGGAGCAAAATACACGCCTCTCAAAATATCAGGTTTATCTAACGCATTATTTCTGGTCATCTGAATTACAGACTTTTCACAGATCATCGAGTAGCACTCTCCTGTCATTGTGTGGGACCAATGTGGCGCATAACTTGCACTTTGTGAGAAGTTAAGAGATGAATAGGCATAGTGTCTAAATTTTCTTTCATTTTCTTGGATTCTTGCACACACAACAGGTCATAGCATAGGTCAGCCCTTGAACAAGACATTCTTACATAAATCAACTGTAGAAACATTTTGTTAACTTTTACGATTTCTGTTTAGAAATCATGTCAAGCTGTCGGCGTCAATTGTTTTTCTCTGGTTAAGCTTTGTGTTGGTTGATTAATTTCACAGAACATATAGTTTGGGAAATAGTAAACCGGGATTTATGTAGTTTAATCGAGGACCTGTAATATTTTAAACGCTAGTGCAGAGGTGAATTGAGCAGGAGGGCTATAGTGTAGTCGGTGTTTCAAGCGGATGTTTGAGGGGTACTTCTCACACTAACTTTTTGCATGGATATTTAGCAGTCATTACTTTATGACAGCACCGTCTAATACTAAAACCACTTTCATTCGATTGTGTTTTATCTCTTTTCGTGTTGAGAACTTCTTCAGAGATGGATCCCGCTTCCATGCGGTCGCAACGCGGCAAGAAATCTGCATACCGAGTGTCAGAACTGGACGTGCGCAAACGTAACAACGCAGTTGAAGAATCCCTCCGAGCAGAACTATCAAATTTAAACGAGAGGGAAAGACAAAGTGTTCGTTCGCTGCAAAACCAAACTCGAAACTTCTTGGATTCGATTCAGACTGTAAAGCTAGGACGCAGAAAAGTCAACAAATCATTGACTCGGAATCATAACCCAGTGTCGAGGTCAAGAAGTGGTAGTTTGACTTCTGTGTGTCCACGACCAAGGACGTGTTTAGCAGATACCTATCGTGAGGATGAGTTAAGCGATGACACTGAGGTAGTGAAGCTACCCTCTATAAATATCGGGCCCGCGGAAAGGTATCGAAGTCTCATGAGACCATCTTCGTCTGCACTCCAACGTCGTCGATTTAGCGAAAACGACGCGTTAGTCGAATCTTTGAGAAGGTTCCACGCTTTGCGCATCGATAATCAAAAGTCAGGTCAAAAAGATGAAATCGACTCTTCGAGTTCGAGCCAACCACCACAAAGTCAGCCCCCAAAGGCAAAAGTCAGAGGACGTTCCGGGTCGTGCTTCGGGAGACTAATTTCGTCTCCAAGCACTTTTGCTCTGGACATCAAGGAAGACAAGAATCGTGATGACGACACTCGTAGTGAATATGTTAATGAGGTGGAGAACGAGGTCAGTGAGAATGACATTGCTGTAAATTTCATCGAACCTTCTGCTGGATGTAATGATGACACGAAGCCACATAAAAACGAAAATATTTATGTAAGTTTTGATAAAGGGGAGGACTTGAACGACGACAACGTATCAACGAACCATGATATCAGCGTCGAACAAATTGTACCGCAAATCGTAATAACGGAGTACGAGAATAGTTCCTCATCAATGGGTAGCTTAGACAACATCAAAGATAGGCAGGACAGCAATCTTCTCCGTACACAAGTTAAAAGAAGACCAAGCAGGATCCCCTCTGCTAAATCTGACTGGAGCAGAAATCGGCCCCTGAGGGAAGCCCGTAAGAAAAATATGGCGCTACTTCCGTCTACTTTTGCAGCGCTGTCCATGAGCCGGCGATTCTCTAGTCCGGATCCGGCGGAAGATGCGGTCAAAGCCCACCAAATGTTCCTGGAGAAGCTCAACCGACGACGAAGGAGCGAGCAATCGGAACTCTCTCAAAGAGTGAATGACTTTTTGAAACAAATCAAACCATCCGCTGGCGATGATTTTACAAGCATAGATAGAGAAGTAAGTTCAAGTGAAACATAATCACTTTTGGCAGGGACTTTATACAGAGTTTTCAATATTGTCTTATTATGTTGGTTTACTTAGCAAAATTTCGAAATTGTCACGTTCCTCACTTAATGACGGAAGTTCGTTTGTGGGAGAGAAAGTTTGCAAGTAAAACTCATCTGGGTAGCAAATAAACATTAATGAACGAGTTGCATACTATCGTAAATTTAATATTAGCAAACGATCTGTTTTCGATGAGATCGAAAAGAAAATATCGGACGATGCACCATGCATTACCAACTCTCCTAATGAGAACGTCATTTCAACCTCGCCAATCAAATCCTGGTAATTTAGTAATTAATTACAGAGAATTCCAGGCGTCCTCGGGGAAGTATTAACTTATGTCTTGGAGCAAAATAAGCAGCACCATGCCGCGAAAAGGACTTTGAGAACTAATAATTCGTGGTGAGTTTATGTTATCGTTGGCAGTTTACGGATTAAGAATTAATGTAAATGTCTGATGCACTGTAGGGAGGCATTATTACACCTTTCCATTCCTGACGCCTCCCTAGTCAAGGTAGCCGCAGAAATGCTAAAGAGCCTTTGAAAAAAAGAAAAAATCTTTACTCAGTTAAGTGTTGTCGACTCTTCCGTCATTTGGTCCAAATCGACTAGGCTTAAAGGCTACTTAAAACTATGACGATAACGGAGGAAACTTTGGAGAAACGCGGTAATCAGCTGTTGCATTCTAGGCCACCCTAGAAGGATCAGAACCGCGAATCGGTTACTTAAAAATTACAATTTACAAGAAGCCCATTACTAAGCAAAAGTATAATTAATTTGGATCATGGTCACTAATTAATTCTTTATGACTACACTATTATCGCAATTTCGTTTGGAATCTTGGCAATTTAGTGCTGTCATTAAAGTTTCCTTCTCGTTTCAAAGAACATATAAGGTTATTCATATATAAAATTACGAGATTTGTATGGTATTTCATTCCAGGAATTTATCACTGCTAATTGGTATTGTCTTGTTTGTATCACATGTAGCCTACTTCACGTAATCCCTTTAATTTGCCATAGCTATACAGATATCACTCCCACAGCATCCTCCACATTATGAATGCTGAGACACTGTTTGAATGTTTAAAGGGGAATTTTCATGTCCCAGACAGTTCCAATAGACCCTTTTCCAAATAGCAATCGCAATGGATTGTGGGACAGAGTTCTGGTAGGCGATGTTGTTGTCAATGGCATTTTGCTGTGGCAAAAACGATGCACACCAAATTCTATCCCACAATCCTTTGTAATTCCTGTTGGGAAAAGAGTCTATTCTCCCAACTATGCAACTTTTAGCTCCTCCCGTAACTGTATGAAGCTCTTCCTTGTGCAGGAATAAACCTGTTTTATTGCTTAAGGCCATGTTCTTGTGAGCATACAAGGCTATAAAATGTAATAAAAGCACTCTCTCTGCCTTGCGTGGAATGTGAGCTACTCTGCATCTTTCAAATTTTCAAACTTTGATGTCAATCAAAGAGCAGTCACCAACTGAGAATTTTGATACCCCCACACTAAAAATATACTTTGGGGTGATGACTGTCTGTCTTTAATTCTAACGAATACGTTGCTTTAATCCTAACATCATTCATCTCTGATTAAATGTCATAGCAACGAGCACGGGCGGCGATCCCGGGGGACATGTTCCCCAATATTTGAGAAATCGTCTACTGACTTCGATTTTTCACACGGTAAATTATACGAAAATGGGGTCATGTCCCCCCAGTATTGAGAACAAATCGCCGTCAGTGGCAACGAGCGCAATAGACTATAACGTGTAGGCCTAGATTAACTATCACAAGGCAGTTCGCGACTATTCTAGGTTATCTCATCTCACTAGTTTAAAATAAATTGACAGTCGTTACGAATAGTACGAAAGACAAAGGACAGAGAGTAGAGATGACATCTATAGAGCGGTTACCACATCACAAAGTGGAAATCGCCAACACTAAGCTGACTTGACAGAGTCTACAAGGTTTTGTTAGCGGCCCTTGGTACGTTTTACATATTACGCAGGTTACTTTTTCGGTCAAAATCTTGGAAGTCCGTTTTATGAGGCACTTCATGACTGACCTGCGTAGCAGGGGCATAGGTATAGGGTGAAAAAGGTGGATCACTTTCCAAACTTTGAAGAATATATAGGAATACAATACACTGTCTGTAGACACAGTGCTATCGATATGACTTCCCAGGGAAGAAATTTTCCAACCTCAGATTTACCATTTTTCTCAACTTTGGGGCAATTTTCTAGATGAGAGCGGAGGCCACGCCCCTGTGCGTAGGGGTTCTCTAAAGTTTTTTTTGTTTTTATGAACTAAACCAAAAACTCCTTTGCCCTGTGGCTACTTCGTGATGTAAGTAAAAGTGCTATGGAATAAAGGCATGTTCGAGTCCAGACTAAAACTGCAATATCTTTTAAGGAAAAAGCAAACAAACGAACTAACGAACAAACAAGAAAAAAAGGTCAGTCGTTCACATGGTGCTAGTAATGCATGTGGTGACGTCAGAACTTTATTTAGAATATTCCAGAAATAGCAAAAAGTGAAAACTTGAACAACAATATGCAAAAAGGTGACCAAAATTCTTGAAAGAGATTAAATGTGGTAAAATATATTTATTACTTATAGAGGCAAATAGACAGTTTTGTTTTGGAAAAAGTATATATTTTTAAAATTTTGTCTGAATAGATAATTTCCTAATTACTTTCATCTACAACAGTGGTTCCCAATGGGGAATTTTGGCAACTCAGGGGGAGATGAGCATTAAGAGGGCAGCAAGGGGTGCTTTGAAAAAAATGAGATACTCGGTTTTAAACTGAGGCCTCACAAAATTCTAAGAGATTTCCTCAGCTGAGCTCTCAAACTGGTCTGCATAAAAAAATAGATAAATTGAGTCATCAAGTAGAGGAAGTCTAAGATTTCCTCATCAGATGCACTACAATGTTTGCAAATTATCTTTATTACAAGATGCCCCCAAATTGCATCAACCAGTGTTTAATTTGAATTCTTTTCCTGGCGAGGACCCTCATATTTCCTTAGTGGCAGTGAAAGCTGTGACCAAAGGGACCATGGCTAAAAATTGTGATCTAAGGTTGATTTTGTGATCTCTTTAGTTTGCATTAAGATCATTGGGTAATCAGAAGATGGTTAAAATTTATGAGTGACAGTTCCTCATTCTTGTATCAACAATTATCAACGATATGGTAATTACTTTAGTGCTTCTGGGATGCTGCCCCTATACCCCAAAAGGGGCCCTTGGGGGAATGGTACACACCTTGGTGGGCCCCTGTTATCTGTTAAATTTCCCAAAAAATGCCCCGCCCCTGACTGCAATCAAACATTCACGCTTTCATAAATCATAGGTTTAACGTTCACGATCTCAAAAAGGATTCAACTTTTTAAGTTGGCACTGCTGATCTGCTACCCTGAGTCGGACCACACACGTAAAAACCATGCATCTGTAGCTCTACCCTTCATTTCAACGTGTTCTTATTACTGTCGTTTCATTGTTTCATTCATAGCAATACTATGCTACAGACGGGGGGGGGGGGGTGCCCAACCCTGTAAGGTGAAAGAGGGTGGTGAGCTGAAAAAGGTTGAGAACAACTGATCTACAGCATTCATCCTTTCAAATTACATTGCACAATCCATAATACATTCTTTGAGAAAACGATTTCAATGTACACATTGCATGAAACATAACACTGGCTTTTAAATTCTTAATACATTTTTGACTTTTTACATACAAGCAAGAAACTTAGCAGAAGACAATATAGACCATGGAAAGGCATAAATAGTCATGCTGACTGGAATTCAGAACCAGGACATTCAAACCTGATCATGGTGCTGGCATGGTTCATCTTAACCATATATTGTAACTATGACTTTCATAAACAAATTTTTATTGTCATTCATAAATTGCTGCCTTCACCCATGGTAACTACTTTACTACTTACTTTATCTGTGATATGCAACATATTTTTGTTGTGAACAATGCAAAATGTAACCAATAAACTGTAAAACAAGGCACTGATATGCTTAACTGATGAATGAAAAAGATGATGACCACCAATGCCCTTTACCTCCTACCATAAAGATTTCTATTGATCTGTCAAATGTACTCCCACTAATACCTATGTACAACTTTTATTAAAAGAAGTCTAAGCTCAAATCAAGTTTTGTTATGTTAGAGGGGTATTTACTCTAAGCATTCTGGTGAAATTTGCAATGAAATCCGATGGGTGGTTCTCAAGATATAAGTAGTTAGTTGTTACATTTTCAAAACAAAGTGAACTTGAGGCAAGCACATATGATGTCATAGCCTCACATTTAATGAGCAGTCTTTTGTTTCTCTTTAAACTTTACAACCAATTTTCTCCCCTGCAATCCCAGGTTATTGGAATGTGATTGCATGAGAGGCATGGAAATTTTACAAACTTCACGTTCCCTATGGGGAGGTTCTGAAAAATGTAGGAAACAAAGCATTTCTCATCAATGTGAGGAAGTGACATAACCCCTGTTTGCCTCAAGCTCACTTTGGGTCACAAATGTAGTAACTTCATTTGCTGACATCTCAAGTACTACATGCCCGATTTGAATGGAAGTTTCACCAAATTTTGTAGATTCAGTTCCTCTTTCTCTGCCTAAATTAATTTGCTTGTGCATACCATGAGGGTTCAGATGATATCCTACAAATAAATGATTGTATGTGACAGAGTACATGGCTTATCATGATTACACTTTTCAAATTTTTTTGATGAAAACAGACAGACAACCTTTTTGTCTTTAATAAATGTTTTTCTCATGATTTTAAGTTAGCAAACAGGAAATCTGTCATGATTACACAGCAGACGGCACAAAATATGTCACATGTGATATAAAAATGTCATTCTTTTAGGTTTTTCTCCTTTTATTTTTACTTTTTCTTTTCTTTATTACTTCATTAATTTTAATGTAAAAAATGGAAATATTTTTGCCTTTTCACAACTGCATAATTAATGACTGGACTCTTTATAAGAATAATTCCGAAATCATGGGAGTTTAGTTGAACAATCTTTTGTCTTTTGTTCAAACTGCCAATTTTCACATCTGTGGTGAAGTATAAAGACTTAGCTAAATTCCATAGAATTGCAGACTGCACAAAAAAAGATGGCATCTTTGTAGGAACAAAGCAATAAAGATTTTTGGCTATTCCATATTTTAACATTTTACTAATGCGTCTTGTTTCTCAGTACGGCCAGTGTCATATCAAAACAATCTGGATTGAGTTAATTACACACTTGCATGACACATTTTACAATAAACTGTTTTTGGCAAGAAGATGGGGCATTTCATAAGTTTAGTTGGAGATCTTTATTTTGAATAAAACTTAGTCTGCAATTTGAGGAAACATTTGAACAGTATTACAAATTTAATTTTTCCAATCAGCTTTATTAGGCAAGGATTCCAGGACAAATGCAGTCTTCCATATTAAAATGTGCAAACCTCCACATGCTACATCATGTTTGCTTCTGTTCAAGTAACTTCATGGTTTTTGTTAATAAACTGTTCAAATAAATTTCTTTCAGGTTTGTTTTCTGTAATGTGCACAAAATGACGTAGTGAAACAAGATATAAGATACTTATACGAGAAATACAATGATATTTGACAGCTACAACCTTTTCAAAGTGGGGTTAAAGTTTGATTGAAGTGACTGCTTAAATTTCTTTTCAAAATCTCACACCTCATCATAATTGCTTTTACTAGCAATTTTCACCATTTTGACTGTTCCATCTCTGGTGACCTCATATAACCTTTCACCTCAATCAAAAACAATAGGCTTCATCTTCTCACTATAATGCATCCACATGCCACGTATGAAAAGTAGGCAAGCTTCCTAACTTGAGATATTGTTTACAAGGTTTTGGTTTTTGGACTTCTGGCAACTTTACATAACCTCTGACTTCCACCAAAAACTTAGTATTCTTTCTCTCAATATGATAAATTTGTATACCAAGTAAGAAAAGTATCTACCATTCCTATCTGTAGATATTGTGTTTAAAAGGGTTTCAGTGTTTGTCTGCTGGTGACTTCACACGACCTTTGAACTCTACTGAAAGAAATAGGGTTCCTCTCAATATGATAAATTCATATACCAAATATGAAAAGTGTATCATTCCTCTCTTGAGATATCATATTTACAAGCAATTTCCAAGGTTTCCATATTTGTAACCCTAGTGCCCTCAGATAGCCTTTGACCTCAACCAAAGACAGTATGGTTCATCTCACAATATGATAAAATCCATGTACCAAGTATGAAAAGTATCCATCATTCCTATCTTCAGATATTGTGTTTACAAGCGAAGTGTCACAAACACACACACACCATCATGATTGCATAGATTCCTTTTGCTTTCGGCAAGGAACAAGAAAGAAAGATACGTGACTCAACCCCTACCTCCACCCCCTGCCTTGGTCTCCTCACAGGCAGAAAATCTTATTGTAATCTCTACCTTACAATTTTAAATTACCAACTGCAAGTCCTTTATTTTATAGATGTACCTGAAGATACAGAAATTGTGAGATCTGTGGAGAATACCATGCTGTGCTTGACAAATCATAAATCCTAAAATCTCACCTCAAAAAGCTGATATATTATGAAGGACAGATCATCAATGAGTAGGCTCTAAGTTACAAAAACATCCTCATAAAAATTTTTAATGCTGTCTCCCAGATAACATCACTTTTTGTGGTAGTTATTATTCTTCTTTTGCTGTTTTATAATTAAGAATAATTACAGATGGTTTATTATCCATCCATGATATCTATAGCATAATATATGAAAAACCCATCATTCAACGTCTTAAAATACCTTGTTTTTACTTCTTTATTCTCTTGATTTAGTATCACTTAAGGGTATGATTACAATTTGATGGAAAAATGATGACACAACAACCAACAGCTAGGAAAGATAACCTTAAAAGGCATGTCCTTCATTCACCTTCATAGACATCACATCACACAAAGCAGGTTTGTTGCTACTGGCAATGGCTCAACATTAACAGACTAACTAAACACTCAGTAATGAGAGTGATAACTGCAGAGAGACTGCTTAGGTAATAGTGTTACAAGGATCAACAATTTTGCCACAGACAGTAAGAATTCTCCCTACAGAGATTTAATACTTCTATAGCCCCCTCCTCCAATTAAGACAAAATGAAAACCACTTGTCCAGTGTACCTCCAAGACAAAGTTACAGGAGCCTGTACTGAAGGTTAATTACTATCTACACACTGTGTGTGAGCTATCTGCTACAAATTGGGTACCCTACTGACTCACAAGCCACTACTGACGAATCAGAGATACACCTTTTGACTTAATTATTATCTGTAAATATATTCAGTGCTGATCTTATGTAGCATTTTACTATTCACTTTTTTATATCCTATTTATAATTATGTGATCTCACATTTTTATACTGGATTTTAATAAACTCTGAAACTTCGAAACTATTATTTGAAATATTGAGGTATAGGGATATTTCTACATTATGCTTGTTGTAGTGCAACAGTCCCTTTAATGACTACATGCTGAATTTGCTGCCATTTTCCTTTGAAAAATTACAGTTAAAGCAATCATGGTTCCCAGACTGTGATGGCAACCAGAGTAGTGCACATGATTTTGTGTCAGGAGGCAGGCAAATTCTCATTTCCCCGATTCAATAAGTTGTCCTCTGATTCTTTTTTTTTTGAAATTTTTCCTCAAAACCCTGAGTTGCACCACAATTCGGGGGGCGATTCCCCACCACCCCTACCCCTCCCCCTTATGCATGCCATTGATGGCAAACTACTACCAAAATATTACACTTACTTTGAGTTTTTCCCAAAATGTGAAAAAAATCATAGTCAGAACAGACTGGTTGTTTGCAAAGTGATTTATATGCAGAGAAACATTTAAGGTGCATGTGCAAGGCTGCAAGCCACTGCCAAGAAAGAGAGGGTGAAGTTACGTCACACTCCGGAACAGTGGGAATTTATTAACCAATACAATGTAATGTTAACCTGGATACACCAGCCAGTCACAAAATGGTTTTCCTACCATGCACACAAAATTACACGAACACAAAATTCCAGCGAAACAAAGAAAAGCATTATTCTCAAACAACACATGAAAAAAAGAGCACTGCTCATTAGTGCTTTCCCATTAATAAATAAAATTTCAATATTAAATACTTTGAAAAAATTTCTTATTGCTTTGCAAACCTTTTCATAAATTCACCCTTCCTCTATTTAATTAAAGTCCTAGCATAAAACAAATTTTTAACCTGTGGTCTGCAGGGATATAGGCGATACAGTGTGTGTCTGATATTTTGTCCTTAACATTAATGGGCCTATGCACCTCATTTTGAATTACTTTAGCTTACCCTGGTACCCTAATTCATGAATGGCTCATTTTAAACAAATGACAATTTTTTTGTTTCTGAACTGTTTATTTCATCAGAGTAAAACAATGGTCCATCGTCAATATACAATATCCTTGTTCAAAAGCTTCACGAAAGACACTTGCAAGGAAAATAAAATGAGATGATGCTTCAACCATGGAGCTATTATGCCTCAACACACTGCTGGGGCCAATACTTATTCTCTTTAGTAATGTGGACATAATCAAATACACAGTGGGTTTGATTGCTTCAGGCAACTGCACCTGTAAGAAATCAATTATTAATCAAGAACAATCCTTTCCTTTCATTAGAGAAAGATTGGGATATCGGGTTTAGTAGGTATTCCATGCAGTGAATTAGAGGTGTCTACAGATGTGGTGGCACTTGTCTACAATGTTATAACAATCAGTTTTCGGTTTATCTAGGTTTTGATTTGTGTAAAGGGTTACAATGGCTCTATTTCTGGCATGAGGTGATTGGATGGATTCTTCGGGAAATGAGGCACAGCGGGTACCATATCTCAAAGTTTAAAGGGAAAATCTCCTCATCACAGACAGTTTCAATTCTCCTAACAAAGTTAGTTTTAGCCATGGCATAGCTTAACTATCTTTTGTTTCTCCTTGTGCAGACACAAACACATTTTATTTCTTTAGGTCTTATCCTGGTGAGCATACAAGGGCCTAATGTGTAATCAAAACACTCTCTGTGTATGCTGTGTAGTGTGAGCTACTCTGCATCTTTTGAATTTTGTAACTCTGATGTCAATCAAAAAGCAGTCACCAGTTGAGAATTTTGCTTACCCCCAAGTAAAAATCATACTTGGGGTGACAAGTTTACATCTTTAAACCAGAAAGCCCAAAGGCTTAGTGATTCCTTGCCGAATGGGGATGATTTGTTGCACTGAGCCTTATCCCTCAAATTTATCTTTCTTGACTACATCATTTTATGTTTTAACAATTTGACCTCTGCTGACCTCATAAGACCTCTGAACACCACCATATATAACAAAAAAGGAAAAAGGAAGGCAGTGTCTTGAAAGGGATTCAACTCCCATGGATCTTGTAAATTCTTGGCAAGTTTTGCTTTTTGACCTCTGGTTACCCCAGATGACGATCTTGGGAATACTTGGGAAATTTTGCTTTTTTTGACCTCTGGTAACCCCAGATTACCTTTTACCTCCACCAAAAACAATAGGGTTCTTCCTTACATCATGAAAAATCTATACACTAAATATCAAAAGTGTCCTTCATTCCTATCTTGAGATATTGTTATTACACGCTTTTCAGTTTTTTAGCTCCTGTGACCCCAAATGACCTTTAACCTTCACCAACAACAATAGGGTTCTTTCTCTCAACATGGCAAATCCATATACCAAATATGAAAAGTGTCTGTCATTGCTATCTTGAGATATAGTGATTACAAGCCATTTACATTATTTTCACAGTTTAACCTCTGGTGACCTCAGATGACCTTCGACCTCTACCAAAAACAATAGCATTCTTCCTCTCAACATGACAAATCCAGATCAGCCATTCCTAGCTTGACATATCGCGACTTCAAGGTTTTCGGTCTTTGACCTCTGGTGACCTCAAATGACCTTTGACCTCCACCAAAAACAATAGGGTACTTCCTCTCAACATGACAAATCCATATACCAAATGTGAAAAGTGTCGGTCATTCCTATCTCGAGATATCGTGTTTACGAGCTTTTCAGCTTTTAACCTACGGTGACCTAAAATGACCTTTGACCTTCACCAAAAGCAATAGGGTTCTTCCTCTCAACATGACGAATCTATATACCAAATATGAAAAGTGTCTGTCACTGCTACCTTGAGATATCGTGTTTACAAGCTGTTTAGGAGGTTTTCGCAGTTTAACCTCTAGTGACCTCGGATGACCTTTGACCTCTATCAAAAACAATAGGGTTCTTCCTCTTGACATGACAAATCTATATACCAAATATGAAAAGTGTCTGTCATTCCTATCTTGAGATATCATGATTACGAGCTTTTCAGCTTTTTACCTCCAGTGACCTCAAATGACCTTTGACCTTCACCAAAAACAATAAGGTTCTTCCTCTCAACATGACAAATCTATATACCACATATGAAAAGTGTCTGTCATTCCTATCTTGAGATATCGTGATTACGAGCTTTTCAGCTTTTTACCTCCGGTGACCTCAAATGACCTTTGACCTTCACCAAAAGCAATAGGGTTCTTCCTCTCAACATGAAGAGTCTATATACCAAACATGAAAAGTGTCAGTCATTGCTATCTTGAGATATCGTGTTTACAAGCTGTTTAGGAGGTTTTCGCAGTTTTAACTCCAGTGACCTCGGACGACCTTTGACCTCTACCAAAAACAATAGGGTTCTTCCTCTTGACATGACAAATCTATATACCAAATATGAAAAGTGGTGGTCTTTGCTAACTTGAGATATCGTGTTTACAAAGTTTTTGGTTTTTGACCTCTGGTGACCTCAAATGACCTTTGACCTCCACCAAAAACAATAGGGTTCTTCCTCTCAACATGACAAATCTATATACCAAATATGAAAAGTGTCGGTCATTGCTATCTTGAGATATCGTGTTTACAAGCTAGGTGTCACATACACACACATGCACACCCACACACACACACACGACATCACCATCGCATAGATTCCTTGCCTGCCTTCGGCAAGGAATCAATAAAATCATCTCCAACAGATACCTTGGACCTTGCAGTGTTCGTGTTAAGGAATTGAACCTGGGAGGGAATTCCCTCTCTAGGAATTTTTGGTTCCTTGCGTTAGCAAAAGGAACCTATGTAGTCAGCTTGGCGTGTGTGCGTGTGTATGTGTGGGTGTGCGTGTGTGTGTGACACTTGCTTCGGTACGCTGTAACTCAACAAGGGAAAGTTGGACTAAACTAAAACTTGGTATATGGATCTGTCATAGTGAGGTGTGCCCTATTGTTTTTGGTGGAGGTCAAAGGTCATGTGGGGTCACCAGGGGGCAAAGACCGAAAACCTTGTTTGCACGATATCTCAAGGTAGGAAGCTTGGATAAATTTCATACTTGGTATGTAGATGCATTATGGAGAGAAGATGAATGCTGTAGCTTTTGGTGGAGGTCAAAGGTCATCTGGGGTCACCAGCAGTCAAACACTGAAAACTTGTTGTTAAAACAATATCTCAAGGTAGGAAGCTTGGATAGATTTCATACTTGGTATGTGGATGACTTATGGTGAGAAGATGAATCCTGTCATTTTTGGTAGAGGTCAAAGGTCATTTGGGGTCACTGAGAGTCAAATACTGAAAACCTTGTTAACGCAATATCTGAAGGAAAAAATCTTGGATAGATTTCATACTTGGTATATAGATCCACCATAGTGAGAAGCTGTGCCATACAGTTTTGGGTGGAGGTCAAAGGTCATCTGGGGTCACCAAGGGTCAAAAACTGATTTCCCTTGTTGTTAGCATAATATCTCAAGGTAGGAAGCTTGGATAAATTTCATACTTAGTGGATGCCTTATGGTGGGGAAAAAATTTTGGTGGAGACCAAAGGTCACCTGGGGTCACTGGAGGTCAAACTCTGCAAACCTTTTCAACTCTATATCTCAGTGTAGGAGGCTTGAATAGATTTTTGCTTTGAGGTGTTGCATTAAATCTAGCAGAAAACCCATATGAGATTTGTTGGATGTCAGAGTTGAAATCACCAGATGCCAAAAAGCAAATTCCCAAGAATTCCTAAAGTCAAAAAATATAAGCACAAAACTGTATCATTGACTGAAAGATGTGGGACATCTTTCAGAGATGCCAAGTATCTCAATTTTAATTGAAATTATAGTATTATGATTTTAATCCATAATCCTGCCATTATGAGAACGTGCATAAAGTACTACTTTTTAATATTGCAGAAGATTCTCTGCCCACAAAGCAGAGGACTGTTGTGAAAGTTCACTAGACAGACAACATTTGTCCTTAGATTAGGACATGTGAGCTTGCAGGAATTGGAAATTAGAATTGATTAATTAAATGCTACTATGGGTTGTTAGTTTTATAAAGAGAACCAAGTTACTGATCATTTGGATCAGATACCATTGAGCGTGCATGAATTGTGATTGCTTAATTGAATAAAACAAATTGTAACTGTATACTGTCTGTGTTGATATCCCCTGAAGTGCCTGTAGGCTGTATTTCTTCAGAACAATTTATTTATGCTTGAATGTGTTAACACAAGATGTGCATTGTCTACAGAGCAGATTTTGTGAATCAACAGAAATACTGCTTCATTCAGTAGTTGGCTCAGTTTCATTACATTCAGCAAGGAACCACAGTGCCCATTGGGCTCTTGTTTTGGGAGGGATTTTCAAAATCAAGGAGAGGGTTATCACTTGGTAAAGATACTATTGCAATTTAATGTGTGTATTATAATTGTAGTTACGATCTCAGCTGCAGAAAAGTGTGCGGGATTTTCCCCACATAAGATTTATTTTTGTGCGGGATTCGAAAGACACACTGAACACTGGTACGTTGTCAAAGCAATAGTGTAGTGCTTTCTCACTTTGTAACTAGCATGGTAGAAGACTAACAGGGACCCAGGGATTTACCTGTGGGTTAAAAGAAGAAGTCAGAAATGTACATTCCAAAATGGGGTAGAAAAACTGATCACTGTTCAGTCTTATTGATAACAAAAAAGGACTGTCTTTGCTATTTGAAGGTCACTTACTTTTGAACAACACAGTTTAATATGCATTGAAGCTAGTTTTGTATGGGCGTATAATTGGGAAACAACTAGATCAGCGCTTCTCAACCTTTTTTAACTCGAGGACCACTTTAACTCTCAGAATTTTTCTGTGGCCCACCTTACAAAAAGATTATTCTTTTGCCTCTATTTTTTATTTTTTATGGCGGATCTCGGGGCCCACCTGGGAGAGCTTCGCGGCCCACTGGTTGAGAAGCGCTGAACTAGAGTGTTTGTGTTTTGTGAGTGCAAAAAAGTATTTCAACTAATCTCAGGCTGAATAAAACACAGGAAAACGTATAGATAAAAGGCAGTTGTTACAATGCCTGCTTATTTCTGTACACAATTCTGTAAATAGAATGGTGGGCATATAAAATTCACATTTTCATCATGATGTTTGCATCCCCATGAGGATTCACTTTCAAGATCAGTGTAGGTATAGGAGTTTGGTACCTAATTTTGCAGTAATTTTGGTTAAAACATGTTTTGGCAATTGCAATCTGTTGTTGTGTGCAGTAAAATATCCCAATATCTTAACAGTTCTTTTCCATTGTTTAGACACTACAAAGTCTCTGGAAGGGTTCCTAAACGGGAGTTCATGAATACATAATCTGCAGGGGCAGGGCTTGAAATAACAGGGGCCCGTGGGCCCGATGCTCCTAGAAATTCGCTCGGGCCCGTAGTTTCTGCAGGGAAAGGGGCCCGGTCGGCTCCTAAATATTTTAAGTCTAATTGTACAGTCTGCGCATGAACCTCTCCACCCACATGTCAACGATCTTACATCTCGCAAGGCCTGTGTATTTCGTATACTAACAGTCACTTAAAACCTGCGAAACACACACTTCTGAAATCAGTTCACATCACTCATAAACAGTCTGCTTTGTCACAACACGGATGATCACACATGCAGACATACAGTACACCGATGTCCGTCATAAGTAATGTAGGCGGTAGTTTTGGGCCCCTTGATTTCTCGTTTGGCCCCTAGATTCCATGAGCTAGGGGCCCGGTTGGCCCTCAAAGTTTGAAGGCTTATTTCGACCCCTGAGGGGTAAAACTTGAGAAAACATATGGGTATACTGGTGAAGTTAGTATGTATGTAACCTTCATAGCAGGTGTTGAATATGTACTCCTCTTTGGCGTACATACTCTAACACCTGCAAACAATGACAGAGATCATCCAATTTCGTTATATTCATGAGCCCAATACGATTTTACTCTCTTGACTGTTGATTGGTTTCAATATATGATTATTCATATTGCATGAAAAGGCTTCAGCTTCAAGATTCACTTTTACACAGTAAGTTAATGGGACTTCATTGTGTGAGCTTGAAGAGGGTGAAATCACACGCTAAAACCCCAATGACATTTGTTGTTCAGAACAACATGATAATCAAGACTTGCTTTATTCATTTTTTCGTTAAATATTTATAATTCTGTTTGTTGTGATCGTATATATGAATGGTAATAGCGTACAGTTTTTACGCAGTTTGAAGAAGAATTCTTGCGAAAGTTCGCAGACGTTGGTATTACGAGTGTAGCCAATATAGGTGCAGGAGTAATAGATGTCCGCCAGGCGGGCAAGGATGTATGTTAAATGCAAATCAGTGTAATATCAGATAAGAAATATTAGATATAGCAGCTGAAATGTCTTTGTAGTGTCTACAACCCAGCTACATGTACTAACACATGGCAAGCCCACATGACTGAACAATAGAACAACATCATTTAAGGCTCTTAAGTCATGAAAGTAGGTAGTACAAGCTAAAATCTTGCTATACACAATACCTTTACATCTAGCTCCTCCTCCAATTTCAACAAAAATACCTGTTTAGTACAGTTTCCAGACTGAGTTTAAATTACTCAAGGCGACATCCACGCAATCATACTGTGTGTGAGCTTGGGAACAAAGTTGACTGCACATGTCATCACAGACCAACAGAGTGAAGTTACTGCTTGAATTAAGGTCAATCAAAGTGCTGCTACTAATTGTATTTAGAGGTATGATCATATTCCTAAATATGTTTGGGGTGATGCTATATAGGCCTTTAAGGAGCATGGCACTCCGTTTATTATCAGAGAAAATGCTTTAGTTTGTAGATGACAATCCACAGACTTGTACTTTGCAGGTTGTGTGAAGAACTCGCAAAGAAGTTTTGGGAGAGAAGAGGGAGGGGGGAGTGATACCTACTATGAAGACACATATTTTCATAGTATTACCATGACACAAACCTGCTGACGAAGTATGATGATAAATAACTGAAGAGCAGTTTCCATGACAACACTCTTCAGATATCACTGAATATGAAATAGAGACTTGACTTTCTCATTGGTATTCAAAGGGCCCCTGTAAATCAAACTAGGCCTGAAGATGTCTCTCTTAGTCTTTCCAAGTGTTTCCAGTGTACTTAAGATTCTTATCATGCAAGTAATAAAACAAACTTGCCTTTAAAGGGTTTCTCTTTTACAGGCAAATAATGTACTTTCATGGAAGTAGTACTTCCATGGTACACTGTAAGACAAGGGAAAAGAATGTGTGATATCTAGCAGAAAAAATATATGGTATTTTCTTTCATTTTCATGTTTCTGCAATTGAGTGGGTGGGAATAAGGAAGGGATAAATAATGTTAATCCCCCTCCAAATATCCATATGAAATCAGGAGAGGTATATATGTCTACTTTCTATCCAACTTTTTGGTACCTCTTTTAATTTGAGGTTCAAAATGAGCACTCCTAACCCCGCCCATTTAAATGTGCTGGCCATGCCTCTGACAGCATGGGATGCATTCAGAACCCATTTCCCACTTGTCTCCACACGGACTGTTATTTAAGCTACATCACATTCAAAAACCAAGAATGTGCATAGAAGGGACAAAAAAAAAAAAAAAACAGCAAATATGCACCAAATGATGAACACACAAAATTTGAAATCCTTAATGCAAAAATAAGCAAAAACAACAAACAAACAAGAAAACAAGTAAACAAATCAAAAACAAATATCTATGTCAAGGTTGTAATGTTTGTAGAAAAACTAAACAAGATTTTAATGAATAAAGCCACCTAAGAATTTTTTTGGCCAAAAGGGAAAGAAAGTGCAGTCATCTGCTTTTGAATATGCATACACCTATGCCACAGTTTCTTTAGGCTCATTTTAATCATATAGTAATACTTTTTACTTGCTTCTTTTAATCATACAAGAAAACTGTTTTGATTACCCTCAAAGTATGCAATTTTATTTTTGAAATATTATAATCTTTTATTAAAAAAACCAGAAAGAGACAAAAACAAAAGAGTTCTAAGATTATGATGTTTCAAAATGTAAAGTTTGGAGCAGGAATATTTACCCTTTAATGATCAAGGCAGCACCTTGTAAAAATCTGCTCCATTTGTCAAAAAATGTTGTTGGCCTCCATAAAGCCTAATGAACTAGGTAGCTTCATGTCATCTAGCCTGCACAGCTGACATATAAATGGTCTCTTACTAAATCGGTGAGATTTGTGATGGCAGGAATAACTGAGCACGCCACCTATGCTCAGCAGGTTACATGTCAGTATCCTTGTAATTTTTCTTTTCTACTGAAGCCAAAATAAGCAAATTCTTTCCTTTGAATGTTATCATTTTTCTACTATTTCACTTTACAAGTACCAGCCCACACCTCAGAAGAGCTCTATCAAACTGTCTTGCTTATATAACAGCAGAAAGAACTGTCTTGAGTGAACAATCTCTTAAAAATGACACTAGAAAGTGGGTTTTGCACTTCTTTAATGGAACAAATGGCCCTTCACCTAAATGTGAGCAATTGATTTACCTTCAGGGCTACTTAAAGTCAAAATGAAAATGTAAATTTCATACCGTGAGTAGAATCACCACATATTCAAAATGCCTTTCCCATCAAATCATCTTTCCTTTTCACTTTCATTGTGCAATAGGTTACACAAGGTTATTGAGAGATACTTTTTGGTTCATAATAACAGTATTTTTCTGCAGCATTTTCTGAGAAACTTTTCTGGCCAAAAAAAAAAATGACATGAAGACCTTTGGTTAATAAGAGTTGCCTTACTGTTATATTGAGCTGATGACAACCACTTAGTGATATTGGAAATGCATAGTAAAAATTGATGCCATATCATTTGTTATCAGTGAAATGAGCTTTTGGAACAAATTGGAAAAAAATGATTTGAAGAGTTTCCATGATGATGAAAAAATGAAATTGCTAGAGGGATTCAGTGGTTAAACTGACTGAACTGTCTAAACAGTATCCCAATGCTCGTCAATCATAGTCAGAGAGTACCATTGGCGAGGAAATAAAATATGGCAATCTTCAGACAATGATATTCACTTTGAAAAGTAATTTTTTTCGTTTCTACACTTTGACTACTTTCTTTTTTCTTATGAATATCACCAGTGGTGCCAGAAATTGGGTAGATGGGAGGGGGGGAGGGGGGGTGGGTGGGTAGTAGGCTTATCCTTTACTTTTTCGGCCCCTGTCTACCTACCCATTTTTGCTTTTACATGTAGCCTAATTGTTCTGTGCCGCCATTAAGCAGCTGATAGCTGTTTCATTAAAACAGATAATTGTGTCAGCTGGTTGGTTGGCCCCTTCACACTTCAAATAGATACACCACTGGCGAATGTTACAATGCATTGCTGTGTTGAAACAAGCAGCATTCTACTGCCCCTACATTTCCATTGAGTTGCTTTACTACTGAAGGGGATAAATTTTGTGACAGAAAAATTACTGCAACATAATAAAAAGCAATATAAGGCACTGGCTGGTGCTGACACCAATATAACCAGTTCATCCATCAAAGGTGATTGTTGTCTTCACATACCAATACCATCATACCTGTTCCATGTTCTTGGTGCCAACCATCATTCATGAATTCCATAAGAAAGAGAAATACTTGGTAGCAACAACAGCACCCAATGAAATACTAAATCAAGACAACCTTTTCTCTCCACTATTCCTTTGTGTCCCCTGAATGACGGTAGCAATATGGTGACCCTTTTGCGGACAGAAGACGACAGTTTTGACCAGTCTTAGTGCGTCCACTACAGAGGGCCCTTTGAGGGGATCCTGGGGCAAGTCTGTTAACACAAGAGATCATTTTGTGCATTACTCTTCATGCAACATGAAAAAGAGGGCTTTGGAAGTTGAGTAAGTATTGAAACATGCATCACCAGTTACATCATTCATGCTTTGTACACCATGGATGGACAACAAAAATATGTCTAAAATATAGCTAAAGTGAAATTTTGCAAAGGGTGCAGCTTCACGCAGGGTTTCAAATTTTTAAAATTTGTCAACTTTGTAGACTTTTCAAGACTTTTTCAAAAACAAATGAGAACCCATTATGCTGCACTTGTATAAGATGCATTTCTGCACCTTGAACACTAGCCATGGGATCCCAAAAATGGTATAGGGAGAGATTATCAGTTTTCAAGGCTACCTGGAATTTTTTTAGAAACAAACACCCAAAAGTCAGGGACATTCAAGATAATACAAAAAGTAAAAGTTAGGTTTTTCCATACTTCCCTGTATTTCCTACTGCATGGAAGGTCTGAGAGAAAGTTATGATGCAAAGCCAGACACCTTAAGGTTATCTACACATCAATCAACAGCTGCATAAGGAACCTACATTTTTCCAATGAAAAACATCAAGCAACTTTACATAAAATGCAATTTTTTCGAGCACATAGTTCCAAGCATTTTGAGTAGTTATCTCAGTTAAGAAACTGTGGAAGAGTCATGACAAGAACACTACAATGTTTCTTGATATATAACACACACAGACTTCAAACTAAAACTTAAGAGTGCTTTGATACTTCTCCACTTGCAACTTCATACGTTATGGCACAAAAAGAGTCTAGGGTACATTGGAGCCTTGCTTAAATGTAAAGAAAAACACTAAGCAACAAAGCATAAACAAACAAATAAATAAATAAATAAAATACAAAAATAATAAATACAATAATTACAAACAGGATCTTTTGTTTGATGAAGTGTTCCAAGTTCAATGAAGGATTTTTGCCATAGTCCTTAACAACACTTCACTATTCTTTCATGTGTACAGTAAACTGCTGAGCAGGTTGACAATTTACACATAACTTACTTTGAGCTGTTTCTCCCCAAAACTGGACTCATGGTCTTGTCAGTGGTGGTGGGTATGCTATTCAGAACTGGTCCCAAAGGTCTCTTTGCTTGATCAACTGAATCTGTTGAAGACTTCTCAGGAGTGGGGGCAGCAGACATTCTGATGAAACAAACAAAAGAGGGTATATCTTTCTTATTATGACCATAGGGTGAAAAACCTACACCTGAATGCCCAAAGCATGCTACTTCATCTCAAGGAATTGAAGCTGATTGCCTTCAACTCTCATGCTACTGTGATTGGAATTTCAGAAACATGGCTGGATGATTCTGTGTCACAGTTCTGAAGTTTCTATTCCAAATTATGAAATTTTAAGATGCGACAGAAATAGAAATTGTAGTGGTTTGTGCATGTTTATACACTCTCATATTGCCTTCAATCCTCACACTGATCTGCTCAAGGATGGTATCAAAGTGGGTTTGGGCTTACCTCCTTTTGCCAAAATCAAAACCTATTCTTGTGGGTTTTTAGCTACTGCCTCCCAAATAAGCTCTGTTTTTTTGAACAGTTAGAAGAATCGAAACAAACTCTGTGGGAAATACGAATCATGGGTTTTCTTGCAAAGAGATTTCAACTGTGATGTCTCCAATTCATTTTCTAATAACAGCATCTTACAGGTGTTTCAAAGATTCTGTCACCTGTCTGATTTATTCTCAATCAATCCATGACTTTACAAGGGTTACTGCTTCCTCAAAATCCATTACTGATCCCATCGGAATTTAACAAAGTTCTTCAGTCTGGTGTTATTCCATTTGGAATAAGTGATAATTTCTTTACCTTTTGCACCAGAAAGGTTTACAGGGAGCAAATAAATAAACACAAAACTGTTAAAATTAGGTCAGAAAAGAATCCCCCCTCCCCAGCCCCTGTTGTTTTCCAGGATATGCTGAATGCTGCAAATTGGCTTGTAGTTCTTGACTGTGATGATGTCATAGAGGCTTGGACAAAGTTGAAAATGATTTGCTTGTCAGTTTGGATAAAGTTACCCCCTGCCCCCCATCAAAGAAATCTGTATCAAACAGAAAATAGAACCTTGGATCAGTGCTGAAATCCTTGATTTCATCTGACCGCAGGATTATTGTACAATTTGCTTGTTATTAATACACCAAATCTTCTAGTATTACTTATCTTGTTTATGGCAAATGAGAAACTATACCCATAACTTTAATATTCATAACACTAAATCTGACTTCTTTGCTAACAAATTTAAGGAGCACAGAAACTTCTCTAGAGAACTCCAGAAAGCTTTAGGGCATCTTCTAGGAGCCCCTGCCAATTTGCAAAGTAAGGTCTCTTCTAACATAGGTTTAGTTATCTGTGAAAAATTGTGCTTCGATAAACAGAAGGTTGCACAAAAATTTTATGAGTATTTTAGTACTTTAGTACTGCCTCTACTTTAGTAGACAAATTACCTGTTGGATGGGTACAATTTATTAACCATCACGTTTCAAGTTTTTATACAAATTTGAAGGTCTGTGCTAATAATTTTGATTTGGTTCCTGTTAATGAGAGTGAGGTGTTAGCCATCATGAACAACTTGTGTTCCTCCAAAGCTACTGGTCTTGATGAGATTCTTAATATGTGGATTATTATATAGTGCTTCACCACCAAAGTCTCAAAGCACTTCACACAAATAAACAGTAGATACTTGTACCTGCAAAAGATGGCTCTTTACATTGCTTCCCCCCTTACCCACATATTTAATCTCTCCCTTCATTCTGGTATTGTTCCTGATGATCTTAAATATGCATCAATGGTTCCTATTCACTATACATACATAATATATACTTATAAAGCGCTGCTTCATCAAGATCGTAGCACTAAAAAATACAACCAAAAACACAAACACTAACAGAAGCAATAGAGAATTAAGAATCTACAACGCGGAGTACAGGTATTAAAGTCTTTAACTTCCTCTTGAAAGTATGTAAAGATTCCGATTCGATTCCCTAATTCTAAACGGCAAATCATTCCAAATGCGGGGTGCACCATAACGAAAGGTCTTACAGGTGGCTGAAAGAAGAAATTTCCAGACATTATGCGTGAGGTGTCACAAGCAGAACGTAAACTTGCTCTAGCTGGGCAATAAGGCATTAAACTGTCAGCCAAGTGGGCGGGGGTGGTGCGCTTGATGCACTTAAGTACTATCACAAGTAACTTAAAGGTTATCCTTTAGTGTACTGGGAGCCAATGCACTATAAAGGAAATAAAACTTAAGAGTGAAATTATTGCTCCATATATGTTTCAAGTGTAGTCTCCAAAATCATGGATAAAATAGTCTTTGTACAGACTGAAAAATACCTCAATGGCAGAGCCCTTTTGTATGAATTTCAGTCTGGTTTCAGCCCCGGTTTTTCCACTGATTCCTGCCTTGTTAAATATTTAAATGACCTAATAAGATGTGAAATGGATCAGCAAAACTACAATGGTATGGTTCTTATAGATATATTCAAAAGGCCTCTGGCAGCATAAATCATGATATTCTGCTTTACGAAATAAAGGCAGACGGAATGTCTCAAAATGCTGTCCACTGGTTTACCTCTTACTTGAAAGACAGGGATCAGGATGGTGGAATCCATGAGGTTCTCTGTGGTAGTAAAACCACTAGCTGCGGAGTTCCTCAGTGATCTATTCTAGGCCGACTCCTTTTTTCAATTTACATACTTACTGTTATGTATTCTGCTGGCTCTTGTAACTGATTCTTTATGCTGATGATTCTGAACTTCTTGCCTCTGGTGAGGATATTAATATTGCTGAATCCACTTTTAGCCTGAACTTGAAACCTTAATGAGTAGCTGACATTTAGGTAAAATGGAATCTATACTCTTTAAGACCAAGTCAATGACTTCAAAAAGATCCTGATCTAAAGATTCACTTCAGTGGGCCAAGTATCAAATCTACTTCTTGTGTGAAACATTAGGAAGCCAAGCTTGACTTTAACCTACTGTATCTGGTGAGAGTATCCACCAGGATATTATAACAAAGGTTATTGGCAGATTAAAATTTTCATAGAGAAAAGACAGATGCCTAGATTGTTCACCTAGAAAGTTACTGGCCAACTCTTTGATTGCTTGTCTTTTTGATTATGCTTGTTTTCATGGTTTGGGGGCTTTCTGTAAATCCAAAAACATGCTTTAAGTCAGCAAAAATACAGAACACATTTTGTGCTGGATCTGAATCCTTGCACCTCTCTGACTTTCTCCCATTTCTGTGAAAATAAACTGGCTTCCACTTACAGATAAACGTTCCCTTTAAAAATAAAGTCACTCTTACAGGATACTTAATGGCTTGTCTCCCAAGTACTTATCGCCTACTCTTCTCTCTGTGCCTCCTTCTTACAGTACTACATCTAGTCTCTTTTATGTCCATGTGCCAAGGTGCTCTACAAATCAAGGCCTTAACACTTTTCAGTACAGCAGCTGTATTTTATGGAACTTTCTACTTGCAAAAATGAAAAAAATAAAGCAACCTTAGTATTTTTAAAGCTTTTTTTTTTTAAAAATTAAAAAATTTTACCCTAGCCTGAGAGAGGATGAAAGTTTCACTTTTCTGTACTTTTGACAAATCTTATTTTAAATGTCTCAATGCATTTATGTTTTTGTATGTTGAATTTGTTTTAAGGGAACACAGCTGAAATAAATCGGCTTGTCAAACTTTTTCTGTGTTATCCCTGCACAGCTGTTTTAGTTTGTGTTTCCAATATTTTTGCTGTAGTGTCCACTTTTTACTCTTTCTTGTCATATATGGTTTTATATCATGACTGTACTGTCTTTGCATGTTATGGTGCAAATAAATGAAATTAAATCAAATAAAAAATCCTTCAGCTTGTACAAGATAATGCTATTAATTCACAAGTAAAGACATACTGTTAATTTATCTTTGTAATGAAACATGCATTCAAATGATTTTCATTATTAAACATGAGTGGTAGGAATAAAACAAACTATTTCTGCAAATGGGAAAGTCACTTCACAAGCCCAAGCTCAGTTGCAAAGTGTAACATGTCTTCATCATCAGTTTTGAGCTACACCATATAACAAACCTATGCTTCTTCAAGGCAGTTGGTACAGAATTGGAAGTGGGGAAGGGGGCGGGGGAGGAGGATGGCAAAACACAACTCTTTTTCAGGATTCTTAGCAGATTTGTGAGGAACTTAACCTATGGTGACCTCAAATGGCATTACACCTAAAACCAAAAACAAAAGTGTGTTCTTCTACTAATATGGCATACTCACTGCTTAGTATGAGATATCAAAGTTTTCTTCCTTGAGAGGGTTTTGCACTTTGGCCACTGGTGGTCTCAAATAACCTTGCTCCTCCACCAAACACTGCATGGCTCTTAATCTATTCAATGTGGGACACCAACATGCTAAGTATGAAATTCATCACAGCTTATCTTTTTGAGATAATACTGTATATTCAAAATGTGTTCACAGTTTTGCCCCTGCTGACCCTTAATGTCCTCTGACCTCCACCAAACAAAAAAAAAAAAACAAAAAAAAAACAAAAAAACAAAAAAAAAAAACAATAAAGACTTCTACCCTTGTACTGTGAAGTTTTGAGCCAATTTAGCAGCACTTTGTAAAGACTTTACAACAGGTATTCCAAAGGTTAAATTTTGACAGTGCATGTAGCTGTAGAAATGAGGGTATCTTTGTTGTATGAGATAACAATCAGAGTACGTGTGGGATTGTAGGTACGTAATGTTACATACATGCACAGTATTTCGTTATGAATTGCTATATGGGTAATTCCACACTAAAGGGGTACATTCAGTCTGTTCTTTTTGCCATGATGATATTTTGAAAAATGTGTGTATACTTTGATGATTTTATAGTTCATCATACTTGGAGGACTACACAGAGATAATAAAGACAATTTTATGAATGTCCAATTTATATAAAGGTTGTTCTTGGAGAATTTGGAGCTATTTTGCCCTCTTTTTTACAACAATATTTGTGGCATTAGATGTGGTGCAAATTAACAATGTTAATAAGACCTTTACAAATGTGACTGTTGAAACTTTGTTTCCATTCATAAATGTAATGTACAAAATGAATGTTAAATGATAAAGGGACATTTAGAGAAACAATAACACCTCAAAATATAATAAGCAATTTGGAGTAAAATTTGCACTTTTTTCTGTCCTCTGGATAGGGAATCTTAGTAATTGATATTATTACTATTAGAAAAGATTTCCAGATCTAAAATTATGATGAAATACTTCATTATTGTTGTATGAAGTATAAAAAGTTGAATCATTCCAGCAGTGAACACGTCATAGCTGATTACAGAGTAATTTATCTAACGTACGAACATTTCTGTCCTCTCATCATTACAAGCCTACAGGATACAAAATTTCCGGAGAATTTGATAAAACTGCATCAGTTTACAGAAGGCCACATTTCTCATTGGTTTGTGTGCTTTCCTCTGTCTTTCTATTCACAACAATGATCTGAGAGCCTTTAAGGTGAAATCTGTCCTATGTTCGTACGTAAACATGACCTAGTCTGTGATATATCAATAATGTTAACACAGATACATCAGGGACATTTGTTAACTAAAAATGTATCATATTTCACTAATTTACAATTCAGGAAAGAGCAAAACTTGTGTTACAATACACTCAAGAATTTCAAAGTGCATAATTTTCTTGAAAATAGTTTGATCTCATGTACGTAACGAGGACGGAAATTCTGTCCACATTATGAACGTAAACAACATCTCTCATATAGTCCCTATATTTTCTACTGATAATAGGATTTCTGTAAAAATGTGTAACATTATTTATAGTTCTAGGGCCATTCCATGAAAAGTGGTCCTGATAGGGTAAAATTAGAACTCAGTACTAGGTGTCTAATTTCAACTCTAAAGATTAGTAGACAGGTGCAACTTTCACTTTTAGTAAAACTTGCATGGATTCAGTCATTCCTTTGGAAAGTGCCAACACCAAAGAATGTCTTAGATATGGAACACTTAAAATACTGAATTATAGGTAAAAGGTAATTTGAAGAAAAATGAAGCAAAATAACTAAATAGAACATGTCTTTCTTGATTGCAGCTCTGAAAAGCTATTCCATCATTCATTTCTTGAGCACTGCACTCATAATTTATCAGCTATGTGGATCAAACACAATGTTTAAATCTGGTCATTGTCACTGTGACTTACGTGACAAAAAACATGCAAAAGTTTTTTTACAACAAATAGGCAATGCCAGAGACAATGATGAAATACATATGCAAAGGTAGGGTGGGGGGTTAAAGTAACTTATCATCATTTGGAAACATTTGATTCCAAAATTTCTTTTCTATTAAAGTTTGAAAATTGTGAATTACGTGACGTCACGTAAGTCACAAAGGGTGGCGTGACTTACGTGACAGTTACAAGTTAGCACCTTATTAAACACAATATGATAAGTGAATGATAGTTGGCATTTCTGCCCCTCTATGCAGATAAGAAATCAAGTGCTTACTGTATTTTTAACCAATTCTAGCACTTCAAAGACTCCTCAGGTGTTTTAATAGTCCTATGTTTGGTCTCAAGCCATCGCGTAGTATTTTCAAAACCACACTCAGAACTGTAGTGATGAAGCCAAATTGTATGGCATTTGATTTTGACCTGGGTACACTGAAACCTAAGAGAAGCCAAAATGTATTCTTTTAAATTGCAAAATGGCAATGAAACAAATTATTGCACTCTCTGTCTTGAATTTGAAATGCCATTTAGTATGATTAGATCATACAGATGGAATTGAGTATCAAGAAGATATAGTACCATTCAAAGAGGTATTACTTAGGAGACTCAGTCCCCTTGTGGTTCTGATGAATGCAATATACACACTTACACAGGCCAGTAGGGTACAATAATTACCCAACATCAAATTTTCAATCTAGTTTAAAACACATCCAACAAATTTAAACTGCTATGTATCCTCACTACTCTTCACTCAGAGGTCTTGTAGTGGCTGTACGCAGTGCACAGTACACCTTTATCATGTTTTCTAAACTGTGGAATATTGCATTATAAGATTTTAAATGCCATTTTCACATAATTTTAGTACAGTAGCAGGTACCACAACAAAACCCAACTGTATGTATTTGACTGTCCTTTTGATGCATACTATAAAGAGGGGAAGGAAAAAGGGCTGTCTTGGTCTGTACTAGCCTTGGAGGGATGCAATGCATTGCAATATGTTCATAACCAGAAAGCCAAAAGGCTTAGTGATTCCTTGCCATATGGATATACTGCAACAAACATGAATCACCCACATGACAAGCATGAGATCCCTCACAGGTATCCTACTTGATATACCATGTTAATAAGGTCAAAAGCTTTTGAAATCTTGTGACCCAAAATGACCTACATGCTAAATATGAACAATCCACAGACCAAATATGAGAACCCTCATAGTTATCCTCCTTAAAATATGTTTACTAGGTTTTGACCTTTTGTGACCTCAAATGACCTTTGACCAGCATGAAAAACAGTAGGGATCATCTATTCAATTCAAAAAATCCACATGTCAAGTGTGAGATCCCTCACAGTTATCCTTCTTGAGATATCGTATTTACATGGTTTTCACCTTTTGACCTCTGGTGACCCCACATGACCTTTGACCTCCACCAAAAATAATAAGGATCATCTACTAAATATGGGCAATCCACATGGTAAGTATGAGATCCCTCACAGTTACTCTTCATGAGATAGTGTTTACAACATTTTGACCTCTGGTGACCCCAATAACCTTTGACCGCCACCAAAAACAATGGAGATCATCTACTCAATATGGACAATCCACATGGTGAGTATGAGATCCCTCACACTTATCCTTCTGGAGATATCATGTTTACAAGGTTTTCATGTTTTAACCTCTGATGACCCCAAATGACCTTTGACCTCCATCCAAAAACAACAGAGATTATCTACTCAATATGGGCAATCCACATGCTAAACATATGATCCATCACAGTTACCCTTCTTGAGATATCATGTTTACAAGGTTTTGATCTTTTGACCACTAGGGATCCCACATGACCTTTGACCTCCACCAAAAACAATAGGGATCATCTACTCAATACAGACAGTCCACATGGTAAGTATTGAGATCCCTCACACGTATCCTTCTGGAGATATCGTGTTTACAAGGTATTGACGTTTTGACCTCTGATGACCCCAAATGAACTTTGGCTTCCACCAAAAATAATAGGAATTATCTTCTCAATATGGGCAATCCAAATGCTAAGTATGAGATTCCTCACAGTTATCCTCCTTGAGAAATAGTGTTTACAATGTTTTGACCTTTTGACCACTGGTGACCCCAAATGACCTTTGACCTACACCAAAAACAATAGGGATCATCTACTCAATATGGACAATCCACATGCTAAGTATGAGATCCCTCACAGTAACCCTTCTTGAGATATCATGTTTACAAAGTTTTGACCTTTTGACCTCTGATGACCCCAAATGACCTTTGACCTCCACCAAAAACAATAGGGATCATCTACTCAATATGGAGAATCCACATAGTTAGTATGAGATCCCTCACAGTAACCCTTCTTGAGATATCATGTTTGCAAGGTTTTGACCTTTTGACCTCTGATGACCCCCAGATGACCTTTGACCTCCACCAAAAATAATAGAAATCATCTACTCAATATGGACAATCCACATGCTAAGTATGAGATCCCTCACAGTTACCCTTCTTGAGATATCATGTTTGCAAGGTTTTGACCTTTTGACCTCTGATGACCCCCAGATGACCTTTGACCTCCACCAAAAATAATAGAAATCATTTACTTAATATGGGTAATCCACATGCTAAGTATGAGATCCCTCAAAGTTACCTTTCTTGAGATATAGTGTTTACAAAGTTTTGACCTTTTGACCACTGGTGACCCCAAATGACCTTTCACCTCCACCAAAAACAATAGGGATCATCTACTCAATATGGGCAATAAACATGGTAAGTATGAGATCCCTCACATTTATCCTTCTGGAGATACCGTTTTTACAAGCAATTTCCAGGGTATTTACTATTTGACCTCTGGTGACCCCAAATGACCTTTAACCTCCACCAAAAAGAATAGGGATCATCTATTTAATATGGGCAACCTACCTACCACGTATGAGATCCCTCGGAGTTACCCATCTTGAGCTATCGCGTTTACAAGGTTTTGACCTTTTGACCTCCTGTGACCCCAAATGACCTTTGACCTCCATCAAAAACAATAGGGATCATCTACTCAATATAACCAACCCACACACCAAGTATGAGCTCAGTCATAGTTACCCTTCTTGAGATATCGTGTTTACAAGCAAAGCGTCACACACATACATACACACACACATACACACACACACACACGACATCACCATCGCATAGATTCCTTCTGCCTTTGGCAAGGAATCAAAAATCACTTAAAGGGGAATTTTCGTGATCCCAGACAGTTCCAATTCTCCCAACTATGCATCTTCTAGCTCCTCCCATTACTGTATGAGGCTCTTCCTTGTGCAAGAATAAACCTGTTTTATTGCTTAAGGCCATGTCCTGGTGAGCATACAAGGCTATAAAATGTAATAAAAGTACTCTCTCTGCCTTGTGTGGAATGTGAGCTACTCTGCATCTTTCAAATTTTCAAATTTTGATGTCAATCAAAGAGCAGTGACCAACTGAGAATTTTGATATACATACACTAAAAATATACTTTGGGGTGATGACTGTCTGTCTTTAATATGGAAAATTTCTTAGTACAGTTCAGCTTTGCCAACAATCATCACCATTCTTATCAAAGCCATTTTACAGTAGTTACTGTACAAGGATTTCTCAAGAGTTGCAGGGAATGGAAACCTCCTATGGAATGTAATCATCTGCTGATACACCAAATTTAATACAAAAAGTATACTATAGGTATGCCCCTGTTTGGCCCTTCTCTTATTCATTTTTACAGGTCTCCCCTACATGAGCCATGTCATGTATAGTGAATTACGAGGACCCTGTACAAGTAATGAGAGTGTGGCCTAGATTTGATGAATATGGTCAAACAAGACTTTACAGTTATTTTTGGCTACATTTGTCTTTATTATGTCATGCTCACCGAGCCATTTTTTGCTAATCACATTTAAAAATGCCCTGACTTGACTTTGATAACATCTGCCAGTACTCTTCTTTCAGCTTTCTGGCTTGAACATGCTGAATGATCTAAAGCACACAGTTTACCTAATTTTTCTCTCAGTTCACAGAGTTTCTGGTCAAAATTGCTCTCAAAAACTTTTAAGACTGAAACTAAATTGGTGAAAATTTTCCTGTCAAGGATCTTCAGCAGCTACAGTAACAAACAAGAAAAGAAACAAAATGCAAAAGAGAAAGACAACAAAAATGATCAGTCAATGATACCACTGTTACACAATTAGCACATATGGAAATGCCACACAACATGGAAGACTTCTGTACCAGTGCATGTATACTTCTGCGCAAAAAGATGTGAATTGTAAAATCTCTTTAAGATTAGTTCTTTTTCTCGATCTATGTTAATACTACTTCTGAAAATGTAAACACAAGTAAACACCCAAGTATTCTTAGGATTACTGCACTCTTTCCACAGCAGAGGAAATAGCTCAACTGAAATTAATATTTTTTGGAACAATTATTTGTAAGTTATGGCTGGCAATATAAGCATCAAAGGGCAGCCATGGAGAGTACATTTTCTTTTTAAATGCACTGGAATGAAATTATTTTGACCCTGTCTTTCTAGATACAATTGTTATTTCACATAAATGGCAATTCTAGGTCAGATGTACAGCATAATGTGTCTTCCGTAACAAGCCAAATGACTAGTTAGTTGGAAACTGTTTGTTTGTGACTTACGTGACGCCATTTTGTGACTTACGTGACGACAAACATCTGTTTGTACCGTCTCAGGAAAAAATTCTAAGAACTCAACTTGACCTGTTTTACACAGACTATTATCTTCTGTTACCAATCCTAAACCTAATTGTCCCTTCCTGCCTAACACTTCACAGGATTCTCACCTTTTGTTAATCAACTTGAAAAATTGCAATTCTTTGAGTGACTTACGTGACGTTTATTGAGGGCGCTATTGTTCATAGCACGGGGGTGGAATTGAAGATTTGTGAAATTCAGAAGAGAGATATCTTATGACATTTTAGGAAAAAGTACTTTTTGGAATACTAGTATTCCTTTCATGGTCCATAGGGGGGCTTTTCCACTAAAATGTCAGCAAATGCTGTGACTTACGTCACATGGAATGGCCCTTCTAGTGAAATTAAGGTTTATTTATACATATTTTCTGCTTGAGTCTTTCTAAAACAAAGAGATTCCAATTCTGTCCTGATTATGAACGTAATCAAGTATGCAATTTCACCCAAAAAGTGATGATAGATGATGAAAATTATCTTCCCACCCTCAGAAAAATGATTGAGACTACCAACCAAATTAAATACCACCACAAAACTTTCACATTTGAGGACTTCAGTTTTCACCATCTTTGTCACACTTTGATACCCCAATAGTACGGAATGATATATCTTAGAGCCAGTTTTGTGAACGATGAATGTCAATGTTACTATGCACAGGCATTTGTAAAGCAAATTCATTGCAAGTATGTTCATATCGACCTAGGTGCAGACAGTTTGGAAGAGTTTTATGAGAGGCTGTTCATCTGGTTGCCCAGCACACTTTCCGCCTGGGTCTTGGCTGGTGGATGGGTTGGCGAGTGTGTAGAGTGACCATTTGAGGGTTCTGTTGGGTTGATAGGGATTGGGACATGTATGCATACGTGTGCAATGTGGGCGAGTGTTGGTGCACCATGTGGTCATCACTTGCCATAGTCAAGAGGGTAGCTCTAAATAGGGGGCACTAGACTACATTCACTGTTCCTTGTGGATTGTGTAACTTAAGTAAATCAGTATACAGTGTCATGCTGTGTATCAATTCCACAAGCATATCAAGGTCATGGGGAATGTTGACGTCAAACAAGTAACTTTATGTAACATTGTTCATTATGTTCTTGATTACTTGTTACTACCTAACAGCCGTCCAGTGTTCGAGTGTGTCAAGCAGCTAGTCGTTTATCCATTGGTTGAGAATTTTGAGAAAAGAGTAATATGTCACAGCTTTATTCTTCCCAGTAGGCTGAGTGAAATAAATGCTTATTCTAAATGTTACTACAATAACCATTTGCAATGTCCTTGGAAAATCTAATTTAAGCTTAATTGCATGTATTCACTAATATGAATGTATTCAAACTATGTTGAGCCAAAGTATTTGTTCCACTGGAAGGAACACAATTTGGGTACAGTTGTGTAAGGGTTCCAAATTTAAGTGATGTATTATCTGAAAGTTGCAAGGGTATGTGTGGGTCAGAATCAGAGGTATAGATGTCATCTGGTTATGCTAACATTCCATGCAGAATATAAATTAGGCAGAAAGGGGACGTATGGAGAAATGTCCTCTGTGGCAGCTGGTTCCCAGGTTGTCATGGAAACATGGGTCACTTCATGCAGGGTCATGTGTCACTGATGTGATAGTGTTCTAATCATTCGCATATTTTTATTCCTTTCCAGAAGCTGTTTTGCTGTTTTGTTTTGCTTAAGCTTTTTTAAGCTTTGCTGTCTGGTTGTTAGCTGTTTTTAAGTTCCATAAATTTTGCTGTACATTGACATTTACTCAGTGCATTGTTTCCATAAACAGAGAGAACTGGCCAAACTGGTGTCACATGGTTCTGTTCATCCATCTATCTTGTCACCACCTCAACTAGTAGTGGTCCCTATGTTTCCATATTGTGTGCTAAAATTGTTTTTTTCCATTATTTGCCTATCAGTATGTTTAGAAAAAGTAATAACACCACATATGCTCAACCTGATAATTTTTAAGATAGAACTGTTTCGTTGCTAAGGTGGGTCAAAGGTTAAAATGTAGGTCAATGGTCACATTTGCCAAAATTTTGCAAAAAAGTGTGACGTGAACTCCTCCTTAACCATACGTCTGATGAAGTACAAACTTGGTGGGTGAGCTAAAATTCCTTTTTTATCCGTAATTTGCATAACAATGTGTTAGAAAAGATCATAAAAGTGAACAAGAGTGACGAAAGATATTTTTAAATAGTACATTCTAATTGCTTAAGTTCCAAATCAAAGTTCAAATGACCTAAAAGTGGTCTTTTGTTGTGATTTGCTTTATAGTACATTGGGAAATTTCTTTAACCCCAAGGTATGCAGACAATATATAATAATTTATAATAATTTATACACAGGGCTACAATACTGGTACTCATCCTTATATATAAGGCTACAGTACTTGTACTCATCATCCTAATACACAAGGCTACGATTCTTGTACTCATCCTAATACATAAGGCAACAGTACTTGTACTCATCTTTATACATAGGCCGGGCTATATAGTACTTGTACTCCTAATACATAAGTGTACAGTACTTGTACCCATATTTATATATATGGCTACAGCAGTTTCACTAATCCTAATACTGTACATAAGGCTACAGTACTTGTACCCATCTTTATACATAGACCAGGCTATAGTACTTGTACTCCTAATACATTAGTCTAAGTACTTGTACCCATCTTTATATATATGGCTACAGCAGTTGCACTAATCCTAATACTGCACATAAGGCTAAATACTTGTACCCATGTGTATATGTAAGGCTACAGTACTTGTACTCATCATCCTAATACACAAGACTACGATTCTTGTACTCATCCTAATACATAAAGCTACAATACTTGTACTCATCTTTATACATAGGCCAAGCTACAGTACTGTACTGGTACTCCTCCTAATACATAAGTATACAGTACTTGTAACCATCTTTATAAATATGGCTACAGCAGCTGCGCTCATCCTAATACTGTACATATGGCTACAATACTTGTACTCATTTGTATACGTAAGGCTACAGTACTTGTACTCATTATTACATTTAATGCTACAGTAATTGTACACATCTCTATGTATAATGCTACAGTACTTGTACTCTTCCTAGTATACAGAGCTACAGTTCTTGTTGTCATCCTCAAATAAAGGGGGCAGGGTTCATGAAGACGCATCATTTAGTGCAGCAACAGAGTGAAGCCCCTGATAGAGGGTAATCAAGACTAGCCATTGAAATAAAGAAGACCAACCAACAAAGAAGACATACAGGGAACAACTGCCCTGAAGAAGGGCCCAAAAACTGACTTAAAAATGGTCCTTCAGTTCAGCCACTTGAAGAGACAACCTCCTCCCCCCCCCCCTCCCTCCACAAGAGTTTCTTAAGTCTGGCCTAGATCCTCCCCTCACCACAAAGGATGTGTGCTTTCCGCTTACTGACTTACAAAATGCTCCATTTATTATCACACTTTAGAGACTCAATTTTACTTGTCTTTGGGAAGTGTGGGCCAACTGATGCATCTCTGGTGGACCAGTGCAGCAAGCCAATTAGATCAACAGATAAAGAAGAGCATAACAAAATGGTATGCCTAGGGATACTAACTGCTAACATATGACTACTCATGGAAGCTATTTGTATTGCTACCTTATGCAATTCACAAAGATACACAGCATAACTGCAATACATGTGTTGCCCAGTCATGCAGTATCTAGTCTACCAGTATCTCTAGTGCTACTACATCTTAAGCTAATCGCATTGACTGAGAGAAAAAGCCTACTACTAAATAGTGTTCAGGTGTATGCCATCAAAGGTTTACAGTGTCTTACTGTTCACTGATTTGTTTATTTTTTATTTGATTTAAAGGTCGTGTGACATGAAAATAACATAGTTGGATATTAGATGTAAAAAGCATTAAAAATCCACAAAATAGCCACAATTCCCATTAAAATCCATGAAATATTGACCATTTTACAGGTAAAATTTCTATTTCACACCTGTCTCATGAATAAACATGAGCTAAATATGCAAATATGTGACATCGAAAGAGGGACATACCATATATGGCACATGTCAGCCTTTGTTTTTTCAACCTTAATTTCAAGGACACTGGTAGCATTGTTATGGGTTTATAATAAAAGTTAAAATTTTTTCCTTGAAAAATATTGATATCACTCACCAAACTGTAATCTGTATGATAAGTAATTCAGAGATAATTTATATAGGGTTAAAAGAAATCTTCACACTGTGCAACACTCCACATCATTCTTTTTGCATAGGCAATTAGTTTCTTCAGAAACCATCAACCTTTGAAGACGTATGTTTTGAGAACGGTAAAAGATATTGAAATAATTCCAACGGATCTTTGATTGGATCACTTAATTCTTTAAATAACAAGTGAAACATTTCTTTTTGGTGGCATGTCACACAACCTTTAAACACTCAAAAGGGTAAACTAGGTTAGTTAAAATAGCTAATCTCTCCCAAGGCCCTTAAAATATCAAATAATTAGATACAATATGAAAAGTAAGATTAATTATTTGATATTTTGATCTATTGAGCCTGTTCGATACTGTACAAGAGTAGGTACTATTATGGATTCTTGTAATAACAGCTCACAGGCTTGTGAAAAGTTACACACAAACATCTACTTAGTATGCACTTTTCTTTTTATGTTATCAGCTAAAGCATTCCTACCCCGCTTTAATAAGTCATACTTATGCAATTTTTTGCTGATCTCAGTAATCTTGTGTACAAGGTTCAAGGGCTATAGTATTTGAAATAATCCAAGAAGCTTACTTAATTGCATCCCTTGGAATAAAGTTGATTCCAATAAATTTAAGGCTATATTTTGTTCTGTTATGTGTTCTACAATAATCACTCTCAGTTTGTTGCACAAGTTATGATTAATTGAACAACTCCAAGCAAACTCTTACAAAACTGTGATGCATTTTTGATGCATTTAGCAATATAATTAAAAAATTCATTAGGCAACAGCCTGTCTTTGTGCATCTTTTTGTTGAGAGGCTTAGAGTCAGATTTATGATAAAGACAGGATAAGGAAAACACAAAAAAATACTTAGTATGCACTTTTCTTTTTATGTTATCAGCTAAAGCATTCCTACCCCACTTTAATAAGTCATACTTATGCAATTTTTTGCTGATCTCTATAATCTTGTGTACAAGGTTCAAGATTGCATCCCTTGGAATAAAGTTGATTTCAACAAATTTAAGAATTTATTTTGTTATGTTATGTGTTCAACAATAATCACTCTCACTTTGTTGCGCAAGTTATGATTAATTGAACAACTCCAAGCAAACTCTTACAAAACTGTGATGCATTTTTGATGCATTTAGCATTATAATTAAAAAATTCATTAGGCAACGGCCTGTCTTTATGCATCTGTTTGTTGAGAGGCTTAGAGTCAGATTTATGATAAAGACAGGATAAGGTTACACACAAAAATCTACTTAGTATGCACTTTTCTTTTTATGTTATCAGCTAAAGCATTCCTACCCCGCTTTAATAAGTCATACTTATGCAATTTTTTGCTGATCTCTGTAATCTTATGTACAAGGTTCAAGGGCTATAGTACTTGAAATAATCCAAGAAGCTTACTTAATTGCATCCCTTGGAATAAAGTTGATTTCAACAAATTTAAGAATTTATTTTGTTATGTTATGTGTTCTACAATAATCACTCTCAGTTTGTTGCGCAAGTTATGATTAATTGAACAACTCCAAGCAAACTCTTACAAAACTGTGATGCATTTTTGATGCATTTAGCAATATAATTAAAAAATTCATTTAGGCAATGGCCTGTCTTTGTGCATCTATTTGTTGGGAGGCTTAGAGTCAGATTTATGATAAAGACAGGAAATTACACTCACTTGGGGGCAATTTTGACACAATTTTCTTTTTTTTTTTTTCTTTTTGTTAGTCAACCTAGCCAATAGACCCTTTTGCAACTAGCCTAGCAATTACAAAGGATTATGGGATAGAATTTTAGTCTTTTTTGTCAATGGCATTTTATTGTGGTCCAAACAATGCACACCAAAACTCTGTCCTATAAATCTTTAATTGCTTTGGAAAACGGTCTGTTTTACTGATCTCACATGTTACAGTAAGATAAACAATGAAAGAGTATTCATTCAAAGGATTTCTAGTCCCACAAACATCTTCTTTATTCAGTGCCACACAAGGCAGTCTTTCTGGCAGCCTTTGGTGAAAAAGTAGGGATAAAAGAGGGCTGTTCCAGGTCAAAAAGTAGGAAACCGTAGGGCAAAAATGACAAAAAGGAGTGAAAAAACAGGGATGAATCAAGTGATAAACAATTTAAAACACTTTAAAAACAACCTAAAACTCACTCAGTGACAAGATACCATTGACATGCTGTGTAAAAGTGGGAGAGTCAGACTATAATATTGCAGTCCTAATTCCATAACAATTATCCCTCAGACAATCACAACTTTCAACACAAAATTTGAAATTGTTGAAGGTGGGGATTGTTTGGGATGAAATTTTCCCAGAGGAGTTGTCCAGAAGGAATCATCCAGGTAGTTACAGTATTTTGTAGGGAAAAGTTGTCCAGAGACTGATTTTTTTTTATACAATTTAGATTTTTTCCAGGAGAAATGTCATATATGATACAGCTTATAAAAGTCTCAGTATTTTAATCTGTTTACTGTGATAGTTAAACTGGGAGCTGTCATGCTGCTATTTATGACAAAATGATTTAAACAGAGCTAGCACTTAGACACTGGATATCTTAAAGTCTGTGAAAACAACAAGGCAATTAGGGGAAATGTAAGAGCATTTTCAAGCCTCTCTTAATTTCAGCTCTCTGACAGGCTGTTGTTGGAGAACTTAAACATAGTTTTAATCAAACTACTCCATGACACTTCAGATTATCAAACAAATTTGAGGTTCAAAGAGGCTCTTTTGAAGAATAAACAATCAAAGAGTCTAAAAAGTGTCAATATCCTTCTTGAAACAAGCAAAAAGTATGGAAGAAGAATTAATGTTTTTATAATGAATTCCACATTTATAAGATCCCTTAAGGACAAATGTCATCATTTCAGAAAAAACACTCAGCAAGTTTCAAGGATGAAACCAAAACTTAGTAAAACAATTTCACCTTTTCAAGGCACCTTCAGTCAAATTTCTCTCAGCTAATAGATATCAAATGCAGAAAGGAAATTACTCCGCACTCTTGAAATATGCAGACAAAACAAAAACTCCATCCAACTAAGATGTGTCTGATGACAAATTAACGGTCTACCACGAGAAATTTATCATAAATATGATGTTAATAATTGAAAGATGATCATGAAGTAATGTCTCATTGGTTAGTATCATGCACGGATGGAAAGTCTGTTCTCTCTTTGTATCTTTTTTCCTTGCTTACCTAACTAATCATGTCTTTAATTATGAAGCCAGTGGTGGAGCTCTCCTAAAACAAGTTTTCCATAGACTCTTTTTCTTTGAAGAGCCAAATTTTGCTCACCAGTCAAATGACATCCAGAAATGACAATTCAAAGACCTCCATCTTGTAGATATAAGTGTGAGCCATGGACAATATGTTACAATCTTTTGGTGGTAGTGGTGGTGGGGGAGGGGGGGGGGTGTGTGAGGAGGTTTTTGTGACACACCTTAGGGGTCAAGGATTAAATCAGTGTGCAAAGTCTGGTGATCTTGCTAGCTTAAATACTGCACTGATGGTATGATATTTCCCAGTAATTATAAGTTAGTAATGTACCTTGACAAATTCTGAACGACTGTATGGTCATGTATCCTACTGGAATCCTTGTCCCGAAGCAGCGATGCCAACTCGGCATTAAGTGTGGTCTCGTCTTTTGTCATCATACTCTTATCCTCCTGCCAATCTCCGGAATCTTCGTGTTCATCTACTGATAAGTCTCCAACAGTTTTTGAGGTAAGGTTCAACTGGATACTGGCAATAGTGTCATTGCTGTTGCTGTATGAGAACAAATGTTGCTTGGCTTAGATAGAAGTCACAGATAACTTAAAACTTTCTTACTATTTGGATAGTTTGCTGTTTCAAAGTTGCTTTTTTTCCCCTGCCATTTAAGGGTGGGTTTGAGGGGCAGTGGTACAGCCCAAGCTGACAGATTGTATTACCATTACCTTTTATTAAGACTCATTACCATTACTTTATATTAAGACTCATTGCCTCTGCATACAAGAGCTGTCAAGACAGGAAGTGTCCAAACTGGACATTCCTGCCCTGTATGTACAGTATACCTATAGATTATTCTTTGGTCTAACTTATAAGGAAAGAGTAAAACACACAAAGATATGACATAAAAGGGTAGACAACAATATGCCTATGAAGTCTGCTAAACGTCAGGACCATAATGAATAATGATACCACCTTATACATAATACACAAGCTTAAACTTCATTTCAGCAAAACTTTTTGTAGCCTATCAATATTCGTTGCATTATGGTACTTCAATTGCTTTCCTGACCTATTCTGAATAGTATTGTAAATATTCTATAAAGCCTAAACAGTTTATTGTATAAACTAAATATAAGTAAATGTGCATTAATTAAGCTGTGCTCAATGAGTTTTACTTATCCTGAATAAGTACAAGTAAAGGACTCTTTTTATTGTGTCAATCCAGTTTTTAAGTCGGTTTATAGGCTAAAAATAAGTGCTATAATTAAGTCATGATCATAGTAAATAAAATTGTGCTATTCTTTGCAAGAATATGTAGTAATTACCACAACAGGTTTTAAGAAAATATGAAGAGTTTAAGGAAGGCAATGAGGGGTAGTCCTCACTCATCTCATTACTACATACTATCTTGTTTCCTGCACTTATTACTGAACTTTCTCTTTTTGCCTATGATACCAGTTAAACTAAATAAAATGAATGTCTTGCATAAAAAACAAACAAGAAAGAACACTACAGATAAATAATGCCCCTAAGTTATTAACCATTTGACAACTGCAGGAAACACCACCCCACACTAGACCATACTAAGAGAATGACTGAAAAGTTTAAATGACACGTTGTTTTGTCTTTTATGAAATTTCAGTCTCCAAGAAGAATTTAGAAAAGTAGCAGGAAGTTCTAAGTTGGATACCACCTCTGTTTTGCATATTACTCATTAGCAAGTTTAAATCAACACTGTGTTGGGTTGCTAGCCTAGTACTACAACCAGTTTCACAATAATACTTTGCAAGCTGACAAAAAGCTAGTGTACACCCTCTCTTCACTAGGTCTACAATAGTAAAACAATATAAAGCAACAAGTCTTGCCATCCCTAAAGCATGAAGCAGACTGTCACTCTTTATGGGGCCTTTGAAAAGCTCAAGAAAATGTTCTGGTTTCACAGCAAAGCCATATGTATAAATGAAAGGGTTTTGCTGCAAAATATTATCAAATAATAACACACAGAAATGAACACAAAATAGTATTTATAAGAGTTTGCTCACATTGGCTGAATGGGAGAAAGTTTGAGTGGATTGGTTTGACAGGTGAGACAGCTTCCTTCTCTTGGAGTGGGAGGGGGTAAAATCCCAGTCCTGTAGTTCCTGGTGAGACACTTTACCCCTAAATTTACTGCAGAAAAAACAGAAAAAGATACATGAAATTGAAGAGCAATTTAACAGATAATCAAGGAACTTTAAAAAATTTTTTTCATCATTTCCTGTCTTCTTATAACCCAGTACTTTGTATTCAATGTTAATCACAAGTGCGTGTACAACAGCATAGTTTTGCCGAGGATTGCCAGAGTGCAGGCAGCTCTTTCCTGGATCTAACAAGGGTCCAAACACAAGTTGTCATGGACACAGGTTGTCCTACACACTGAATAGGTTGGAAGATACCTTTTCAAACGTGATAAATTTTCTTCCAATTGAAAACAGCAAGAAAATAAACCAAACTTGAAACATTCCCAGTCACTATGGTGAACACTTATGTGCCCTGCATCAACACATTGAAGAGTAGTGTCTTAAGGGACTTTGTGGAGATAGGAACAGCAGGGTTAGCAAAGGCACATACCCTTGGACGCAAAAGAATTTCTTTGTTTACTCTGTTATCTGAAATCAGTGCTGGTTGGAAATGGCACTCTATGTGGTGGTCAGCATTTCTACATTCCTGGTTGGACCTAAACCGGCACCAATGAGCAGCAGCAGATCACTGCAACAGATTATATCTTTTAATAGAATTGGAATTTAAAGTGAAATTTATCAGATAATCAAGGAGATTTTTGAAATTTTTCCCACAAATTTCTATTTTCTTATCACCCAGTACTTTCCATTCAATGTTAAACATAGGTGACTTACATTTTTGAAATTTCAACACTTTGACAAATCAGTGAAATAAGTGGGAAATTCTTGCTATATGGGTAATAAAAAGTCACCAAAGGTGCATTATGGTTTGCAATCTAATTGGTTCTAACCACCAATGAATGTAGATGCAACAACTTGGAAACCATCTGAGAAAAGACAAACAGTCTGCTAGTATGTACTTGCCATTGAAATAAGTATGGTTTAAATATTTCCCATAGTCATGCATAACCACTGTAAATCAAAACAGGTCATATCAAAAGGTGTCCCAAAAGGTTCCTAAGCAACTTCTCATGGTCAATTTTCACCCAGACAATTTTTTCTGCACACAGCTCCCCCTCAGAAGACCCCAGACAATTACCACCTAGGACAATTACCACCTACATGATACCCACCCTAAACAATCTTCAATTTTCCTGTGAGAGAGGTTGTGTGAGGGTAAATTGTCTTGGTTGGGAACTGTCCAGGTGGGATTTATCTTGGTAGGAGTTGTGTTCTGTCAGGGTCCTGAACAGGATCTTAGCTTTTACACTGGAAGTTTCTCCACTGAAATTGAGCTATAATTAATACCCTTTCCCATGGGTGGAAAAAATGAGGAATCTGGGAAGCCTTGCTGAGAAATTTTTAAATTTTGAGGGGTAAGAGTTAGATGAGGTTTTACAGCTCAGTTTCTAACCAACTGGTTGAAGTCGGGCGGGCCACGGCCTTTTTCCAGTTGTGGCTCACTGGCCACAAATTTGGAGGGGAATTTTACTTTAAATTTTACTTTTTTGTAAAGGAAACATTAAGAAAATTGTGGGAAATTTGACTTCCTGGGAGGGTGGGAAACAATTTTTTTCCAGCCCTGTCCTTACCCATGTTTTGCAAAGGTCACTGGTAAGTTTACTACTCCATATGTTTACACTTTCTGTTGAGTTAAGCAGCCTATGTCCTGCTGGCCAGATCCACTACCCTCAAGGAAACTTCAAATTTCACATATAAAAGCCCTTTCTCATGTCATGGATTAATAATTTAGCACGCCCTCACTTAGAGGTTAGAGATCCCTGACTTAGGGAAACCAAAAAATAAATTTGCTGTTGGAAGATTCTGCTATACTGGCATTCAAAACAGACTGACCTTGAAGTTGAAGGGGATTTACAATAACTCAAGGGCAATGCACAGTTGTCAGCAAAATAAAATATATTTGCCCAATCCATGACACAAAGTTTCTAAAACATTTATGCCCTATTGCAAGGGTCCTTAAGTGTTTTGGGCCAAGGGCAACTTTTATGTGAGTTTTACTTTAAATTTATTGTAGTATCTAGGGCTTCGTTCAACAGCTTTTGTTGTTATAAAATTTTGGACTACCTCTAATTTTCCTCCAGCCATTTCCGTTAACATCACGGGCTGTAAATGGCCCGCAGGCTGCCACTCCAGACCCTAGGCTACACTGCATCCAACAAGTATCAAATTTCTGCCTTTTTCACTCAATCTTTAACCAATACACCATTCTGTACAATATTACTCACCAGAAATTATCACACCAATAACCAAGGTTAATGAAGCGAAGTCCAGACTACAACCATGGTTGATCTCAGCCAAGGCATTCAAAGGTACCAACAGAATAACCATGAGTCTAGAGGTCACAGGGGTTCCAAGAAAGGTCAGGATGAATGCCATAACAAAGAAGTAGCAGAGATGAAAAACACAGGTTACGAGAAGCTCAATGTTGTCCCCTGTGGAGGAAAGTAACTGGGATAAATTAAGCTTTTCAAGTAAGTTTAGTTTTAAATGAAACGGAAAATATTTTGGTCAAAGGTCATATGAGGTCACTGGGGTTCACGGGAGATACTGAAATTATTGGAGAACTCCACCTCTTTCATAAGATTTTTCTTTTAAGAGTGGGTTTAAATTTTGGGGTGATTTATCCTATTGGCATTCATGTAGTATTAAATAAGATACATTAGCTACAATTTGGAAGAAATCACAAACATAATGAGGCTCCTGACTAATACAACTTTCTTTTCATGTATCTAGCATGTTGTATGAATCCCATAGCTGCACCCATCAAACAGAACCTTTGACCCCCCACAAACCTTTGATCCCTACCCCACCTCAAGCAAAGTCTTCATTCGACACCAATATGACATCGAATCTTTGAAGTACAAACAATTATTGCACATAAAGAGTGAATCAATGCTGAATCAATGTCGTAAAATAATCACGAATGTGTACATTGCCAAATTGGTGAATCTTCGACTACCAAAATTTCATGAAAACTGAAAACTTACTGAACCTTTGTCTTAACTTTTCTTCAGTATCGTGCATCTGGGGGGAATCTTTGGCTTAAAATTTCCACAAAAAGTGAATACTTGTGAAAGCTTGAGGTGGGGGGGGGGGGGTTGAAGGTTCTTGCATAAAGACAAATACTAGGATCTGCTGAGCTTAACCCCCACAGGTAAAATTTGTTTTGGCCACGGTAAATATGTGATGTTAGACGTTAAGTAAGTGCCTACTTAGTTTGTACCGAATGTATGATTTGAAAGTCCTTGGGCAACAAGAGAGCTGCTTTTAGAGAAAGCAAAAAGGCTGTCATTGGTAAAAAGCAGTGACACAGGCACAGACAGGTCATCGTTATTCTCAAGTTGTTTTGCAATTTAACTTCATATGATCTATGACCATGCATATGTGACCCTTGAACTCACAGGACAATTTTCAATACATACGATGCATCTATAATCTAAGGATGATTGTAATTTACCTGATCTTTCAACTGATACTGTACCAACCATTGCCAGGCTATTTGACAAACTGGCCCCATATAACCTTTAACCTTGATTTGTGACATTTGGTCTTAATTGTATGCACCTATCATGCATCTTTGATCCAAACTTTGTAAGACTTAACTTCTTACAATTATCATCTATGTTACATTGTCAGGCTATTCACAAACTTGATCTCCTATAACTTTTGGCGTGGTCATGTGACCTTTGAGCTTCATTAAAATATGGGGTACCCAATTTACATAAATGACCCAAGTCAAGTAGAAATTCATCAATGGACCAAACATGTAAACAATACAAAAGGTGTGCATGAAAATTTTGACACACACACAGACACTATATGCAGTCATACATTAACGGTTAACCTATAAAAGAGTTCAAAAATAAGCTTGGGCTGTCTGCATTAACCCTTTGACTATCTAGTCAGGATCACGGGCAATGATAGCAATGAACTTACATAAATGATACTTTTGACCATTGAATGTATGAAAAAGATGACAAATTATGCAAAAACCAATAAAAGTTGCTGATGGACTAATAACTGCATGCAATAATTGCACAAAGAGTTTTAAAGTTGAGATAAATAGCTACCTAGGTAAAGAATACCGTAAAACTCTCTAAAATTATGACTTACATAATGCAACATTGACGAGTCAATAACCACATCAAAATAATACATCATTCATGACTTTTACAGCTGTAATAACTACCAACTGACAGTTATGACTGCATTCCATACTAGCTTGAAGTATAGGCTAAGCAAATCAGTTTCGTTTATTACCATGCAAAGCAGACTTTTGTGCAAATCAGTTTAAGAGTTTCAAATGACATATGAAAAAAGTGACTTCTTCACACCCATGTCACAGTATGCCAGCTAATTTTTATAATAAGTGGCCAAGTTAAAAGCAAAGGCATGCAGCTTTTAAGTGTTATCATGCTATAGCTGGAATATGGCAGAACAGATGAAGGTGGAAATTAAATGTGCCAACTCTTATGATAATGTCTGAGATATGTTTGAGCAATAGATGAGCTTCAGAGCAAACAAGGACAAATTTATCTTAAGAACTATTCGAAGTATGCAAAAAATGTTGCCATGAAAAAGCATTATTGGAATTTTATCCAATGGTTTAATAATTTTGATTCCCTCATTTTCCCTCCAAAACATATAATACCTTGTTCCCCCATTTCCCTCCAATACATACAATAATTTGGAATGGAAAGTCATGTTGAGGCTGCCATTCTGTGGTTTTGATCAATAGCAGTAAGCATGAGAGGTTAACCATGACTTATCCAAGTCAAAGTATCCTAAATTGAATCAGTCATTCCCCATGAACAAATAATATATTACCAAAACAATTACTTTTCAGCTTGGAAATGGGAGAGAGGAAGGGGTTCTCCTCTTGATTCTAATAATGAGCGTGGGGTGTGTGGGAGTACTAAAGTTATAAATTTCCCCAAAAAACTTGAAATACTCCCCTCAGGAGATGGTAATGTATTTATGCCTTCCAACAAGCAAAGAAAGATTTATGATAGTTATTTGAAGATCCTTGCTAAAAATTTCAAAGGTAGCTTTGAAGGTTGGTTGCATGCATAAAAAAAGTTACCATTATAGTTTGTGTGGGCTATTAGTAGTTTCTCTGAAAGAAGAGAGATAAAACAAACACAATCTTTGAAGAACTGACATATATCTTTTACTTAAACAGTGCCACTTATGAAAAACAAAGTGCTTCAGACTTCCTGGTTTACATGCCTACTTCATTCCTACAATAAACATTTCCTCCAAATCTAATCCTGATGCAGGGTTGCAGCTAGACCAATGTAAGAGGTGAGCTTCTAATTCAGACTGCTTAAAAATGTAACCAGTGGATCATCGAATGGTTGAAAATGATGGGCTATATTTTTGATTTACTGGACCTACAGGTATACTGGTTTGCTAAGTGTGTTAGGGCTGTGACCGTTTAGCGATTAATCGCTAAACGATCGCATGTGTAATAAACGTTTAGTACAAAGCTACCAGCGATTAATCGCAAAACCCGTTTTTCTGTATGAAATAAAAAACAATTTGCAGTCATTACAGAAAATCAGATGTTCACTGTAACTCTTTTTGAAAAAGTGAAGTACATAATTATACAAATGGCACACACGTAAACATACGACATCAAAGTTGAGCTTCTATGAGGATTTGTGTTTGAGGTTCATAGAAACTATGTCCCCCGGACATCACTAACACATGTTACATATTCATCATGTTCAAGAGCACATTTAAAGTCTCTATGTTGATCATAGGTACTTGCGATTAATCGCTAAACGATCGCAAAATTTTGGGATTAAACGTTTCGTAATTTTGCTACATGTTCAAAGCCCTAAAGTGTGTACAGTGTACAACAGTTGTAAAATTCCACAGAATAGTAGTTTTCTTCCCAAGTTCCTTCAACACCAGTTCAAATCATCATATTTACTACAGTTGATAGTAAAGTTGGACCTGATACTGCCAGGCTAAATGACCATGAGTTCCAGGCACTATAAAGCTGTCCCTGGCTGTGCTACCTAGTGTCACTCAATGTAGCTACAATCCCGTCCAATGTATGAACCACTTACCAAAATGTGACAAGCTAAGTTAACTAGGTTTTGCTTTTCAATCTTAGCTTGAAAAGTTTGGTGTTTACACCAGTTTTGCTATGGGCATTGCAAACTTCTATTTTGTCCCAGTACTAACTTCCAAGACAAAACCAGTCATGTGTGGATTTAATACCACTCCAGCAAAAAGCTGGCCTTTCACACCTTTCCAGCTTTTGTGAAAAGTGAAGGCAAGTACAAGATAGCTTGCCATGGTAAGGATTAGAGAAGCTGTGTTGTACTGTATTCTTTGTGTGGTGGAGTACTATAATTACCAAAGACGGTGTCCTATATTAAAGGTGAATGTTTTACAGTTTGTCTGAAAATCAGCTAAGGCAATTTAAGAACCTGAATGAGCAGTCATCCAAGGGCTGTCATTGACCTCAAGCAGGGCTACAGTTTATATCTCAAGGTTTCATGGCTTTACCTAACTAATCTAATAGTACTGACTTACTCAATACCTTTTTTCATCACTCAGCTTAGCCAGAAGGAACACTATCCCATGCAACTCAGACAACCCTCACACTGCAAAAGGAAATCAGCATCTAGGGAGACTGCCCCACCCCACTCCCCCCCCCCTTTAAAAAAAAAAGACACCATGAATTACTTGCCATCAAGTTGAATCTTGCAGGTTTAACCAATGCAATGGCTCATCTTTTTTACAAATGCACTACAAACTGAAACATTGAAAATTTTGTCAGAATGTTAACATTACATTCCTCTTTTAATGTGTGATTTGTGTTACGCCTATTCTTTTTAACAAACAATGGTACCAACATTTGGCAAGGATCATAGGAGAGTGACTTCAAACATTGCATGTCAAGAAACAAAAAACAATGTAGGAGATACTGCATGAAAGCCTGCCTCAAACTGGGATGAATGGACACCTTAAGAAAAATGAACAGAATGAAAAGGATTAACAGGTATCTATTCACTTCTGTTTGAGGTTGGCTTACATGAAGTATATACAGAGAATTTAGTTGACAATTTACAACAAACTAACCTGCACCCCCCAATAGGGCTGTCACCCAGGTCAACTTTTCATCAATGCCTTCTTTCATCTCTCCTACAGTACCTAGTAGATAAGAGACTGTCTGATTGACCATCAACAGCTTCTGAAGTGTCTCCTGATAATAATCAGAGCTTCCTTGTTGAAAGGACAACACCTCATGAAAATTGGTTTCTATAAGAAAAAAAAAACAGACGTACAAACATTTTTTTATAGTTGTTTGTAGGCAAAACTCTGAGATGTGAAAAGTTCTACATTTGGTACTATTCACAGAAGTCAATAAGTATGAACATGTGTCATCTGAAGTCATACATGTGAAACGATGAAATGACATTGGCTAGATAGGTTTATATCTAGACTCATGGACATAAGAGTTAGTTAGTTAGATGAAATTTAACGACAAACCAACACAAATGTGTTAGTGTCAAGTAAAGTTTAAATACGGTGTAAGTCTTTCCCTTTAGTCGCCTCTTACGACAGGCGAGGAATACCATTGGCGTATTCTACAACCGGGCCATGGGCATAAGAGAACAACCTGGTATTATGTTACACGAGAATACTATAATGAGCCTTACCACAAATGAAATAGTTTCTCAGAGACGATTCAATTCTTTGAAAAACTAAATAATGCACCATTTCATCAACTATAAACCTAAGAACATGTCATTTTATCAACTGTCAGCAATCAAAGAATCATTGGCAACTGCTAGGTAGACATTGCAGCCACATATACTGATTGAAAGCCCAATGTCATGCCCAATCAGACATCAGTTTAAGAGTTCACTTTCTGTCAAGATAATCCCTTGTTGCATTTGTCCTTTTTGTGTCTTCCCTACAGATTTTGTAATTTCTGCTTATCTTATTGGAATATAAACATTTTTTTTATTTGAGTTCCGATGGAGAGCAAAACCATCTGAAACATTTTTTTTTTATTTTCATTTATTTCTTTAAGCTTGGTAGATTAACAGTTCTCTAGTTGGATTATGACTATGACTAAAGGAGTACAGGCACACTTTACAGACGGGTTGTGAGTTTTAAGCCACAGGCTTCCTCCAGATGAGTGGTTACAATAACTGCCATTCAATGCATGAATTAAATCGAGGTACATATGAACCTTTACAGTTTTGTATGGGCATGGGTAACTTCACAAACTTTGGAATCCAGTACTTGTGGCTGCCAGAATCACAATTGCTAATAAGAAACCATTCGTGATTGTTTCCACTTGCGGCACCCTAATAACTATCACAGGCTGTTACTCAAGACGTTTGGACATGTTACATCCCATACTTCTGACTTGAACTATTTTCAGCATTTTTTTTCATACCAAAAGGAATCATAAAAACATTATTTGAAGGTGCTTAAATGTTATGCTTTTGCCAAGTCCCAGTAATACCAGGGCTCGAAATAAGCTTGAAAAAGGGCACAGCCAAAATGAGAAAATTGGCTGTCGGTGTATGTTATTTCATAGGACACTGACTGAGGGAGTAAGGGCCTGACAGCCATGGCTGTCGGTGCTGCCGGTTATTTTGAGCCCTGTAATACTAGCTCCACAAATCTGATGTTATAAATGAAAACTTACCCAATTGGTCAATTAATGCTTTTGTTTTGTTTTGAATCCCAGCCAGATCCTCCATCACTTCCCTGCGATACTGCTGACGATCTAGATCTTGTTCAAACAACTGCTGGGTGGCATTATCTGAAAATGTTTGGATGCAAAAAATGAAGTTATCACAGAATCTTTGGTATACTATGAAATGGAGAGAAGAGCTGTCCATCTTGTGACTGTTAAATCATTTATATCAACAGTGAAAGCATCATAATGTATATTCTAGCTTGCAAATGTATCCCTGCAAACCACAAGAAGTATGCCCAAAGGCCTCGCCAGACTGACCTTTTACTGGACATATTATCCCATAACAAGGTCTCTTAAAAGTGACACATCAAATCTAAATTTTGTATGGTCTCCTTTCTGCCGGTCAGTTTGACCAACAGCTATTTGACTACTGACGAGATAATCTGTGCAAAATATCTTTTTCATAATCCAGTGAATGTGTTGGATAAGTCACACATCTTGCACTTCAATTTTTCTGGTGTTTTTGCTAAAAAACCAAAATAAAATACTATCAACTGCATTGTTAAATTACATGGAAGTTACTTCATTACAATCTGTAATTCTTCTAATCACTTTACCTAATTTCTTGCTGATATTGTTAGCCATTTCTGCTAATTCTTTGTGACCAGCTGCAATCAGTGCCTTCTCTTTCATCAACCCTTCCACATTTCCAGCAAGGCCTTCTTGTAACTGAAGCTAAATGTTTAGAAAAAACAAAAATTATTCCTACAGATGAGTCTCCCTTGTTTGCATTTAACAACCCTAATATCATCACAAACTATAAATTGAATTTCATGTAAGGAAGAGCATGCCACTTTCTGACCATTCCCAAAGTTAGATTTTGAAAGGAAGGATGCACCGGATCCAATTTTTGGGTCCATCCGGCTAAAACTGCATTTTTTTCACTATTTTTTTTACTATGTAACATGGACAGACAAATAGAAAAATTTTTGCGTAGGTATGAAGCTACACCTATCTTTTAATGGTAGAGGTAATTACGAATAGAATTTGAGAAAAGTCCGGCTGACTTTCTTCAAAGATCCAGCCAGAATGGGATATTTCACTATCCAGCTGGATAGTCTGGCCGGACGGATATCCAGGGCATTCCTATTTGAGAAAAGGTGCACATCAAAATCATTGTATCCTTCCCAGTCAGTGTGGTAATCTTAAAATATGTGCAGAATTCTTTTGGTCTGGATCACTGTCATAAGTTAATTCAAATTTGATGCCAATTGATTGATGGGTTGATGGGTGGGCACGATAAATACTCAATAAATGTAGAATAACTACTACACGTTATTTAAACCTGTGTCTTCTTTATGAAGCACATTTGCAAAGCTATACATCACCTGTGTTGTTTTCATGGTTTCCTGGGCTGTCAACAGCTCTTGCTGGCCATCAGATACACTCTGTAATGTCTCCTCAGCCACTGAAGCTAACTGTAGCTGGTTTTGCTAAGAAGTGAGCAGAAAATGGAATTCAAAATTACCTAGAACAGAGATGAGCACAGGATAATCTGAGTGCCTCAGACGTTGATTGCCATCAAGTGGGGGAAGGGGGGTCTCAGGTTAGAAAATATAATAGAAGTTTGTTTGCACCAATTGAAAATAAAGCCTTGAGCTGTCTTCACTATTTTTACCACCAGGTGAAGATTTTCAGTTTAGGACAGGGGTTCCTGGTAACCCCTGGAATGGGAGCATTCCTGTAGGAATGTTTAAGGTACTATACTGCTGGATTTCTCTTTGGCTGAAAACCACATATAATACATCAAAACGTACCTTAGTTTCAATACTGTCCTCAATTTTCACTTTTGTGTTGAAATCCCGATCAGTGCTTGCATTAGGATGTGAAACTACAGAATTTCCTTATCTTTTGTCAAAATCCCACAAGAAAATATTCCAAGCCAGAATTTTCCAACTTTAGTTTGGGCTACACAAACCAATCTAATATATCAGAACTTCCCAAATTTATAATGATTCCCTAAAAGTATAGAAGAAACCCCCTCCCCTCTAATTTTAGGCAGGTTTGATACATAGGGTAAGTCTGGAACAGGAACAATATTGTAGAAGTTAAAACTGTAAGCGTCTGAATGGCAGGCTTGTTGTAAAGGCCCTAGGAGGCATCTGATGGTGATCTTTTGAATAAAAAATTTGAGGATGATTCATGTATAACGCATAAGCAATCAAAAAGAGTGGAGAGTGCATTAGAAATCTCTGACACTACTATTACTAACATTATACAAGATTTCAGCATGAATGGAATTGGTATAAAATATTCTTCAAGATATTTACCCTCAAATGTTCCATTAGGTAGAGCTGGTCTTCAGCACTACTTGCTAACTGGCTGACAGCAAACTGTGTCTGACGCTGAAATTGCTGTTGTCTGACTGAGTAACAAACAGACCTTGCTCGATTGCTAACAATAAGGTAGGCATTCCAGGTGTCTGGATCCATAGGTTTGGTACACTCAGCTACAGTCTGCAAACAGGAAAAAATGTATCTTAGTTAACTGAGGAAAGTGCCCTAGGACTGGGTGGGTTACCCATCAATACGGAGTCATGATTCCGCAATAATTTTCAGTTTTTATGAAGTACTGTAAGAAAAACCCAGATCTTTCAGTCTAATTCCTTATTCAATCACTTACATTCCCTTCAGCTAACCACTGTGATTCTGCAACATTAACAACTCAGCACCTTATCTACTGAAATGCCTGTAGTGTAGGCCTACTTGTGTATTAATACTCCTTAATGGGCTAGTGCTCAACAGAACTAGTTTTCAAGTTTAAAGGGGCTATACCATCACACCAAACACACATAGGAATATGATCATTTCTCTAAATGCAATTAGTGACTACACTTATTTGACATTAATTCAAACAAAAGCTTCACTCTGGTTGGTCAGAGATGACTTGTGCAATGTCATACTATGTTCCACCCCTTCACTGCATTGTATAATTATACACCTTGTGCAAGACGGGACTGTAAACTTCACCACACTGTTCCAAACAGTTCCATGACCTCTACCACTGCATATGACTAAATTTATCACCTAGCTAAGATTTCTCAAGATTTGAATTTATGGGTATTAGACTTAGTGCACTTCAAAATGCAGTAATACTTCATAAGGTTGCATACAGGCAGTGATCTGCCACTGCTGGTCAGTGCCAGTCGGGCCTGACCAGGATGCAGAAGTGCCGACTACTACTTAACTCAGAGAGTGCGATTTCTGGTTAGCACTGATTTCCGAAAATAAATTAAATTTTTTTCCTTGTTTCCAAGGCTATGTGCTCAACCCTGCATGTTTCCCACCCACAAAAACTTCCATGAAGATGCTCATTATCAACTTATTTTAATGAATTTAGTTAGTTAGTTAGATAAGGTTTAACGTCCCAGTTTCCAACCAATTGGTTCAAGTCGAGACGACCACAGCCTTTTTTCCAGTTGTGGCTCACTGGCTTGTTTTCCCTACTCCATTGCTCATGGTGAGCACCAAGCACAAAGGCAGTAGGTTCCATTTTTAAAGTCTTTGGTATGACCCGGCCAGGATTTGAACCCTAGACCTTCCGGCTGCAAGTCGGATGCTCTAACCACTTGGCCACTGCAGTCTTATTTTAATGAAAGGCAGAAAAAATTCACCACAGTAACTGGGAATGTATAAGACTGTGGTACTTTCTTATGGGATAAGCCAGAAGGTGGCAAGACTCTATGTACTTTCTTATAGGGGCTGCAGCCACTTAGCCCTGCCTCATAAAACTATGTGTAGTCCTCACAATCTGCTCCACAGCTTACACATGGACCCTTGTTACAGATCTGGAAAAGAGCTGCCAGCATTTCAGCAGTCCTGGGCAGAACCTGGCATAGGGTTTAATATTACATGCATGCAATTTAACAAAATGATGGGATTTACTTTTCTCTTAATTTTATACAATTTAATATTGAAGTACTTATTGTTACCCAATGTTGGATTTTATTAGCAAGGCTCTATCTTGATTAGTAGAACTGGCAATCAAAGCACCTAATACATAGACCTGTAGTTAAAGCATGAAGAAGTATTGATTTGCACCTTTTGTGAAGATAAATTGAGTTGTAAATGGCAAATATTATAAGTGAACCCACACTATTTCATTACCTACCAATGAAGATACCATCAATATGACACACACTGCAGTTGTTGAATATTAAGTAAAAAAAAACATTAAAAAAAGTCATGGATGTCATCCTGTAGGTATCTGATCCCACAGTTTACTTGGGACATTCAAATAAATAATTTTGTTCTTAAACAAGAATTATTTCCAAGAAGGCTCAACCAACCAGGATTTTCACTTTTTGATGGTGTATGGCCAAAAGGCAGATGTCATTTAAGTCAAACAGCCAAAAATGAGAAGACTTTTAAACATCTGTGCATCTTACTAATTTTACTAAAGTTACTACTGTATATGCTTTTATTACTAGCATAGTTACCATGTCTGGGGTACAGGGATACACAGGCCTGCCCTCAGCCTGAGACTGGCAATTCAAAAGAGCCACACCCAGTTTGGCCAAATCTTCCTCTGTAATATCTGTGCATGCTGTTTTGAGTTCAGATACAACCTGTAAAGGAAAGTAATATACAGCATAGTTGAGATGGGGCCTCACTAAAGTGCTTGTACAAATTCAGCACAATTTCTTTACTAAAACTACTCAAATTCTTCCTGATTCACCTCAAGCACCCTACTTGAAGAAGATAAGCATCTAGATCAACCTTAAAGTTTAAAACAACTTGTGATCTTACAGACATACCCAGTGACCTGGTACCTAACTCTGGTGGCCTGGCAAGACCTCCAGAGAAGGAGCACTCAATACATCCATGTCATATGAATATACTGCAGGGTACAATTATAGAATAGCCCGCCATGAAATAAGTCCATGGTGTAGGTGGCTACAGCATCACACATACTTCACAAAGTAGACGGTGGAGCCAGTGTAGCCAGGGGAAAGCATTGGACTAAGATTTTATTGCACATTTAGGAGCCTAACAATTATGCTAATGTATACCCACAGGGTATAATTTTTCAAGTATCGCATCGCATTTTGCTACACAAAATGGACAAATTACAACACAAATGCAAAATTGTGTAGCAGATTTTGTACATACAACATTAGGGTTTTTAATGATTTTGTGACTGAGAAGCCCAGTAACCTCAAAATTGCTATGCAAATTTTAAACACTAAATTATTCCTTGACTCAGCCTGAATGATCGATGCCTTCTTGATGGCATAGCCACTCCCCTAGAAACATTCTGACTTAAGAATTTTAAAAACATTTCTTAAAAAAATTTGTTATGTAGGCACATACAAACATGACTTCTCCATGTTGTAGCTGGCCGATGTAGCCACTTGAAAGAACAGTTTTGGCCTTTGGACTTGCTCTATTTTTGCAAGTCCACATCCACCCTTCTACACCAGCTGTATGATATGATGAGTCATTCTCAAAACAATTCAGCATGGAATTCAACAAAAAAGTCAATCAATTTCAGGGGTACTTTTGCATGGTAGGGTATTCCATAATTACTCCTCATATAGCCTGTATAATGTTAGGCCTAAATAGTACTCTTATACTCCCCCAGAACAATGAATGAGTGGAACAAACTACCAGAAGGGACTGTAAATACAAGCAGTGTGAATATCAACATATTTTGATAAGCACCCTAAAGTTATATTGCAGGCCCAAAAATTTCCCTAGATGTCAATTTCTGTAAAAAAAATGCTGTGGAGACAGCAGGTCTCCACAGCATTTTATGGAATCTCCATGGCACTTAAAAAAGTTTCCTCACATGGCTACGGCAAGTCATGTTTGCACCAGGGATGTAGCTAGCCAAATTTGAGTGCTGGGTAATTGTCTGATCTGGGGAAAGCACCTCATCCCACCTCATGGCATCTACCCCATTTTCCAGCCATTAATCTTTCATTTTTCCCTCATTTTACTTTATTGAGTCAATTTGTGGCTAGTTTTAGGTCTTGGTAGGCAGATTTGTGGTGGGCGGGGAGACGTGGGTTTGCCTGGAGTGCCGGGCGGGAATGTCGAGTGCTGGGCTTGGCCGCCCACTGCTGCATACCGTAGCTACATCTGTGGTTTGCACCATAAAAAGTGATTGGGGGCTCTAAACATCATGCAGAATCCTTCATTTGCAACTCCAGATTACGTAAACTTTTACTTACTCATTGCAAAGAATTTGATATTTATTTGTAAAGCAGAATGAGGAAGTACCTGATCCTGTAACCATCTGCAACAAGTTTCAATTTCTTTTGGAAATCAAATATGGTCCCGTGGGCAATTTCTGAGTCATTACGTAGTGTTTTGGAAATCATGATAAAGTATTTCCAAGCAATACAATTCGTGCATAATCGACCTTTCCCAAAAGGGAACACGTAATTGTCTAACAATCTTATTCGCATATCTGCACTATGTGTTAACATCTACTGATCATCAACTGAAAATTTCTGGGAAAAAAAAGTTTTGATCGCTGCATGAGTTGACGGCAAGTGGATAATTCAACGCTATGCACTGTCACTTATGAGAACAAGTTGCTGCTGAAATCATTCACGTGGCAGCCAGTTCAATTCATCTACTGTGTACACACCAGTGTTCACGCTAAGGTGCGCGATTGCGGGATTCCCCGCACCTGGCTTCTAAAATCCCCCTAAGTTACAATTTCTATGAGGGAAATTCTCGCACCGTTTTTCCTTCCTAATGTGTTCAGGTTGTTGTCAAATGGGGCCTTTCTCCCCTGTTCATAGTCCAAATAAAAATTCTTGCAAAATGAGTAGAAAAAAAACGCTCTGTTGAAATGTATGTTGTGATTGGCTAGTAATGTCGCTATTCTTAAAAGAATGACACCTAAACCAATGGCAACTTCGTTTTCATATGTGTTCTTGTCTGTTACGAAGATGCATAAGCTCGCTAGCTAGCTGCACACATGCATAGTACATACTACATACATGGTACATTCAATTAACACAACACAACGCGATCGCTAACTGCATGATACATCTTGTAAGCTAGAATATGTCGGCCAGGGCAACATACTCGCTACTGTACGTCGAGATTGTACCTTGCTATGGCTACCACACCAAAGGATCTGTACTCATTTTTTAAAGGAAAAAAAACAGGCAAAAGCAATGAAGAGACAGATGGAAATGGGTCATCACAGCCATCCACTTCGAGAGACACCAGGCCTATGCCTAGTATAATTAGTGAAAGTGCTCCATGTAACGTCAACACAAGCGATCTCGGCAGTGAGTAAGCCTAATGTTAGTACTGCTGAGGGTTTCACATGCGATTGTACGAAGAAAGTGAACAAATTCCAAACAAACTGGTGCAAACTTTGGCCATGGCTGCGCTATGAAAACGGACAAATGTTCTGTGAAACATGCAGAGAAGCTAGGCTTACTGACTCATCTACCTTTGTTTAAGGGTCTAAAGACTGCTTTGAAATTAAGTTGACTTTAATATCCATGACTGAGAACCCTTTACGTAATGATAATCAGCCCCCCCCCCAAAAATGGGGGGAGGGGTATAGGCCAAAACCCTTCCAATGCTGGGTGTGGTTGCAGGATACCCTATTACAGCGCTTCTCAACCGGTGGGTCGCGAAGCTCTCCCAAGTGGGTGGCGAGATCTGCCATAAAAAATTTAAAATAAAGAAAAAAGAATAAACTTTTTGTAAGGTGGGCCTCAGAAAAATTCTGAGAGTCAAAGATAAAAAAGTTTGAGAAGCGCTGCCTTATTATGAACAAAAAGCTTTCAGCATTGAGATGAGACACTCTGTTCAATGTGAACAATTTGTTTGACAAACAAAGTGCTCACCAGCCTGACAAATGGGTCATCCAACACTAACCTGTGGTTTCCACTCGAATCCAGATCGTTTGTGAGGTAAACTCCAACAATATTTTCGCTGGACTTACGTCGAAACTGCAGTTCCTTCCTGACATATCTTCACTTCTTCAATTTTGAAATAAACTCTTCGCAATTTAAAAAGTTTGCCAGGTTGTCTTAACTGTTAGCTAATCACAACGCACGTTAATTAGGATTTGTCGAATAATGAGCTACTCGTATCTACCTGCGAAGCAACTGTTCGATCTTTTGCTTTGCTTTACCTTGCACCGCGTGTTTTCACTTACGAGACGGCATAGATAGCTGCACAGGCTATAATCAATACGTCATCTGCCTCTGTGAAGTTCAGCTGCCGTGTGGCACCTGATGTTCCATTTTTTTACGAATAATTCTGACCAGAAGTGATTTTATGGCCTGAGTTGTGTCTGAAGAGATGTTAGATGTTCTTACCCCTCAAACGATGTGATTGAAAGACATCAGTAAGTTTCGCAGAGAGCATAATAATGTAAAAATTGGCCAAGCTTTGAGTCTCGTCCTGAAAGGTGACTTACCTTGTTGGTATATATATATCTAGTGTATATAGGCCAATATATAATGATCGGAACACCTGTGGTTCAAACTGCTTTCAGGGGCGGCCATATTTCGTATACTAACAGTCACTTAAAACAAGGGTGGCACCAGGATTTCCCCGACGGGGGGGGGGCAGCAAACCAAAGTCTCAACGAAGGAAATAAAGTGCCGAAACGATGTCTGAAGGAAAATTTTGGGCTCTTTTTGGAGAAAATTTGAAAAAATTGCTGGCATTTCCATGGAAAATTTGAAAAAAATGGGGCTTTGAGGAAGAAAATTGGAAAATTTGGGGTTTTTATTGAAGAATTTGCCCTAATTTAGACCAAAATTAAGTAAATCGTCGGGGCGACTGGGCATTGTTGGGGACTACATATTTTATTGTATACATAACAGCTCCCTGACGAAACCGAAAAATTTCCCCGACGGGGGGGCCATGGCCCCCTGGCCCCCCCGCTGGCGCCACCCTTAACTTAAAACCTGCGAAACACACACTTCTGAAATCAGTTCACATCACTCATAAACAGTCTGCTTTGTCACAACACAGAAGATCACACATGCAGACATACAGTACACCGATGTCAGTCATAAGTAATGTAGGCAGTAGTTTTGGGCAAAGGCGCCCCTTAACATTGTATAGTATACCATATACTATGTATTATATAGACGGAAAGGTATGTCACAAATCTCCTAGCTCGAACAAACAACTTACGTTTCTGGCACAATAACTGCACTTTTCTCGCCAAATTTGTCTGTGTCGAGACTTTTGATCATAAGGCACCTCAAGGCCGCTCTTTTTCCCGAATAATTTCACTTGGCATTGTCTGAAGGATGAAATTTCGATGGAGTAACAGTCTGAGGATGGTAGCTGCTGATAGAGAGCATTCAGCCACTTCCACACTATATAATAAACATTACTCCCTAAAATATTCTCTAAAGTTCCTCTTATCTTTCTGAATTTCCTTCCAAAAATCTTTGTCAATTTTTTTTTTTTTTTGCTCTTGATTATTACAACATCTTACACGATAACAATTATTAGCATAAATATGCTACATTTTTTAACACACGAAATTAATAAAAATTTTGAAAACCTTTTGAAAAGTTGGAAGGGCTTGCATTTACTATGAGCATTTGTGGCAGTTGAAAGACATGTCAAAACAGTTACAGCTCAACTGTCACAAGTGCTGTGTAGAAAATGCACCACAGCCCTTCCACATTTCAAAACAGTTTTCAAATTTTATGAAATTTAAGTTCAAAAATTGTTCATATTCGATGCTAATATATCATAAAATTCTGCAAAGATTTGCAATAAGTAAAAAAGTGAACCATAATTAAACAAATTTTGGAAGAAATTTAGAAAGTTAAGAGAACTTTAGAGAATATTTAAGGGTATTTTCATTATATAGTGTGGCAAAGTGCTAAAATGGCTTCTCTATAAGCAGCTACACCATTCCTCAGGACTGTTACTCCATCGACAATTTCATCCTTCAGACAATGCCAAGTGAAATTATTCAGGAAAAAGAGTGGCCCTGACGGTTGCCTTATGATCAAAAGTCTTGACACAGGACAAATTTGGCGAGAAAAGTGCAGTAATTTGTGCCAGAAACGTTTAAAGTTGTTTGTTTGTAGCTAGGAGATTTGTGACATTTACCTTTCCGTCTATAGGCCTATGATGGCCCACAACTCCCTAACAAGGAAGGCCAACTCTAAGAAAGTTTTCGTTTTAAAAAAACAAGACAAAAAGAATGTGAATCTGTTTGTCACCCCTGAAAAAGTTTTGGCGGACTTCACCTTATTTGAGAGCCTATTAAATCTTTACCACAGAATTTTTCCTTTCAAGAGATACCATTACGGACAAGTTCAGCGTTTCCAGACCTCAAGCCTAAAAATCAGAAGTAACCTAATAAGGCCAGCGGGCCACTGTTTACAATTTTTGTACAAGAGCACTGTATTGTAAAGGTTCAGCTGCAGGCAGATCTTGTCGCGTTCATTTTGAGCTGAATATCCTTAGCGCTGCAACGTGTTTGAAAAACAGGTTCACGCGCGTTAGCAAGTTAGTTTGCTATGCGCGTGCTGCATCAAAAATTGATGCACTGATTGTGACAGCAGTTTTGACGTGCTTTGTTGACTGTATCGATGCACGACATTCGAAAGTGGCCTTATTAGGTCATGTCACTATATTACTACATAGCATATGGTATACTATACAATGTTATGGGGTGCCTGTGGTTTTGGGCCCCTTGATTTCTCATTTGGCCCCTAGATTCCATGAGCTAGGGGCCAACCTTGGCCCCCAAATTTTGAAGGCTTATTTCGACCCCTGGCCAAGCCTAGACTATGTATGATGCTGAGGAAGTTTGTGCATCTGTTAATTAAGGCCTAAAGTTAGGCCTAGCCTATAGCCTAGCCTAACTGGGGCCAACTTTGGGGGATTTGCATTACCAATAAATGACACTGGTCTAACTGCGACATTTTTGCAATTAGCTCTCGACCTGAAGCTGCGAATTTTTCCTCCACGGATTCTACTTCGAATGGCACATTCCTCAGTTTTAACCCATGTATCTGCGATGCATCATCTTGTGCACTCGTGTCCATTTGTTGGGATGCAGCATCTTCCCCACTGCCGAAAAGCCACCCTAATATTGGTTCGGCAGTTTGTATAGACGCAAAGATAATGACAATTTGTAAGACCTGTCGATGATTCATAACGTCCTTGTCTTGATTCACTGCTTTGAGAACCGCGATGAACGTATTTTGTTGATCAAAACTGCAACATTAACGTTAGTTATAGTTGTGAACATATAACTTAGGGAAGTTAGGCTAAAAATGTCAATTGGTGGTTTCAACTTCATATGATGTACAGTACGTTACGTATTAGGCTGCGTTCAAAGCAACCAATCATACATCATACAGTAACCCAGTAGTAGTGCAAGTCGTGACATGCATACTGCAGCCAACGCTAACACGTGTGGTGTACACGTACAGTAGTACAGTATGTTATTGTTTACAAAAAATTTTAAAAGCCGTACCAAAAAGTTAGTGGCGCACCTCCAGATTAAGTCCAAGTCCCGAGCCGGTGTAGCAGATTTCGCCGGGCTCTGATATGATTATTTAATCCAAAGAGCTCGTAATACAGGGTAAATGGATACCTGCCTGCAGTAAGTAAATATAGGTGTAAGTTTTGTTCTTGTTCCCTTCTCTTTCGATCAATTTGCACGAGAAAAGATAACCTTAATAATGGGGAAAGGGTCAATGGGTCTCATTTCCAAGCATTTCCGCAGGATTTACCCCAATCGGAATTGACTTAATACTTACATTCTGTCCCTAATTTATCATCTCTCACTTTCTTGTTATGCTACTGTTTTACAATAGCCATGTCATCTTTCGGTCAAATTGCTTTCATTCTGCTCCATGGAATTCCCAAGAAGGTATAAGAAGGCATAGGAGTACGAGGCGGGGGGTCTGCAGCCCTCCCAGAGCAGGGAAAATGCTCATTTCAGGGTGACTGACACTTGTATTTTCAGGGCAAAGGGGGCAGTGCAGTGGGCAAGGCGGCGGGCAGCGGCGTTTGTCAACAGTGCAAAATGCTTATTAGTTGCACAACGAAATTATATCTCCCGAAAAATCTCTTTCTTAATAGTTTGTGGGGGGAGGGGGAACCATCCATACCCATCCTGAAGGCCATCGTGGTAAAAGGGGAAATCAGGGCAATTTGCAAAATATAAAGGGCAAACACTCCCCCTCCCTCCTGTGAAATGTCTTCCCGTATGCCTAAGTAAGAAGGCCTGTAAATGTTTGCAGTCGTACACATTAGCAATTTTAATCCCAGGCTAGCGGGCCAGGCCGGAAGCAAACTCAGTAAAATTTTACCGGCGTAATACGATTTTGTGCCGTGATTGCACACGCCCTCATTTGAGTGTACCGACCGTCCTCGAGAGGTCGGTGTTTAGAGATACAACACAACTTTCGATCGGTTGTTCTCATGTTTCTGCCGAAATTATGTAATATTACAGCAACGCCAATGTGGCGTCCAAGCAATAGTACGTAGCAAAGCCACAGTCGCTGCCACGATCCTCTGAAAATGAGCAAGGACGGTTGCAACGCCAGATATTTTGGAAAAGCAGTGACGTAGCCACTGCTGGACGCGCAATTTTTTTCCCACGAGGTTATGGGCAAATCATGCCAATGGACCAATCAGCTTCTTGGAAATAGGCCACACCCCTAGTTCCAAAATGACAGCTTTCCGACCCTTTTATTGTAATTCTGACACCGGATTATGAAAGAACAGGCCAAATAACCCTTGGCCACGTAACCCTCAGGCCAGAAAAAAAAATATTGTTTGTTTGTCCTCGAGACCTGCCAAAAAGGGTCGTCAGGCGGGCGTTTTTTTTTTAATTTTTTTTTTTACCTTTTAAATTTTTTTTTTTTACCTTCGCAGCAGAACACAAGACAATGAAACATATGGACATGTGTTTACAGGATGAACTGTTAGTGGCTTATAATTAACATAATAACATGACAAAGGGATGTGCAAGTGATTTATACCCCCATATTCCACTAGCCTTTGTCAAGGCTTTTCTGCCGTTTGTTATCCTACACTTTACTTCGATTTGAAAGTAGCCTACGCGCTCCAACCATTGAAGCTAGGCCCTCACTGACTGCTGAGCAAACGAATCTCGCGGCATTCCTGGGTAGCGATTTCCAGGGGGAGTACAACACCCAGAAGGTAACATCCAATGTGTCCTGCTAATGTTTCCAGAGGAGGAGGAAAACTGTCGCAGTAAAGACTCGACAGAGGCTAATACTCCACAGAAGACAGACAACGCTCGTATCGCTCCTCACTTTCCCTGCCCAGGCCAGGGCTGCAAAACCAATCAAACACAGCTTTTACTCCATGTTTGCAGTGCACGCCTAGCGTGTATCACGCCATGCTGACTTCTGCGTACATATATATGCGCATTATATTCAGACCGGTTACTGTAGTTCGCAGGTAAGAACTTGACTGGAGTGTGTCCACTCTTGTCCGAAAAATAAAACCTACGTATAAAACGTTAAGTTTCCATCAAACATGAAATGAAGAAAGAACATAATAATTTCGTCTGACAACCCCCCCCCCCCCCCGCACATGCTGCAAGCCCCTTCGATCGCACACCTATGTGAATGAAAGGTTTTCACATTTTAGTCCCTCACGTTGGCAGTGAGCAGATCAGTTCCGTCCAACCAAACACGTATGTGAGTGGCATTGTCGATTGAAGGAAACTTTTTTTGCTATTTTCATAGTATGAAGCCATCACTATCACTGGCGTTGCAAGCGGATCGACAATATCCGGTGGCTCCGAGGGTTCAGGGGGCCCATCCTGCAAATGCGGAAAAAAAATCTCAAAAAGTCATAACCCTGCCTACCGTCTTACCATCCAGCACAGACCCGAAATAAACCAAAAAGCTATCAACAACTACAGAACCAACAAGGGCGTAGGCTGCATTTGGCATGGGGAGGTGCACATTTCAGGTAGGTGGAACCAGGAAGAATATCTAAGCGGAGCGTCAGCATTGCTTGGCGCGGAGCATACAAGAAAATTTTCAGTTTTTAAATCCCCCAGATTAGATGGCCGGAAACAGCATTTCAGGAGACTTAAGCCACATGTACCCAGCCTTAAAAAAAGTGATCCCCTGTCTGCCGTTTCTCAATTTACTTGAAATAGGACACGAATTGTTAATGCATGTCTTTTTTATTCAAATTAAAATGTCGCAATATTCATATTCTAAATTTATAGGTATTCCCAAGGCTTTCAGACTTTGACCTCCGCTGACTTCAAATGACCTTGACACAGATTAAGAGCTCAGTTGTACTCTCATGTCAAATAGTAACTTAATGACCTATTTTCCTCTTCAGATATCTTTCCTACCAGGGGCGTCGTGCAAAAATAATTTTTTATGGGAGGGGGGCTATGAGCGGTGACTGTCCGAAAGACTATCTAAGCGGAGCGCCACCATCAGTTGGCGCGCCAACATCAGTTGGCGCGGAGCGTACAGAAAATTTTGAAAAATAGCGACCCCTCAGACAGCCGGAAATGGCATTTTCCAGGTTTGTTAGTAGAATCAAAGCAGCCGTTATTTTGAATTTTCGTTTTGCAATAAAATTTTCACTTGATCAATAAAAAAATTATCAAATTGCAAAACGATCAGCAAATTTCCAGATAAAATGTAAAACTACCATTGCATAAAATGCAAGCTAATAATTGGGAAATGAGCTTCTATGCGAGGACGTATCATAAATCAACACTAAGAACGTAGTTCACCTTTCTTTCTCGAAAAACTGTCGAAATTGTAAGCTGCGTTTTACGTTTCTCTGCCATAATTGTTTCTAATCACTGTTCCTCATGCGTGCGCAGGTGTAAGGTGAGGGCAGACTGTGAATCACCCGACTGACATTGAGAAAAGTCAACTGGTTAGAAACAAAATGATGCCTCCTTCTGGAACAAGGGCGTAGCCAGGTATTTGTCAAGCAGGACCAAGTCCATAGACAGACTGTCAGTGCTCCACGCCACCATGGGTTGGCGCGGAGCACGAAAATTTTGGCCCGAAATGCCTCCCAGATCGCTGGAAATGACACTTCCCAGGCCCATTTACCAGATATAAATGGGGAAATACCAGCATTATTGTAAGAATTAACTTCATAAAATACCAAAATATGCCGGGGGGGGGGGGGGGGGGGTGGGTGACTGCCCTCTTCCTCTCATTGGCTTCGCGCTTGCACAATGACTAATATGAAGGTAAATACCTTTATAAATATATGATTTACCGTTTTTCTCAGAAACTGCTGTTATTTGTTTAGTGGTTAACCTTCAAAAGAAAAGCAAGTTTTAATTGAGGGCCGCAAGGTCTGATTTTTCGCTGTCCTGGGGGAGGGCCTAAGGGGAACTTGGAGTGTCCCAATCCCCTTTGGAAAAGATTTGCTTTTGGAAAGCAGGCTGAGATGCAAAATGGTGCCACTATTTTTAAAACATCTTGAAGCATATTAAAACACGCATGACGGCCAATCGGCAGGAGGGAAACGGTGCGCCTTTTGCTCGGCCAGACTGCTTCCGACTTTCCCCTACTAGCTGATTGTCCACCGACTACTTACACTAGTTCGGTATTAACGCTCATAACATATAAGTAGCTATTCACATAATTAAATTGGAACTGATTCTGCTTTTTTAGTCGGAAATGGCTAATTATCACCAACTATCTCAGATATTCCTTCTACAAGGTTTTTCAAGACTTTGACCTCTGCTGGTCACCTAAAATAACCTTGAGCTTCAAACAGAAAACAATAGGGGTTTTCCTCAAGTTTACATGGACAACACATGATCCGTCAATTTTATTATTTACAAAATACTTAAATATCTTAACTCTCAGTCTGAGAGATAATCATTGGACTAAAAATAAATTTGGGATTGAGTAAAACCCGAGCTTCCACACGCACACTAAGGCAATTTGGATAAATGAGAGACTGTCTTTGGGTTCTCAGCACATATAGAGATACCGTGGCTCTAGACCTTCATATATATCAAGGCGCATCCTGTAATTCAATTACCAAACTTACCCTTGTAGGTTGGTGTGCGGACAAAAGTCATGTTCGTCCTTGTTTTCACAGCTGTTGAAAACAGAAGGAGTGCATTTTTCTGTTTCCCAGGCCAGAGCGGAACTCCTCTGCCTCAACGGGTGGGTGCACGTGCACCCAATGCACCCTCCCCCCCCAGCCTACGCCCTTGACCAACTGCTTTTGAAGAACGGCAGGCAAGAATGGGATTGGGAATTGAACCCGGATCTGGTGCATGTAAGTCCTGGCTGTTACCCCGTTCCTCCCCACGAAGACTGAAGGGGTCATAGGAAAATGGGTTTATGATACCATTGGTTTGGGCCCCTCCCTGCCTCTTTTCCATGGCCCCGAAGGTCATGTTACGCCGCTGATCACTGTGCCCCAACGAACAGCAGTAGCCACGTGCGTTGAGTCTGTACAATAGCTGATCGAGTGAACTTTATCTCCGCGGGTACGCTTCGAGGCAGACCTGCCAGACCACTGAAACAGGGACCACGGAGGCTGGGGCTATAGGCGAAATAGAGATTTAGCCCCCGCACTTTTCCTGCCGTGGGCATATTGGGCCGCTTGAAAAGGTTTTTATTTTCCTGAAAATGTTACGCCGCTTTAATGGTTAGCCCCTGCCATGGGCGGCTCTAAGAAATTTTGTTTGGGGGGGCAAACTCAAGTCCGTATTCAGGGAGGTTCGGAAGACCCCCCCCCCAGCAATATTAATGGTCAGCTCCGGATAGTAGTATAGCCTCAGTAGGAGTATGCATAGGCGTAGGGGCCCAAGTTGATGGGGGGGGGGGCTGTAACGATTTGCACGAAAAATAGAAACAAAAGTTTCCGCGCGCTCCGCGCGCGTTCCAGATGTTAATGTACATATCATTAAGGCATGCATCCGTTATCACACCGCATGCCAATTACATACAATAATTTGCCACGTTACTAGCAATCCATATTGGTAATAATTCTGGGGGAAGTCGTTTCAAAAATGATGATAATAATCAGTGGTGTAACCAAGGTTTCTCTCATGGGGGTGGCCAGGCACTATGTTGTGTGATCGCCGGCCTGGGAGAGGGGTCTAAGGGGAGGGGGTGTCCCCCTCCCCTTTGAAAATTTTTTGAAAAATTAGGTGTCCATACATGCAATCTGGTGCCACATATGCTACCTTTGAAGTAAAATTTTGTGTTTTAGTTTAGGTACTAAGAAAAAAAAAATCGGCGTCACTTACGGGGGCATGGCCTAATGGCTCCTCAAATACACCACTGATAATCATAATATATAAGTTTAACCATAAAAACACACTGGTGAATTTATGCCGAATATATAGGTACTGGTGCAATCCAAATCAGAACTATATTTTAATTACCAAGGAAGTTTTTTAAAGTATCGACTTCCGTTAAGCTACATTATTGCATTATTTTTCTTTCAGTAGGTGCCCGAAAAATTCTTAGAATATTGCCCGAATTTCACAAAAATATTTTGTTGGGGGAGCTGCAGCCCCCAGCCCCCTGCCTCCTACGCCTATGGGAGTATGGTTATTATTATGTATTACAACGATGCCCGCTCTTCACAAACCATTTCACGCAGTTAGTTATGGGAAGACTGCTTTAAAAATAAATACAACCATATCAACCGATCGCTACCGTACTACCATAGGCCGGGGTGGGGTAAGAGCCAGGTGAAATGGGCAAAGCGGCTTGATTCATTTGTATAAAATAAGCCCCACCTTTAAATATTTTATTGTTTCTTTCATTGTGTCACAATATGTTTCAGCTTTGCCAAGAAGCAATAAAATGTTGGTTTTCTGGATTGTTTTCTTAAACTAACGAAAATTTTGAGCATGAAGACACTTGAAAACGATGAAATGATAGCACTAGTAGTTTGGATCTCAGTACCGTTCCCAAACGAAATTTTTTTTTAAAGGGGGAAGGGAATTCCCGTAACTCAGAACAACGTCTCATCCTATATACAAATAGCTAGGCCACAAGTCAAAAGTCTCATCCTACTGAGCTTAGATTGACTATTTGGTGTGTTTATTTTAAATCAATTGAAACGGTATGTACTTTAGCACAGAGGTGGAGAACCTGTTGCTTATAACAGGCCATTTGACAGTCATAAGACCGCTCGTGGTCCAACGGCGCTGTCAGTTTGGACAAGGGAAGGGAACCTCTAATTCTATGGGAAACACAATACTTTTAGACTACATGCCCGTTACAACTCTTTGTAGACAGATACCTATGCTAATCTGGCCAGGTGACACCCTGGCAAAACTGCTTTTAGTCGTGGATGATAATCAACACGGGTAATGGCCTAATGGGTTGTGTATCTAATGACCCCGAAAGCTCTGAAGTGTCCGCAAAACTATGGACATTTAACTCCAGCATTACCGTTACACTCTGTAAATGACATTATGATGCCTAAGCTAATCAGCTTACAAATATCGCAGCGTGATCATTTGTTTTGATTACCTTAGCTCGCACTAACGGCAGGTCCATTTGTGATGTCTGAAGTATATATACGGTAGTAGCAAACAAGCAACTGAGAAAACGCGCGCGAAGCGCGCCGAAAAAAATGGCGTTTTGAAAGCACTTTATTAATGTTTAACCTTCGCATTGCATTGGAAAGTTATTCACTCCTTTAATTTTAAGCCCACTCAAGGAAAAGGGAGGGCCTAACCCATCTCGAATTACATGTTTTTTTTATTTATTATTTTTATTTTTGAAAATTGAAGACCATGCTTTGCAAACTTTTGGGGGGGGGGCAAGTGCCCCCCGTGCCCCTATGGCGAGCCGCTAATGGCCCCTGCATTTCAAAATTGGCTCCGCGGTCACGGTCCCTGTTAAGTTAGTTAGTTAGATGAGGTTTAACGTCCCAGTTTCCAACCAATTGGTTCAAGTCGAGACGACCACGGCCTTTTTTCCAGTTGTGGCTTACTGGCTTGTTTTCCCTACTCCATTGCTTATGCTGAGCACCAAGCACAAAGGCAGTAGGTTCCATTTTTAAAGTCTTTGGTATGACCCGGCCAGGATTTGAACCCTAGACCTTCCGGCTGCAAGTCGGATGCTCTAACCACTTGACAACTGTGAAATAGTTGCACAAAGAACAACTGTGTATATTCGAACCAGCTACGTACGTAGGTATTCTCCATAGCAAGTGTTGAAAATGGGGAAGTCAGTAACACGGAACTCCAGGAAAAAGCAGGCCTATGGTTTCCCTCGAGTGCTGTGTGTGTGTGTGAGGGTGTGTGTGTGTGTGTGTGTGAGGGTGTGTGTGTGTGTGTGTGTGTGTGTGTGAAGGAAGCGTTTTATTTTTTCTGCTTTCGACTGGATATTCAACATATATGGGCCAAATAGTGCAAGGTATTTCAGTCAGGAACAAAAAAAAGTTTCGTCGGAAAATATACAGGTTTGTGTACAACACAAAAGGCAAAAAAAAAAAAAAAAAATGAAACTAAAAAAATAATACGAGCGGACGAAAAATTACGTGCGGACGGTCGAGGACAAACAAACATTTTTTTTAGGCCTAACCCTGAATATAACCCTGACCATGATTTTGAAAAAAATTTGAAAAATTTTGAAAATCCAATTTGCCCATAACCTTGTGGGAGAAAAATTAGGCTGCTCCAGCGCAATTAAAAAAAAATAGTCCTGCAGCGGATCTCTCATGGGCATGCAATATGTTCTCATGTATTGATGTTTTAGATGCTCCAAGAAAATTGTTTCAAGGTGTGTATTTAAGGATGCAATTCTCCAGTCTTTTGGTGCATTTGATGATTTTCATGCACTTGACAGAAATGCTATAGTGTATGTATTCTTGATTGTAGATACTTAAGCATAGCCAGAGTCTTAGGAAATCGTTGTTTATGCACTTGTGCGGCTAATAACGCAAATTCCCCCCCCCCCCCCCATTGGCATTTTTTTTTTTTTGAAAACTGGCTTCTAAATAATATTGTACGTTACATCCACGCACCAAGTATGTGAGAAGTGCAGTATCTGCTACAAATCCTAGTACTTTGAGACGTGTTAAACAACTTAAGATTCAAGAACGAGAACTCCAGCAACCACAGATAACATTTGACTTCCACTTAAAACAATAGGATTCTTCTCAAACCTGTATCCAAGGGGGGGGGGGCAGGGGTGGAACCTCCTGGCAAAATTCCCCCCATAGAAAATTTTAAATTATTGTCTTAATGTGTTTTGATAGTTTATCCTGCCATCTAAAACACAAAGTTCCGCTGAATACGGGGCAACTAGTACGAGTATACGTCAAGTATGAGAACTGTGGGTTATAGTTAGTTAGATGAGGTTTGATGAGGTTTAACGTCCCAGTTTCAAACCAATTGGTTCAAGTCGAGACGACCATGGCCTTTTTTCCAGTTGTGGCTCACTGGCTTGTTTTCCCTACTTTATTGCTTATGCTGAGCATCAAGCACAAAGGCAGTAGGTTCCATTTTTAAAGTCTTTGGTATGACCCGGCCAGGATTTGATCCCTTGACCTTCCGGCTGAGAACTGTGGGAGATTCCCTTTTTGAGATATAATCACACACACACACACACACACACATACACACACACACATCCATGCTATCATGAATGCAGGTTTCTCTTATCATCAAAACCAATTAAACGTCATGGATGGAGGCAGTTTCTTCCAGAATTCTGTTTAAGAACATGCAAAATAAAAAGTGGAAGGTAAGAAAAACATTTGAACTAAATGTGTAGTTACTGTAAATTTTACTTGATACAGTGGATTTTTATGGCCTACATATGTCATTTTATGCATTCAAGAAAGTGGTCATCCCATTTCCCATTGGGCCCCCTCTGCAAAAATAACACCAATTTATAATTGGAAATCTGCCCAAATACCCTTTAGGGCAACTAAAATCGTTGAAGCAAAAATGAGAAGCATTTTGTGCAACTGGAAGGGCATCAAACAAGGTTTACCCAGTTACTAGCATGATCACCTGTAGCATAACCATTAACCAGGATTTCATATTGAGAAACGACTTGCACGACAGGACATGATCATCCCAATACCATTTGACACTGCATCATTTGTAATTATTTTTCTTTTCTTCTGAGGTTTTATAAGGCTGTAAATGAGGTTTTGTAAGTAATATTTTCAAATGTCTCCCTCCAAATTGTTGAAAAAGTACTTTTTCAGCAGGGGAGGAGAAGTAGAGTTGCAACTGTTGGCTACACCAATGACATGAACAACTCAAGACAAAACAAATGACATGCAAATGATTGGTCAAAAAATTCCTGGATGTGCTGGCTTTGAGATCAAGTAAAATGTGTATTTAATTCTATCCCAACTGTAAGGCCTGTAGATGAAATGCGGAGCATCTCCTTACGCATAGAGGTCCTCAAAATCTTTCAATATATGTGGTCCAGAGCCAGCCAGTCAATATGTTCGTTCTTCTTGGTGCTAAATGCTTTTAAAAGTGCAATCACAAGATATGAAAGATTTACTGCAATGGTTATGAAGCAATACTGGAAGATTTTGCTGTAAGTGCAATCTACTTTTTCAAGATACTGACATTTCTCTACATTCATATCACATACATGTGTTACAAGAAATATTAGCGAATACAATTAGTAGAACCAGGGCTGCAAAGAAATGTTTATTTCCCAGCAAGCAATATTTCGCACAATTTTTTCATGTTTTTCATATACAAAATTGACCAATTTTCCCCCAACTGCCCAAATTTCTTTCCAAGTACCAAAATTTTCCTGCAAGGAGCTTTCAAGATTCCTGATTTTTTTTTCCACCTATGAGTAGAACTTCCTAATTTTCTCTCCTAAGAGCCCAAATTTTCAGTGCTATGGCAAACTTAAACACAGAATTCATCAAGTTTCAAATTCAAACTCTGTTGCAGGGAACATGCTACAACTTATTTTTTACAAATAGCAGAACCTACCCAAGCTTTTGTTCCTCACTGCAATATTTTAGTTAATTCCCCGTACCTGCGTTACATTTATACTTGACTTAAACCAACCAGTCATTTAGTTACACATGAAGAGAACAAGTTCTTTGAGCAGGGTTAAGTTACTGGTAAATGATTTTATTCATGTCTCTGTACATTCAATCTGACATAAATATAAATTTTTATATGAAAACAGTTCCAAAATGTACTTCAAGAGGTAAGCATATGAGAGTCTAATTATTTAATGCCTTTACAATTAATGTTTTGTATCACGTCACAGAAATATAAGTGAAGGCTGGGGTGGGGGAGGGGAGTGCATTGCTCCTCAAAACTGACAAAAGTAATTCTTTTTTATACTTATTTTTCAACCCTAGAAACTTGTGTATTTAATGATTATTTTCCTTGTTAAATTAATGACCTTTCTTGGTACTTTCATTATTAAATCATGGAGATGCTATTTACTGCCTAGTTCTATTCATAAGGTACAAACATGTATGGTCACTGGTAGGTCTGACTTGAGAAAGGATGGTGGACAAGGGGGGAGGGTGGTATATGCAAATGTAAAATACATCAATATGAGAAGATCAATGTATGAACAAAATCCCACAAATATTACAAGCTATCACCAGTAATTTTTAAGTTGAAATATAGTTCTCTTTGCAGAGGATAAATATTGGACTGATTCAATATCATTATCACAATTATTGCACAACAATTTGCATTAATACTGCATGCCTTAGCTATTCAAGTCTCATACTCAGAACAAATCAAATTTGCAAAACTTATAATTTATGTCCCTTGCCTAGTTTATAGGCTACATGCAATCACATCAACCTTACTCTGATACATCTGTTGTGTGCTAGCTACCACATCCCCGCTAATTTCCCTCAAAATTCTTTCACGATGATTAACAATACATAAAGCATATCACAGGTAAATCAAAACTGGTATACACTTCACAATTAATCAACAAAAACTGTGGCTTCAAACGAAAGAATATTATCGCACCATGTATGCCGATTAACAGGAATTCTGATTGATATAACTGCATTGTACTATTGAAGTACTGTGCCTGCAAATTTCACACATCTTCAGCATTTTGCACACTGAACAATTAAGTAGTCATAATGAGTCTAATGCTATATGCTAGTTTTGAACCAATTATTCGTATTCAACATCTGTATTGGCCTATACTCCCCATTTTCATCACGTATCTGTAAAATTTATCTTAAGTGACGATATTACCCGACCCATTTTTCTCGTCCGATACTTCATAAAAATGTTACTTTATTTTAGCATATTTGACTAAGTTTCAACATTTTACCTCAAAAAAATAAAACAAAACTTAGTGGTAGAGCACACTAGCTTACCCTTTAGTTTACAGTACACTTATTTCTCAAATATCGATATCAGATCAGTAATGGCAGATATTGAGAATTGAAATATTGGTATCACCCTATCAGTGTAATCAGCTACCTGGAAAGTTGGTAGAACTCCGTGGGTGTTTCACCTACATCACGTGATCATGCGTCTCTTTGGTTGCTAGATATTTTGCTGGACAAGCGTCCGTTGAGTCACAGTAGTATTTATGGTTATGCCGTGGGCGTGTGCTATAAATGGCGGGCAATCCCAAGACGTAACATGCAATACCTCTTTACTGTAGATTTTGGGCAGTGACATCGCCATCTTCACGACAACTGTTCACTCTGCCCCTCCGAGGGCATACTATACCTCTGTACTATACATCTACATGTCTAAACAAGGTAAGGATTTTGCAATAATTTATTTTGTTCTTGCTTTGACTTTCTCTACATGTCTTTTTTGCACAAAAGACAAGAGACTTTGCTAAGTTTAGAATTTAAAAGTTGAAATTTTATAATTTACATGAAATGATGCCATAGTGTTATGGAAAAGTGAAAACTGGAATTCTGCGTAAAATGTACACAAGACTGTTGTTGCTGAACAAACGCAAGTCGGTCAAGCGTAACAGCTGCAGGTCCCCACCAACCGATTTTGTCTTGATATTTGGAAATACATGGGCAGGATACAACCTACTAATTTAAATCAACATATGACACAGTAAACTGTGAACTTCATCTTTTTGTAACTTTTGAAAAAGATGTCTTACAAAAGTTTGATCTTGTAAAAGTGTATGGAGAGGTTGTCCTCTGGCAAAGGGCGGTCTACACCCTTTCTATGGCCCTGTGATATCATGTGCATAAGGCCTATTGACATAATCTATTATACAGCGATTCATGACCAAAGACAGTGTTCCTAGGAGAAAAAGGATGTAGGTAAAATTGCAACCTACTACCCTGTTATATGGTGACAGATGTCCTTTTAATATGCAAACCTTGACCCTAAAAATACTGTTGCAGTGGATTCTTTCTAAAAAAAAAAAAAAGAATACACACTGGCCAGAAGAGCTGGAGCACAAGTACTGTGAAAACTGAAATGAAAACATAGTAAACGCTATAGAATATAAATCATTCTTTCTCATTACAACTCCTTTCTTAAATTAAATGATGCAAAAACTGGATGAACCACAATACATATCCCACAAAGGACAAATGTTAATTAAAGTACAAATTAGCTTATATTTCAGATAATATGGCTGACAACACAAGCTCATTAGATAAATTGTTAAGGTAAAAATATATACACTTTGAAGAAAAAAGTACACAAGGATTGGAAGAGTATAAAGCAAGCTTTACCACATAGCCTTATCATTTTATTATCTACTGGTCAATCATTTTCAGAGATTTTCAAAGCCATTTGTTCTACATCAATTGAATCTAGCAATAAAACTGACAATAGTTTCACACCACTTGATTCTTACCTATAGACTCTTTTCCAAATAGGAATTACAAAGGATTGTGGGATAGATTTTTAGTGTGCATCATTTTTTGCCACAGCAACATGCCATTGACAAAAACATCGCGCACCAGAACTTTATCCCACCAGCCATTGCAATTGCTATTTGGAAAAGGGTCTATTGTAATGCATGGATGTTAAATGTGTCCTAAACCAGTCACACCTACATGTTCCGAAACACCTATTAACCTGAATAACGAATACTCTAACCCTAACCTAACCCTAATCCTTACACTGACCTTCAAGTAGATTTGTCGGAATATACGGAGAGACATCAGAACTACTGTATGAGACATCAGGACAGAGAGCAGTCACCCTGTAAACTAAGCTCAGGAAAAAATATCTTAGTTTACCCTAATCTGTGAGCATTTTTCTGGGGAGAGGACAGCTTTCATCAAAGTTGTTTCTTTGTTTTCCTGTTGTTCAAGCTGGTTGAAGGTAACCCACTGCAGTGTTTTGAACACTTAATGGTTCATACAAAGTTGGCTACTCCTACTGATTCTATGACAAGTTTAATTTATCTGTACTAGTTTTGTGAGTATGACTTTTCCCAACACCAGCTGAGAGAAATCACACTGCTGTAAACCTTCCTACAGAACATATAACATACCCCAAAAGATTAGAGGAATTTTCTAAGATACCCCCAGATCCCCACTTGTATGCATAAGCATACTTGCCAACATTGTCATCTCAGAAAATGGAACATATGTAGCATATGATCCACTGTGCACAAGCACTAACCTCAATGGGCAGGGTCCAGGGGGCAAAACTACTCTTTTCCTCTCTAAATCTTGACAATATATGTTGAAATCACTTGGGTGTATGCAAATATTGACTTTATTTTTGCCAAGCTGTTGCTTCACAATTTTCTGATCATTTACATTTTAACACTAAAAGTCGGAAAAACGGAACGTTCTGATTTTTATGGGTCTTAACGCTCATAAAACGGAACAGTTCCGCTTAAAACAGAACGGTTGGCAAGTATGCATAAGATAGGTCATCATTTGCCTATAGTGCAATGTTTCCCTCAAGGTGCATAATGCTACATCTGTTACAGATGAACAGGTGACAAACTACATTAAGGACATTTCTTCATTCAGCTACCAGTAGCAATTAAGCTGATGTCATGAACACAAAAGCCCATTCACTTCAGGTTAAAAGTCCAAATGTAAAAAGTACACTCAACAAAAAATTTAATGGTTGTGTTCACTCATTCTAAAATGCCAGTAAAGGAGTTCTGCAGTTCCCTTCTGCAAAATGTTTGTAGCACCTTTCCATTCCAAAAACTGGCCAGCCTTGGCTTCTTCCCTCCTGTTTCTTCCAACAGCTTCAGTGAAACATCTATCTTGCTTTAATATTTAACACACAGCTCCATCACCATGGTAACCACACAAGCTTCACCATGCCCAGTTTAGCAGCATCCTCCATTCTTTGCTGGTTCCCTCTCCTCAAACTCTTCTTCATCTTCTTCTGCAATTTTGTCCTGGAGAACCTTTAGTGAAGGTGGGACAGTCACAATATCTGCAGACTTTCTACGACTAGAGTCATAATCCTTAACCAGCAAACCACAATTAGGAGCTGACTGACTGAGAGATATGAGAGCCAATGACAACCTTAGAAATGCTTCTTCAATTCCTGAAACATAAAAACAGTGTCATCTATTAATCTAACCAGAATGCAAAAATGCATTGAGGTTTCGATGATACATGTTCTATTCCAAATAATGCCATGATGTCCCATATCTTTCAGTCACTGGTCAAGTGCTATCTTAATATCTTGGAAAAATAATTTTAGGTTCATATTTGATCTTGGGAATTCTTGGGAATTCTTGGGAAAATTTGCATTTTGACTTCTGGTGAACCCATAAGACGATCTTGGGAATTCTTAAAATTTTGCTTTTTGACCCCTGTGACCCCAGATGACCTTTGACCTCCACCAAAAACGAAAGCATTCATATTTTCACCACAAAACATCCACATACTGAGTATGAAATTCATCCAAGCTTCCTACCTGGCGATATCGTGTTAACAAGGTTTGCAGTGTTTGACCCCAGTGACCTCAGATGACCTCTGACCTCCACCAAAAACAATAGGGTTCTTCCTCTTACCATAACACATCTACACACTAAGTATGAAATTCATCCAAACTTCCGATCTTGAGATATCAACAAGGTTTTCAGGGTTTGACCCATGGTGACCCCAGATGACCTTTGACCTCCACCAAAAACAATACGGTTCTCCCTCTTACCGTAACACATCCACACACTAAGTATGAAATTCATCCAAGCTTCCTATCTTGAGACATCGTGTTAACAAAGTTTTCAGCATTTGACCCCCAGTGACCCTAGATGACCTTTGACCTCCACCAAAAATGATAGGGTTCCTCCTCTTACCATAACACATCTACACACTACATATGAAATTCATCCAAGCTTCTACCTTGAGATATTGTACACACAAGGTTTTCAGGTTTTGACCCCCAGTGACCCCAGATGACCTTTGACCTCCACCAAAACAATAGGGTTCTTCCTTTTACCATAACACATCTACACACTAAGTATGAAATTCATCCAAGCTTCCTACCTTGAGATATCGTGCACACAAGGTTTTCAGGTTTTGACCCCCGGTGACCCCAGATGACCTTTGACCCCCAACAAAAACGATAGGGTTCTTCTTCTTACCATAACACATCTACACGCTAAGTATGAAATTCATCCATGCTTCCTAACTTGAGATATCGTGCACACAAGGTTTTCAGGTTTTGACCCCCAGTGACCCCAGATGACCTTTGACCTCCACCAGAAACAATAGGGTTCTTCCTTTTACCATAACACATCTACACACTAAGTATGAAATTCATCCAAGCTTCCTATCTTGAGATATCATGTTAACAAGGTTTTCAGGGTTTGACCCCCGGTGACCCCAGATGACCTTTGACCTCCACCAAAAACAATAGGGTTCTTCCTCTTACCATAACACATCTACACACTAAGTATGAAATTCATCCACGCTTCCTACCTTGAGATATCGTGCACACAAGGTTTTCAGGTTTTGACCCCCGGTGACCCCAGATGACTTTTGACCCCCACCAAAAACGATAGGGTTCTTCCTCTTACCATAACACATCTACACACTACGTATAAAATTCATCCAAGCTTCCTACCTTGAGATATCGTGCACACAAGGTTTTCAGGTTTTGACCCCCCGGTGACCCCAGATGACCTTTGACCCCCACCAAAAACGATAGAGTTCTTCCTCTTAATATGGGGCATCTATGTACCAAGTTTGAAAACTGTCGGAGTTTCTCTTCTTGAGATATCGTGCACACAAGCTAAGTGTCACAAACACACACACACACGCACACACACACACACATACATACACACATACGCCATCATGACCACATAGGTTTCTCTTTCATCGAAACCAATAACCCACTGGACCTTGATGGACCTCGAGTTTTTATGGTTCCTGACAAAAATTTGAGGCATTACGGACAATTTCTCTATTTAAGCTGTTAATCTATAGTTGTCTTGCACTAGCACCAACATTGTACACACCCCTTTGAAGTTGTCTTAATTTTTAAACTAAGCTCTTTACTGTAGAAACTATTCTTAAGTAATCACATAACAGTAGCACCAATTATAAAATTAATTTTGAGTTTTCATCTTTGCTGTAAACCAGATGCTGGGATAATCTATTGGCATCCAAACCAATTTCATCGTGACTTTACCTGTGTGTACTGTTGCCAAAACTGTACAATAGCTAGGCCACTTCCAGTGCAACTGAATATTTTGGCCAAAAGAATATCAAACTTTGAAAATCATGTGCATTCCAGACTCCACATATACACACCACTGCTTATCACATGCATTTCTGTCACCACTCGTACAAATGGGTTAAAAAATACCATGAAAAACCCAGCTAAGTTCTACATACTGTCATTTTCAACTGTGTGTAAATATGCTATATCTCAGGAGCAAATACACTTTCATTACACCCTTGAGAAACCTTTCCAGGGCTACTGAAGCACTAAAACTCAAAACAGTTTCTAGAGCTTTGCCCCCTACATTGGGATTTCCCTTAAACCTGGGCAGGAGCCCTGAAGCAGCTCCTAGAATTTCCCTGATGTTTTGTAATCAGTAAGTCCCATTCACGTGGTCCGAAACTCCCATACAGTTGGTAGCTCTGCAGTGATTGTTGCTAACATTTAATTTCATGATGCATTTCCTCATGGTCTTCATTTGTCAGATCTGCTTTTTCTTTGGCACCCTGACAATTATAGGCATGAGAGGCTGTAAGGTAAATTTTTTTCAAACCTTTTTTAAAGACTGTACTATGCATCTACATTATGGAATACTATTATTCTGACTGTTAAGGGTAGTCCAACTCTTTAGAGTTTTAAAACTTTAATATTTATTTCACTTCCTAAAGCAGGTTCTCAAAACTTGTATCCTTCAGTCCACTTGAAGCCTCTCTCATGAGTTCATTTTAAAATGGCCTACAAGAGATTTGAGGAGCCTGTAATCTGTTATGGTAATAAAACTGTGACTAACTTGGGTTTAAAATGTTATTTCCTTCAATCTACAGCCTTTTGGGTGTCAAATTTTCCTTGCAGTCCGCCCACGATAGTCACAGACCTGTCATGAAAATACTGCACTGAGTTTGATTTCCTGCAAACTAGGGTGTTTGGACTACCAAATTTCTTATAAAACCTCAGCCCCAATTGTGGTGGGACTGATGTTGGTTTTGGTCCTGCTGGACCCATGGCTCTTACAGAACCACCAGCCCCAAGGAAAATTATGAGACCATTCACTGTCTAATTCTGAAAATGCAACTTCAGTGCTCTTACGTATGGACTTATCGTACATAATTAAGACACCCCATTCAAACCATTGACTACCTCTCTGCTGGCCAGCTAAAATTACTAAAAAACATAAAACCAAGTAAAAGTGAGCTGCCACCTAAAGCACTTGTGAACCTAAACTGTGTAATTTTGTTATGTTTCCCTTTTGATTTATTTTTCTTAGTCTCCTTTGAAGTTTTCCGGTTCTTACTGTACTCCTTTTAATTCTTTGTCGGCATTATTATATTATTTCTTGGTGCTTAGTTGTACATATTATTACCTAAATTCCTCTCTTTGTGTTGTGCCTTACAAAATGCTGTCATAGATATTGTATAATATACTAACTGAACATTAATTGTTATCACAGCTGAAAAAACTCACAGGAAATGTAAGAAACAATACCTTCATTTTTAAGAGCTGATGTTTCAAAGAACAGGGCACCAATAGATGCTGCAAACTGGACCCCTTCATCCAAAGGGACCTGCCTCTGCTCTGCCAGATCACATTTGTTCCCCAAAACACAGATCACTGGAAGTGTAAAGAAATGAACTTTACTAAATTTATGAAAATGTGAAAACACTGATGTGTGCATGTTTAATTCAAACTAGTTGACAGAACCAAAATACGCAACTTCCTTGCAAGGGTGTCCTACAAAGATATAAATTAAAGTGCTTAAAAGTCATCTACAGTGTATTTGTTAGATGGTGATGTTTCTACAGTACTGTAGGCATACACATATTAACACTGTCACAAGGACCATAAACCATTTATGTTTCACATATATGACACTTAAACTCCTATTTATGAAGGATTGATTGGTGTAAACATGTGATCATCACCTATAGACCAAAGGACAAGTGATGTCTTATAGCAGAAATATTGTCCCATAGACATGTTGTTCCTGGGAGTGGGGGGTGAGCTTTGTGTCCTGGATGGGAGGGGAGAGCACATGCCATAAGAACACCCAGGCTGACTCAGGGCTCTTGGGAAAGACACATTTTTTTACCCTTTGTAACTCAAATTTTATGTTATCTATGGGTTGTCAGAAAAATTAAAATTTATGATATTTCTTTGCAATAATTTTTAACTTTTGATGCCTTGTTCTCTGTAGGTGCACAAAGTTACCAGCAGTATGCAATATCATTTACATTGCCATATATATTTTTGTTATCATTATCTTCATTTCCATTAAAAGAGGGTAAGGGGGAACTGGGGAGGGAAAACCATGGTGAAAAATACACCTTGAATTATAAATACCACTAAGAATGGTGACATAACAGTAACAAAGCAGAATTTGATGTCTTCAACAGGGATGTAGCTAGCCAAATTTGAGTGCTGGGTAATTGTCCTATCTGGGGAAAGCACCTCAACCCATCCCATGGCATCTACCAAATTTTTCAGCGATTTACTTTTCATTTTTCCCTTATTTTACTTTAGGGATTAAATTTAGGGCTAGTTTTAGGTCTTGGTAGGCAGATTTGTGGTGGGCGGGGAGACGTGTGTTTGCCTGGAGTGCCGGGCGGGAATATCGAGTGCTGGGTGTCACCGCCCAGCACCGCCCACTGTAGCTACATCCCTGGTCTCCAATGTTTCTTTTTTGTGATGCACTTCATCCCATTTCAGGCTTTGAAAACAGTGTTTGCCCCTCCGCAAATACTATGGGCTATTAGCTAACCTAGGGGAATTGTCCATCATTCATGTCTCCCTAAAGTGTTTATCGGTATTACAGTACTTAGGTGAATCTCTGTGACTTATACTTTTGATACTGAATCACTGTATAATGAATAGACATAATGTGGCTAGGAGTGGTTTACACATTTCCACAAATTCCCAAATCTTTGAGAGTAAGAGGAAACATCTAGTGCACCATAATACTGTGCTGTATGCCAATGATTAGAAGAAATTATCCTTTGAAGTTTGGTCACAGAATCTCAAAATTTTACACTTAAATTCAAAAGAAGTGCACCCCATTAAGACCTTGTTCAAGAAGGCAGTTTCAGATTTACAAATTGCAGCACAACACATCCTCCAGCAGCTTGTGCAATTTAAGTGTTCATCTTCAATACAAAGTTTTCACATGCATTTTTGTCCAAGTAAATTTTTAAAGCTAAGCTTCAACCGTCAAATAGCAACTCCCTGCTTCAACTGGCAATCTTACCTAAGGGAGCATCCACATTTTTCTTCAATTCTGTAAAGACAAAAATAAAAATGTTCTTGGCATAGAAATATAACTACAGCTAGACCACAGTTACTGATAAGAACATCAATAAACTATTTAAAATTTGTCTACACTATTAAGTATTACCGTAATGTAGGTTTGAAATAATTAATTTGGGAATAGGTCTTTCCAGATAGGAAATTGTCGATAGTTTTCACCTTGAACCAATTGATTCTCCTTAATGTATTATCTCTGTAAAGTCTAAAGTATCATTTACAAAATATTGGTTCTCTATTGCAATAACAGCAATGACTGCTGTTTATACTGAGCAAGAATTAATAAAATCAAAAAATGTTGTACAAACAAAAGTTATTGCAGCACACAAGTTCTTTTGTATCTATAAATTGTACTTTGGAGTCTATCATTATTTCTATGGGATAGCAGCATTATGCATGGAACACATGTGGTACAAACATTACTGCATTGCTGTATGCCACCGATAGACCCAATTCATCCTGATATCATGTTTTGTTTACATAGCCAAGTTGGAGGCATACTTGCAGAGTTTGTTTTGTTTTGTTTTGTTTTATTTTGTAGGCAACACCATACATTTGTGTATGTATAGTGACACCCAAAAATGATATTGTGTGCTCACCAGTGGCACAACTGTCTGAATGCCATCAAGTCACTTTGTGTATGAGTGTACTGTATCTCTGTGCATTATTAAACTACCCCAATATAAATGTGGAAGCTAATTAATTTGCACTGCCACTGGAAACTCGATGTAAGTGAAATGGGTCTATATGTTACTGATCGTACCTTCGACCCACGACTTCACGGAATCAAAACTTTCATATGATGTAATATCATAAACGATGAAGGCAGCATTTGCCTTACGGTAGTACATGGGGGCCATTGAACGAAACCTCTCTTGACCTGCTGTGTCCCATAGCTGCAATTTAACTCGATAGTTATCCACTGTCCTGTTTTAAGAAAACAACGATGGTTTTCATGCACAGTTTTATTTCATCTATTGATAATGTGGGCAGGATACTGAGAGGTCATCTTTCATGGGCAATATTTTCACAAGCCTTCAGAGGGTACTTTTATTGTCTGACTGCAGTTTTAGAGGACTTGAGGCCAACCTCATCCTCGATACTGGCTTTGACCAAAATTTGCAACCCCATGAGGTATAATGCACAGTACTCTCTGGCCTTGGAAAGTTTGGTGCGGCCTGTATTGTGCAGATTGGATCATATGAGGCCAAGTATGAAATGTTGATTAACAATTCTCAAAGATACCATGCAAAAATGCATATTTGTTCCTCAAAATCATTTTTGTATTTAGAAATACTTTACGAGTGTGTCTTTCCAAGTCTGTTACACACAATATTGTTGGCCTTGGCCTCCGGGGGTGTGGCACTGGCCTTTGAAGATATGGCCTGTACTACAACACTGCTAATTGATCCATCCCTCCCCCACCCACACCCAGAACAAGCAGTCCTTTCAAAAATATTGATACAACAACACTCTTAATGAAATCCAATGGACTGAAGTAGCCATAAGCATGTATAATCTAATGAAAAGTGTCATGAATGGGTCATTGACTGCTTCCCTCCCCAAGGCTTATGGTTACAAATTGTTGATTACCCTTTATCATTGTTGTGCAAGACTGCCCTTTGAATGCTTTCCTACTATTCTCTTAAAGCTGTCACGTAAAAAATTCTTACCACACTCTTTAAATGAGCATAACAACAACTTAAAACTTAATCTGGAGGACAAAGTACAGCAACCCAGAAACTTTTAAAAGTTTTACACTACACACATATATTAGCCTCCAAATAAGAACACTTTTCATTTCTAGTCCATGTCTCTAGAGAACTGGAACCAGTGAACATAATTAATTTGCATAATTTTCTCATTAAAAGCATATTTTAATACTATGTATACAAATGCATGCCAATGCTATTTTATATGAAACTAAAATATGAAAGCAGTTTTGATGTTCTTAGATGTCATATTGCTATGCAAACTGTTATGTGTATTTTGTCACCTCACATGATGTTACTAACTGACAAAAACAATGAAACACTTAGTGACAGATGATAAAAGTTTACCAATTTGAAATGAAACAATGAGACTGATGTACCGTTGTAAATATTTTATGTGAATACAGTAAAAACCACTGCTGTAAGATGCACAGAAAATCTCCTAGCTACAAAGCTGGTTCCAACAAACTTTATACCATAGCATAATCAACTGTTGGAAAAACATTTCAATGTTTTGCACTGTAAGCTATGTCAATGCAGGGAATAATTTGTGCGGTATCGCATCACATTTTGCTACACAAAATGGACAAACTGCTACACAAATGCAAAATAGTGTGGGAGATTTTGTACATACAGCATTTATGGTATTTAATAATTTTGTGATAGAGAAGCTCAGGAACCTCAAAATTGCTATGCAAATTTTGAACACTAAATTATTCCCTGCAATTGGGCTTTTACAAAAGCCCTGGGCTTTCATTTGCAGTGCTAAAATTCAGAGAAAGTTGGTTCATGCTGTTTGAAGCAAGTTTATGACAATACTGGCTGCTGGTAATTTGCATGCATTGTCTACTGCAGTATAGTAGAAGTGTGTAGACTGCCACCTACTTAGTCACAACCAAATCATCACCGACTACTTTCAGAAATAATTTGTGGAATTTTTGCATTCTGGAATGCAACCTGGGTGGCTACCATAGCTCTTGAGTATGCATCATTGCATGTGGGTTATCCAAGAATGCATGACTTTCCCTTGAACTATCAATTTCCCATGATCTACATTATGACAAAATTCCATGACTTTTCCATGACAGGCCAGGATTTTCCATGACTGTACCACCTTCATTTTACAGACAACTAGCTAACATTTCAATCATTCTAACTTGCAGTATGCAGGAGCTTCAAGGAAAGATTTTAAGTTGCTGAATATTCATGTGATGCCAATGAAAGAATTATTGAATATGTTTATATTTGATAACTATGAATGTTTTCACAATGCTTCCAAGTTGAACACACAAATGAAAGCATGGCTTGGGAAACAAATTCTGCAAAGCATATACTGAAATGACTGAGTCCAAATAAACCTCAATGAACTGAAAGAGAACTAACAAGCCTCACATTTTAAAAGTAAAAAAAGATGATCCTATAGTTGGGCTGACCTTCTTGCTAAATATTTTGCCAACATATCGAACAACAATGCTGGTCTTTCCAACACCTGATGGCAGAAATAAAATAATTGATATGAGTGACAAAAAAACTCAGTTTGGAGTTTAATCTTTTAGTCCAGTCTGAGTTTCAAAGTCTGGCCCAACAGGCCTGTATGTACTGTACTGATGCCTCCAGCTTTGAGATTCCAGTAAAAGAATTTAAAATTAAATGGCACTTGAGATGATGCTTTGTACTGCCCCTACTGTACCAGAAACAAATATTATGACTTTTGCTGTGCTTTTACATGATTTATACTCAGACCTGATCAAGGTAACACAATATTCTCAATAAATATTTACCTGATGCCAAACAGTTATAAATCTGATTGTTTAAACCCACAAGTGGAGGTGGTACTGTAATGTTATTGTTGTCGTGAAAAGAACAAAATTAGAGTACTGTACGCTAGAGACTTGATTTGCCTAAAGTTTTCATCAATGTTCCAAAGTGGGTACAACAATAAACAGTCTTGACATCAATGTTCATATGACAAAAAAGTTTCATACTTTACTTACATATTTTCTTGTGTTGCATGAGCTATTTATAAAGCTTAATGCTTGATGCTTGTCATAACCTTTCTACTACCCTCAAGTCATTAAGCCTCACTTTTGTTTGGAAAGCAAGTTTGCAGGTCAAGTAAATGTTATGGAAGATAAGCTGATGGTATAACATGGACCTGCCTTGCTTCTTTTGCTCATGAGTGCATTTATGTAAACCACATTTGGCTCTTATGCAGATCTCAAAATTTTCAAAACACTGACTGGATTATCATACTGTACTAATTGATTGTAACTATGGCAATCAAAATCAACTTTACAAAGCTTTTTAACAAAACACTGCAATTAACTGCAATACTGTATTGCAGGGGTCGGCAAACTAAGCGTCGCGACCCTTCTGAGGGTTGCGAAAATATTCAGAGGGTCGCAAAAAGGATTCCGGAGCGAAAAATAATTGCCAAATTTCTCATTAAAAATAAGCAATGGGAGTGATTCTAATCTAAGAACCAGTGCCCTGCTTTACTAACACTGCATAACCAAGTCAAATCAAACTCCTCTCACCGACCCATCAGTCTGAGGGCCACCAAGATTCTGGAGCAGAAAGTTGGGGCCAACAAGCAAAAAAGTTTGGAGACCTCTGCTGTACTGAATGATTTCAGGTTTTACTGCAATAACTTTTTACCTGTGGAATGATATTCTGTAAAACAACATCTGCTGTAAGCCTATTAAGGACAACCTATAGAAAACTCTTCTCTAATGGATTCCATACTGTTTTTAGTTCCATTTACTTCCAAGGTATATATTTGTGGTTATTTGTAAACTATACATCTTTAAGTCTCTATCTGCTATGCTTTTGACAGAGCTGACTTTAATTATGACTACTAAAATAGACATTACTTGGTCTCAAAATGGAATGGTTATCTTTCAAAAGTCTTACTGTAAACCACAGAGTTTTCTAAAACAAAGTTTGCGGTTTAAGTCAGGAATGAGCTTCAGGCTTGCCAGTCTTATAAACTGACATACAGTAAGATGCAAAGTACAATGGAGAGGACCTTATCACTTTGACGACTCTTTAGTAAGCAGTTCAAGTAAACACAAAAAGATAAATGCAGGGACAAGTTTGTCTTCTTTAAATCTGTTCCCTAATTGTAACAGACTTTGATCAGGGTCTACGTGTGTTCTCACAAAGGTAAACTGATAGTATAGTGACTGGGACATCTATGAAAGTGGCAATCTCAATCACAGTACATCATTATGTTAAACCATACATTTAGTTATCTGAATACTTGAATAGATGTAGTTACTGTTTTCCCATCAATGTGCCATACTGTTTACAGTAGGATGCCATAGGGTATTCAAAACAATTCATTTCTCCACATGAAATAGATTTGTTAATTAACGGACCAGCCTCACATTAAGTGGGCTTGGACTGGTAGATAGGCCAATCAATGTTTTAGCTCCCAGTCATGTAGAATTTTGCAGGTCCTTGTGCCAATTTTTTTTTTTCAAGATGTGGAACTTTGTTTTAATATCAAGAAATATTAGAAATGCAGTTTTTGCCATCATGACAAAGTACCCTGGAGACTTTTGCAAATACTGGTACCCTGGTATTACAAGTTACAATATGTATGAACCAGAAAGCCAAAAGGCTTAGTGATTCCTTGCCATATTGATATATTGTAAAACATGAATCACCCACATGACAAGCATGAGATCCCTCACAGTTATCCTACTTGAGATATCATGTTAATACCGTCAAACGCTTCTGAAATCTTGCCACCCAAAATGACCTACATGCTAAATATTAACAATCCACAGGCCAAGTATGTGATCCCTCATAGTTATCCTCCTTGAAATATGTTTACTAGCTCTTGACATTTTGTGACCTTAAATAACCTTCGACCTGCACGAAAAATAGTAGGGATCATCCACATGTCAAGTGTGAGATCCCTCACAGTTATCCTTCTTGAGATATCGTGTTTACAAGGTTTTGACCTTTTGGCCTCTGGTGACCCGAAATGACCTTTGACCTGCACCAAAAATTATAGAGATGATCTACTCAATATGGGCAATACCAAGCTACGTATGAGATCCCTAACAGTTACCCTTCTTGAGATATCATGTTAACAACATTTTAACCTTTTGACCTGTGGTGACCCTACATGACCTTTGACCTCCACCAAAAATAACAGGGACCATCTACTCAATATGGGCAATCCACGTGCTAACTATGAGATCTCTCACAGTTACCCTTCTGGAGATATCGTGTTTACAATGTTTTGACCTTTTGACCTCTGGTGACCCCACATGACCTTTGCCCTCCACCAAAAATAATAGGGATCATCTACTCAACCAGAAAGCCCAAAGGCTTAGTGATTCCTTGCCGAATGGGGATGCTTTGTTGCACTGAGGTTTATCCCTCAAATTTATCTTTCTTGACTACATCATTTTATGTTTTAACAATTTGACCTCTGCTGACCTCACAACCCCACCAAATATAACAAAAAAGAAAATCTGAAGTGTCTTGAAAGGGATTCAACTCCAATGGATCTTCGATCTTGAAAATTCTTGGAAAATTTTGCTTTTTGACCTCTGGTGACCCTAGATGACGATCTTAGGAATACTTGGGATATTTTGCTGATTGACCTCTGGTGACTCCTGATGACTGTCTTGGGAATTCTTGGGAAATTTCACTTTTTGATCTCTGATGACCCCATATCATGATCTTGGGAATTCTTGGGATATTTTGCTTTTTGGCCTCTGATTACTCCAGATGATGATCTTGGGAATTCTTGGGAAATGTTGATTTTTGACCCCAGTGTTGCCAGATTACAATCTTGGGAATTCTTGGGAAATTTTGCTTTTTCACCTTTGGTAACCCAAGATGACCTTTGACCTCCACCAAAAACAATAGGGTTCTTCCTTACATCATGACAAATCTATATACCAAATATGAAAAGTGTCGGTCATTCTTATCTTGAGATATCGTGATTACGAGCTTTTCAGCTTTTTACCTCCAGTGACCTCAAATGACCTTTGACCTTCACCAAAAACAAAAGGCTTCTTCCTGTCAACATGACAAATCTATGTACCAAATAGGAAAAGTGTCGCTCATTGCTATCTGGAGATATCGTGTTTACAAGCCGTTTATGAGGTTTTTGCAGTTTAACCTCTGGTGACCTCAAATGACCTTTGACCTCTACCGAAAACAATAGGATTCTTCCTCTCAACATGACAAGTCTATATTGGCCATTCCCATCTTGACATACGGCAATCTCAAGGTTTTCGGTCTTTGACCTCCGGTGACCTCAAATGACCTTTGACCTCCACCAAAAACAATAGGATCCTTTCTCTCAACATGACAAGTCTATATAGCAAATATGAAAAGTGTCTGTCATTCCTACCTTGAGAGATCCTGATTAACGAACTTTTCAGCTTTTTAACTCTGGTGACCCCAAGTGACCTTTGACCTTCACCAAAAATAGTAGGCCTCTTCCTCTCAACATGACAAATCTACATACCAAATATGAAAAGTGTCGGTCATCCCTATCTCGAGATATCGCGATTACAAGGCTTTTTGGTTTTTGACCTCTGGTGACCTCAGATGACCTTTGACCTCTACCAAAAACGATAGGGTTCTTCCTCTCAACACAGCAAATCCATACAGGCCACTCCTATCTTGAGATATCGTGATTTCAAGGTTTTCGGTCTTTGACCTCTGGTGACCTCAAATGACCTTTGAACTCCATCAAAAACAATAGGATTCTTTCTCTCAACATGACAAATCTATATACCAAACATGAAAAGTGTCAGTCATCCCTATCTTGAGATAACGCGATTACAAGGTTTTCGGTTTTTGACCTCTGGTGACCTCTGATGACCTTCGACCTCCTCCAAAAATAATAGGGTTCTTCCTCTCAACATGACAAATCTATATACCAAATATGAAAAGTGTCAGTCAATCCTATCTTGAGATATCGCGATTACAAGCAGCGTCACAAACACACATACACACACACACACCCACACACACATACACACACACACACACGACATCACCATCGCATAGATTCCTTGCCTGCCCACGGCAAGGAATCAATAAGGGAAATCTAAATGCTAAGTATGAGATCCCTCACAGTTGCCCTTCTTGAGATAGTGTTTACAACATTTTGACTTTTTGACCTCTGGTGACCCCAAATGACCTTTGACCCTTTTTGACTGCGTGTTTGGTCTAGCGGTAGAGCATCCGCCTTTCACGCGGAAGGCCCGGGTTCGATTCCCAGGTTGAATCATACCAAAGACTCTAAAAATGGAACCTACTGCAATTGTGCGTGATGCTCCGCCTAAGCAATGGAGTAGGGAAAACAAGCCAGTGAGCCACAACTGGAAAAAAGGCCGTGGCCGGCTCGACTTGAACCAATAGGTTGGAAACTGGGCCGTAAAACTCCATCTAACTAACTAACCCAAATGACCTTTGACCTCTACCAAAAAAAGGGATTTTCTACTCAATATGGGCAATCCACATGCTAAGTATGAGATCCCTCACAGTTACCCTTCTTGACACAGTGTTTCCAAGGTTTTAACTTTTGACCTCTGATGACCCCAAATGACCTTTGACCTCCATCCAAAAACAATAGAGATTATCTACTCAATATGGGCAATCCACATGCTAAGTATGAGATCCATCACAGTTACCCTTCTTGAGATATCATGTTTACAAGGTTTTGATCTTTGACCACTAGGGATCCCAAATGACCTTTGACTTCCACCAAAAACAATAGGGATCATCTACTCAATACAGGCAGTCCACAAGGTAAGTATGAAATCCCTCACACTTATCCTTCTGGAGATATCGTGTTTACAAGGTTTTGATGTTTTGACCGCTGATGACCCCAAATGACCTTTGACCTCCACCAAAAATAATAGGAATTATCTTCTAGGGATCATCTACTCAATACAGACAGTCCACAAGGTAAGTATGAGATCCCTCACACTTATCCTTCTGGAGATATCGTGTTTACAAGGTTTTGATGTTTTGACCTCTGATGACCCCAAATGACCTTTGACCTCCACCAAAAATAATAGGAATTATCTTCTAAATATGGGCAATCCAAATGCTAAATATGAGATCCCTCACAGTTATCCTCCTTGAGAAAGTGTTTACAATGTTTTGACCTTTTGACCACTGGTGACCTCAAATAACCTTTGAACTCCACCAAAACCAATAGGGATCATCTACTCAATATGGACAATCCACATGCTAAGTATGAGATCCCTCACAGTTACCCTTCTTGAGATATCATGTTTACAAGGTTTTGACCTTTTGACCTCTGATGACCCCAGATGACCTTTGACCTCCATCAAAAATAATAGAACTCATTTACTTAATATGGGTAATTTACACGCTAAGTATGAGATCCCTCAAAGTTACCCTTCTTGAGATACAGTGTTTACACGGTTTTGACCTTTTGACCACTGGTGACCCCAAATGACCTCTGACCTCCACCAAAAACAATAGGGATCATCTAATCAATATGGACAATGAACATGGTAAGTATGAGATCCCTCACATTTATCCTTCTGGAGATACAGTGTTTACAAGCAAATTCCAGGGTATTTACTATTTGACCTCTGGTGACCCCAAATGACCTTTGACCTCCACCAAAAAGAATAGAGATCATCTACTTAATATGGGCAACCTACCTGCCAAGTATGAGATCCCTAAGAGTTACCCATCTTGAGATATCGCATTTACAAGGTTTTGACCTTTTGACCTCCTGTGACCCCAAATGACCTTTGACCTCCATCAAAAACAATAGGGATTATCTACTCAATATGACCAACCCACACACCAAGTATGAGCTCAGTCATAGTTACCCTTCTTGAGATATTATGTTTACAAGCAAAGCGTCACACACACATACATACACACCCATACACACACACATATACACACACACATACACACACACACACGACATTACCATCGCATAGATTCCTTCTGCCTTTGGCAAGGAATCAACAAACCTGCGAAATAAGCTTAGCCTTATATATGTCAGTTTTGCACCTCAAACTAGCAACATATAGCTGTTGGAGCTTTTGCAATAAGTCCCTGTCACTCTATCCATCTATCACGTCTGTCAGCAATTGTTCAATAGGCTCCCAACCATTCATTTGTAGATGGGTTTTGATGGAACTTGGACACAGTGATTGATGTACAGAGGGAAACTTGGGATCACCAGGAAGTCAAGGTCAAAGGTCATTTAGGGGTCAATACAAGCTTACTATGAGTGAAAATTTTAAAAACTGATCTTCTCTCACCCAATGTGTGCAATGTCTTTAAAAGTTGGTTTCAATGTTGGTTAAGTAGTGCTTCTTTCAGGGTGTACACAGATTTTGGATATAAGGTCATAAGGTCGTAAGAGGTCAAAAGGGGCAAATCTTTGATTGGAATTTTTCTGTAACCGTAAGTTGGATTGAATTCACACTTTGTGTGTGTAATCACCATTTGGTGCCAAATACTATGAAGTTAATTTGGAGGTCATCAGGGGTCAGTTTTGGTCAAAATCACTGATTTCTTATAACTTTGTAACCTATATTAGGGTTGCAACCAAACTTGGTAGATAGATGTAATAACCTTTTGGCTCTGAAAAATCTGAAGGCCATTTTGAGGTCATAGATGTGTCATTGGAAGGAGGTCAAATTTGCAATTAGTGTTTGATTTATGTGTCTTTGACATAAGGCTTGATAGCAGAAGAGTGAGAATGCCCAGGCCCAATATGCATGCAGATTTGAAGTTTGCAAGTAGACCTGCATGCTGTAAATCATTGTACTGCCTGATGATGGCCCCATCCCTTACAACACATCACATACTAGTATTAAAGGTTAAGGCCCCCATACACCATCAATTTTTTCTTCAATTAATTGATGTCAATTAATTGATTTAATTGACGTTCCTCACACACGATCAATGTTTTTTTCAACTATAGCGTCAATTTTTATGCTGATCAAAATCTTTGAAATGAAAGGATCTATCGCACTGGCGATAAAACTATTGTGAAGGATCTATTGCAATAGTTCTTGCCCTGGAGGATACTCCAATTTAATTGACGAGTCATCAATGAATATCAAAGGAACTTTGATCCGTCAACAGTTGCTTCAATGAAATTGTTTCAATTAATTCGCCGTCAATGTACCCCATACACAATCATTTTTTGCGTCAACTGTTTGATATCAATTAATTGACATCCATTAATGGACACAAAAATTGATCGTGTATGGGGGAACAATTTGCACCAATTTGGAACTATGTACATACTGCATGTCCTACAGTATACACTACTGTACAGTGAACTGAAGGTGACTATACTGTTGATCTTACCCTGTGTACCAAGGACTACCACCTTAGCTTCCAAAGCCTTCATGGTGTATGCATCCCTGATTGGTCCACTTTGCAGTCCAGATGACCTTTCTGTACCTTCTCACAATTGGCCTCCTTGAATAAGTCCAGACTATCAATCTCGTCATCAAATTATTAGAATGATAGATACGGTCACTGCCTCACAGTTTGACCAATTATGCCACTTAACAGGCTTTACTAGGACTGTAGTGTGTGCCACCATTATATGGAGTTATCAGGCTTGGTAACTTGCTTTAATGAGATACTGTATGTTCATTGTAATTTTTTTTTTTTTTACTCCTCAAGCACTGTTGAAAGAAAAGAAATGAAAAAATAAATAGCTTTAAAAAAACCCACTAAAAGTACAGCGTAGACTAGACAGACTGTTGGTGTTAGCCTGTCCTTGTCCAAGCCAGGTACTGTTAGAAGTATCTAAGCAAAGGACACTGAAGTGATAATTCATTCTGTTGCTAGCCAATGGGAAGTACAAATGATAAAACCAACCCTTCACAACTTGTATAAATTAAATTTTTGCTTATGATCTAGACCACAGGCACACAGTTCTGGACTGTACTCTTTGTTATCTCCGCCGATAAGTTATTTCATTCTTGCTGTTTCTATTACGTAATCACTTGGCAGTTTCAGTTTTCTTCATTCTAGCGTGGAAAGTATGCACGCAGGTGTTTTATGTGTAGCGTGGTCTGGCGAGGCTCGAGTAAGATATTCACTTCTGTTCCTGTTTCTGTTTAGCTAGCCTCGCATCCTCCCCTTATCGTTGTACGTTTATGTTGTAAGTATTTCGCAAGTATTTTTCTGTAAAATTAAGTGGCTGCCTATATACCTATGTTGTGTTTTATTCGAGTAATTTAATGGTTTTGGGGTGGGGGTTCGACTGCTATGTGCGCCTTTATTTAAGTGTTAATATCCATCATTTTTGATGTTACCTTAATTTTCCTTTATAACAGTTTGACCCCAGAGTAACGCTGTGAACCCCAGAGTAAAGCCGTCAACCCCAGTTAAACGCAGAAAGCCGCAATTTATCACTGTGCGTGTGTCCTGCCCCGTAACGATTTGTAAGTGTATGTTTATTGAGGTTCTGTCGCGTTATGCATGTCTTTTTTCCAGGGTCTTCTTAAGCTAAGTCCGTATTTGTTTGTGTTTCTCTGTGTGTGTCGTTTAATGTATCATGCTTTACCTTGCATATTTCTTGTCCCCCAGGTTATGTTGTAAAATGTTTTCACCAATATATTATTTGTTACTAATTGATTTTATTAATTTCTTCCAGTTTTACCGTGTTTTATGGCACGCGTACAAAATAAAGGGGAAAAATTTCGACAACGCCTCCCGCGTCATTTTTCTGTGGCACACACAGTGACACTCTTGTAAACATTATATTAAAAGGACTACAAATAACACATGTACTGAGGTAGGGCACTACTCCCCGCAGTCTGAGGTGAAATTAAGCAGTCAACTTTACAGTGATACAAGTTCATTTACGTACCTTTAAACAGTGCAAGTACAGTTCCTCTAAATCAAAACAATGAAAATTGCAAGTATGGATGAGCAATATTTCCAGAAACTGGCCCAAAGTCAAATTTGCCTTTTTCTTTCAACTTTGGCATTGGCTATACCTATGACAGTGCCAATATATATTTCAGCCACGACAATGAGTGTTGTAGTGGAAGCCATCAGGGTTTGATTTGGGATTTCTTACTGACTGGCTAGCAAAGCAGATCGAGTTAGACTGCTAAGCCACTGGTCAGGCAAGAAATTTACAAGCCCAACTTTGAATATTTGCAAGTGGGTAATAAAAGAGTAGCCACCTGACAGAAAACTTAAACTAGGTCTTCAGTACATTGAACTTGTTGGTGTTATGTACTAGGACACTCATATCAGGGTGATGGGTCACCATAATGTACACGTACTGCAGTGCTTTGCCACTGCAAAATCTTTTGGTTGGACATGGCTTGTAGTAAATCTCTGTGGATTGCACCCCATACTCAATGCAACTTGCAAGTTTCCATTATGGTACTACTGAAAAGGGGTGTGACTTTGTGTTTCTCCACATGACATGAAAGTCCTTTTAGTCCAAATTCTTGCAGAAGCTGACCACAGTTAATCAGGCTTGCATCATAACAAGGTAACAGAACTCAGCTCTACCAGCACAATGTGCGCTCAAGCGAATAATGACTTGTGGTGCTTAATAAGGGCTTGGCCGGATCATACATCCGGATTGAGCAAGGTTGTGAAGATGCAACTCTCTGGTCTAAAACCACAGAATGTGAAAGTTACTGACCATCACTAATAAGACTTCCCGGGCTGTGGGGGTCTACACAGGATTGTAGGCTTATGGGCATTTTCATGGCATGCACTTTTTACTTTCTTATTTGAAGTTTTTTTTTTTTTTCTAAATTAAGAGATCTCGAATTGAACGATTGCTTACATACATCTCACAAGGCTTGGTGGAAGCTGCTTCTAAATATGTGGAACATATTTTAAACAACTATATTCTTGGCACGCTACATGCATGATGTACCAACCTATGGTGACCTTCCGCTCAGCAAGTGTCATATAATAAAGTTCCCCGTCCCCACCCAAACACATTCTTTTCAAGGTGAATTCACCACTGAACATAGAATGAGTTTATTATCTGCTCTGCATGGACCAAGATTTTCATTATTGCCAAAAGTAATGGTCAAATTGTGATTCTTGTGATCATCTGTTTAGTGTGCCTCAAATGGAAGTTAGGGATAATTAAAGGTTTCAACCATATAATGTTTCACTATAAATACATGAGAGTTTCTGGAGCTTCGCCCCATTGATCTGCAGGAGTGTTGTCCTAGACCTCTCTAGGGGTCCTTCAAAGGACCCCTAGACACCAAACTGTTAAGAGGGAGGCTTCGCGTTCCCAAGGCACTGTTTAGATATGTCAAAATGGGACTTCTCCTTATGGACAAACTTATGGGTCTGTTTGTGGCCCTTGAGATTTTTATGATACTGTAAAAAATGTGGCCTCCAAACGAAAATAATTAAGAACTCCTGCTGTAGGGCGACATCTTCTCCCTAGCCTAACCTCACAGAAACACACATAGCATAGCTTAACGTACTGTATCATTTATTGGCATAGGAATAGACTAGTGTGGAGATTGGATTTTGCTGTCACTTTGTACCATAGTAGGTCCTTACCACAGATCAAGTCCACTGATATTTTCTAACGGATTACGGCAAACTCACTGGAGCCCACCAACAGTAACTGCCTATGGAGTTGTAAAAACTGGGGCAGACAGCGTTAGTACCAACTGTTCCCTAAAATTCGTGTATTCCACAACTTTAAAGGGGAATTTTCATGATCCCAGACAGTTCCAATTCTCCCAACTATGCAACTTCTAGCTCCTCCCATTACTGTATGAAGCTCTTCCTTGTGCAGGAATAAACCTGTTTTATTGCTTAAAGGTTGTGTGACATGCCACCAAAAAGAGCTGTTTCACTTGTCAGTTAAAGAATTAAGCCCTCAATTGAAAGATCCGTTGGAATTATTTCAATACCTTTTACCGTTCTCAAAATATATGTCTTCAAAGTTTTATGGTTTTTGAAGAAACTCATAGCCAATGCAAAAATAATGATGTGGAGTGTTGCACAGTGTTAAGATTTCTTTTGTTAACCCTGTATCAATTATCTCTTAATTACTGATCAGATAGATTACAGTTTGGTGAAAGATATCAATATTTCTGGAGGGAAAAATTTTAACTTTCATAATAAACCCCTCAGGGGATAACAATGCTACCAGTGTCCTTGGACTTAAGGTTGAAAAAACGAAGGCTAACATGAGCCATATATAGTATGTCCATCTTTCGATGTCACATATTTGCATACTTAGTTCATGTTTATTCATCATACAAGTGTGAAATAGAAATTACCCTGTAAAATGGTCAATATTACTTGGTGCAGTTTAATGGGAATTGCGGCTATTTTCTGGATATTTAATGCTTTTTTCACCAAATATCCAACTATGTAATTTTCATGTCACACGACCTTTAAGACCATGTCCTGGTGAGCATACAAGGCTATAAAATGTAACAAAAGCAGTCTCTCGGCCTTGTGTGGAATGTGAGCTACTCTGCATCTTTCAAATTTTCAAACTTTGATGTCAGTCAAAGAGCTGTCACCAACTGAGAATTTTGATACCCCCACACTAAAAATATACTTTGGGGTGATGACTGCCTGTCTTTAAGCATTGTAAATCGAAGTTGTCTAACTAGCTTGGTACTCTACACTTCAGTCCTAAAACTTATGCACTTATCAATAATTGAATGACGCACCCGCTACACCTGGACACGGTCCGTCATTGTCCACAACATTGTTGACAAAACATGTACAATGACGTACCCCTCAGTCACTTCTGTGACCTGACAAGTTAATGTAAAATGACTTGCACCTCAGTCACAAAATTGATGCACAACTTGCAAGTTTGACTGACATGTGGGTCACCAGTATTGACTGGAAAATGAGAATGACAACGGATATCTCTGCACAAAGTGTGACAATTGACTCACAATGATCCAGCCCTTGGTCACAACAGTGACTGACAATTGAGGTAATGTGACTCACCCCTCAGTCATGCTGGTGGCTTACAATAGTGGTTCAATGACTGAAATGTGCGTCACACTGCCATTGGTCAATGACTCACATCTGACTGACAAAGCCGGGGGGGGGGGTACCTGGGATGCGTCATTCAATGGACACCTGCATTAGTGTCATGTCAGACTCATAGAACAGGATATGAAACTGTTCCATGGTCAGACCTTCTAAAGGCCTACTTTGCATTACTAGGCCGAGGGAGTGAATGTTATAGAATACCGTCCACCGTCCACATGCGCTGAAATGTGCCGCTGAAAATTTTCATTATTTGAAAACAAATCATAGGCTTAGTTTAAGAAAAAGAATTGCCGAAAATGTTTTACCTTGAATTTCATCAGAATTCATTAAAACACTTTCTGAAAGTAAAACCTTCACCAGTTGTCATCGTATAAGCCTCATATTACACAGCTCGAAACCATTCTCAGCCGCATATCCTACATCGTTCCAGTACCGTGAATGTAACTTTCCCTTTGAATTGCATACGTCCTACTATAGACCTTATGCCAAATAGCAGATCGTGAATTAAGCACCATGGGAAGGATAATTCCAAAATGGCGAGCTTGAGCATTGTGACGATCAACCTTCTTCATGGTAACGGTCTACTTCTGGCATCTGATCATGGAATAATCATTCCCAGGATGCTGTTTTGAAGCGCCCTCTTTCTATTGCATAAGGTCTATGTAGGCCTAGCCTAGCAGGGTTTTCACTCAGCATTTTTTTCAAGAGTCACAGACCCTTCAAAACAAATTTACAAGAGTCAAATTTAAAAGAGAAGGGGTCAAAATAAATTTGAGTTTAATGCAACAAACTTTATTCCTGTTTTTTGTTTATTTTCTATATTTGTGATGCTTTTCCACTGGCCTATCTTTTTCTTGTAAGACATATTCAATCTGTCGGATAATCATGGGAACTGGAAAGTGCTACATTTTGTGAATTAATGTGAACAATGAATGTATTGGCAAAATTGTGTTATCAATACTGATTGTTGGGGCGAAAAAGCTGTGCGTCAGTTTGACCCCAGAAGTTTTGTGTCTGTGCATCAAAATGAAAAGTTGTGCGTCATTGACCCAGGTGCCCGAGTCAGTGAAATCATTGCCTAATCTTGTTTTGCCTACAGTACCTGAGTATGTGTACCAATAGCGTGCAACACATTTGGACTGTATTTTTCAGAACTTATCAAATTGTACATCGAATCTGTTCGATATTCAGTACAAAGATCAAGTCTTTCATACAGCAATGAAATAACCTCGCAAATGATTAAGATATCGGTGAACACACTTTTACATGTTTCACGCGAATGGTACACACAGTGTAGCCTAGGCCGGTATTGACCAAGTGCTGTTGCAGAATCATGAATTATGACAAAAGCCTCATGTGTTTTCTAAAATCACTCGGACGGTATTCTACAACTTTCATTCCCTTGGCCTTATCAATGCAGAATGATCCCGTTCTGTTAGCAGGCGTCTTAATAGCTATACCGTACTTACACTACACTAACATGATAATACAGTTGGCTAACACCCTTCTCAACAAGCCTTCTTTAGTTTAGGACACTGACTTCGATCTCCAGACTAAACGCGAAACTTGGCCTATATTACACTATTACTCTAACTGCAAACCTCAAAAGACTTGGTCAATCACGTTAACTGTTCGAGCAGAACATCCCAACACCTTTCGGATACAACTCTGCGCATACGATCACTTCTAAAAGGTAAAAAATCCTAAAAATGAATCAAAATGACAATTCGCAAGCAACCTCGATAGTCGCACTTTGCACTTTGCGGTGTTGCATCGACCAGTAACCTGCGCAGCTGTATCATGCTGTCTCTCTCAAGAAAACAAGCAGCGTAAGGTGAGGCGAAGAAAAGGAACGAATGTTTGCGGTGCAGATTACAATGACAACCGCCTTCACATACCAGTCTGAAGCTAGCACAGGATTCAGCCTCACATTCAGCCTCACATTCTGAAGCTAGCACAGGATTCAGCCTCACATTCAGCCTCACATTCTGAAGCTAGCACAGGATTCAGCCTCACATTCAGCCTCACATTCTGAAGCTGGCACAGGATTCAGCCTCACATTCAGCCTCACATTCAGCCTCACATTCTGACGCTAGCACAGGATTCAGCCTCACATTCAGATTCAGCCTCACATTCAGCCTTACATTCTGAAACTAGCACAGGATTCAGCCTCATATTCAGCCTCACATTCTGAAGCTAGCACAGGATTCAGCCTCACATTCTGAAGCTAGCACAGGATTCAGCCTCACATTCAGCCTCACATTCAGATTGAATCCTGTGCTAGTTTCAGAATGTGAGGCTGAATGTGAGGCTGAATCTGAATGTGAGGCTGAATCCTGTGCTAGCTTCAGAATGTGAGGCTGAATGTGAGGCTGAATCCTGTGCTAGCTTCAGAATGTGAGGCTGAATCCTGTGCTAGCTTCAGACTGGTCTTCACATGAAATGTGCGTTGTGATTGGCCAAGAGTAACGAACCTAAGTTCTGGGTGGATTGGAGCCGTACCATTCCGCAAATTGGTACTTTCCGCCATAGAAAATGTCCACTTTTCGCAATAGAAAAAGCCTGCATTCAGAGGCGTCGTGCCCATTGGAGCTGGTGGGGAACATGTCCCCTTCCCCCAAAGTTTGTCAAGGGTTTCAGATGATTTTGTCTGAAAAACTGCGTTTGGAATCCCTTCACATGCCAAGTTAATATGAGAAGTTAACTGTTTTCGAAAAAATGACACTTTGCCCTAGGTTACCCTACTTTTCACCCCCAAATAATTTGCGCAAGACGCCTCCTATACCTTCACCAGTCATCACTTCTCAGCCTCCCCCCCAAAAAAATTGGACTACCCCCTGCCTACCTTTCCGCCTTAATAGCGTCATGGCAGTGAGATCAGGTACTTTTTCTAAGGTGCACGGGAAAAAGACTTTTTAAAGTGTGTAGCCCATAACATTATCAAAGTTAAAAGAAAAATCAACTTAGGGATAAAGACAAAGGATAAGATTTTTGGGTGGTAGTATTGGCTGGGTAATAGGAATTGTAGAATAATAGTCAGAAGTTGTATTGTTGTGATGATGGATAATGTCAGGAGGATATGCAACTGATGCTCGGCTTCTGAGTTACAGGTAAAGAAAGCCATCCTTACAAATCGATCGTTCCAATCAACCACTTCACTGAATATATTCAACGACTATAAACCACCCACCCAACCTTTTATACAATACAACAGTTTCTATGCTTGTTCGAGCCAGTATAAGTTCAAATATAATACGTAGTGTTTGCCAAAACTGAATCCTAGATTGCCGGAACGACTTTCTAGGCCTTGTAAGTTGCTAGTGAAAATTCTCTATTTTGGGATCCCATGTTTTAGAAATTATAGTACACTTCCTTATAAGGAAAATGAGAAAATTTTGTTCTGTAAAATCGCTGAAGCCATTTGTGGTTGCGAAAGTTGCTTGTTGCTATGATGTTTACTTTTGTAAACGTCATACGTGTCCGGCAAATGTGAACATAAATGCGAACTGCGATAATTATTGGATTCGAAGCTATCAGCATATGTCTGATCAACCACTGTTAACTATATTTAATACAGCAGAACAGTGCAAAGCAGAACAGAGTTATAAGTGGGAAAGGGAAAAAGTCAATTTTATCCAGAAGTAGGTTGCCCTATCGGTTGTTTTAAAATAACCATTAAATGGGAAAAATTGTACTCCCAGAAAAGAGCTTAATTGCTAAATGTTGGTGCCTTTTACAAGGGTGTGGCCAAAAATTTGCCAGGGGGCAAAACCTGTAGGCACCACTAACTAAGCGTAGCGTCACCATAGTTTGGCGCGAAGCGCCAAGAAAATTTTGGCAGAAATACCTCCCAGATCGCTGAAAATGGCACTTAATTCCCATCCCCTTGTGAGTTGCATCTAATAATTTTCTATTTTGAAAGCACATGTTCTGGAAATTTCTAGCGATATCATAAAAAAAATGTTGAGTTTTTTTTCTTCAAGTTCTTTTTCAAGTTTTTGATTACCAGGGGGCAAGTGCCCCCTTGCCCTCCCCTCCGGACGCCCATGTCTTCAACCAGGGGGAGGGGGGGAGACCCACCCAACAGAAAATTTCCTTTGAGACCATTTGTATCAAATTCGATTAAGCAAAGGGTTTCAGTGTATTTCAAATGGTTTTGACTAATTGAAAGAGTTTTCAAATGGGTTTGGTTTGTTCAGAGGGTAATCTTGTTATACCCTTTGTCCAGTTTCCATTAACCAAAGAGCAGGCGCGGTTCTAGACAGAGATTTTTGGGGGGCTCAGGGGGGGGCTTGAAACGGAAGAATAAAATTTTCTGTCATTATCAATACCGACATTGGGGAATGATGCTAAGGAGGACTCCATCAGTGGCGTACCCAGGATTTCTCTCACGGGGGGGGGGGGGGCATGCAGTATGTTGTGTGATCGCCGGCCTGGGGGAAGGGGGTGTCCCTCCCCTTTGAAAATTTTTGAAAAATTAGATGTACTTACATACAATTTGGTGCCACATACGCTACATTTTGAAGCAGAATTTGTGTTAAAAAAATTTACTTCTTTTAGGAACTGAAAAAAATTGGCATCAGGGAGGGGTAATGGCCCCCCTGCGTACGCCACTGATAGTAATAATCATAAACGTATGGGACTCTTACAGTTTTGGGTCCAGAAAATTTTTTGCTCGAACTTCTCAAAAAGTTGCCAGAAATCCGTTGCAGTTTCAGGTGCATGAAATAGACCACTAAACCACTACAGGCGCGCGAAGCGCGCGAAAATTTTTGCACATTTTTCGGGCATTCGATCAAAAATTCGGGAACTCCGTAGAAAATTAGGGCAATCTTTTCACTTTTACTTCATCTCTGCCTGAATTTTAATTTGAGTAAGGTACCAAATGTTGTTCATGTCTGGTCTACTGTTACAAAGGCATACTGAACTGGATTTGAGCAATCACTGGATTTGAGACCGACTTTTGATTTTCACGCCCCCCCTCCCCCCCACATACACACCTGTATTTACGCCCCTGGGACTGGCGTCGAACGTAAGAATGCAGCTGGATAAGCTAGTAGGCGCCCGCACTGTGCCAACCGTCGTAATACAGTACTAAGGCGAAGCGTGGCTGTCGTACTACATGCAGTCAAAACAACGGTGTACGTACGTGGACGTGGATACAAGAAACGTGATCACATGCCTATCTTGCATGACACATTTGAGAAACTAAATCCACTGGACTAAGATGTGCACAAATGTATTGGACAATTTTGTTTTTCTCAATACACGCAAATGTAGCATGAAGATAACACACAACCTCGGAAATTTTTTTGGGGGGGGGCTTGAGTCCCCAAAGCCCCCCCCCCCCGTAAAACCGCGCCTGCCAAAGAGATCCATTTGAATCAAAAGGGTTTTTCAAAGGTGGGGTGGCCGTGTGGATAAAGGCGGCTGGTGGCATTTGAAGCGGTGAAGCTTAGCAACCGGATGGTTTGGCTTCGATCCCTGGCTGGGTCAAAGTAAGATGGGTTTTTCATCCAAGAAAAATCTACGGTTTTCTCATCTGAAATGGCATTTGAAAAGAAACCAAATTGATATAAATTGCTGTAATGGTGCTACCCGACGTGAAGTTGTAATTCATGAGCCATAGGCTTCCTCCACGTCCGTTGTCGCTTATAGCGTTGTAAATTAAAGGGAGTTTTCAGCTGGGCAACGCCCGAACCTCCCTCCCTTCGCTGAAACGCAAAAAGTTTCATCTAGTTAAAGCCGCTACCAATCACAGAACAGCGGACGAGCTGGCCGTCAGTAGATATTTAAATGACCATATCATGACGGTTAAGATTTTGGAAAGAAGTCTTAGCATTTGTTTCAACTTCAGAAAGCGCGTGTACTTACCAGCCAATCATTCTTCCATTGATTCGCTTATACCCGATTTTGGTCCGTTTGAAGGCCTTTGGATGTTAAAGTCACAAGTTTAAGATACTCCATGTGCGCCCGAGGTTTGCAGTAAATTTGGTGTTGGAGGATTTGAGCTCTTGAGACCAAGGAGTGAAGTAAATATGAAAATCAGGGAGTCTGATGGTCGTCGGGACAGTGGTAACACCAGATAAGGTTAGGGACCATTTCCCTCGTTGAGGAAGGGGGACAGACCGATATTCATAAGGTTCATTGTTCATAAGGGCCGTTATTCATAACATGAACGGCAAAAGTAAGGTTCATAGTTCATATAAGGTTCGTTATTCATAAAAATAAATGATAAAAAAGGTTCACTATTCATAAAGTTCGCTATTCATAATCGAGAATAAGATTCGTTGTTCATAATCGAAAAAGGGGTTTAATGGTCATAATCAAAAAAGGGTTCATTATTCATAATAAAAAAGGGTTCACTATTCATAATTGAAAAAAGGGGTTCGCTATTCAGAACTTGAAAATGGGTTCGTTGTTCATATTCGAGAATAAGGTTTGCTATTCATAATCCCAAAAAATTCGACTAGTCTCTTTGAAAGGCCAATTACAGTCAATCTAAATAGACCATATAAAATCGCCGTCAACATGTTGTAAACAACTCATTGACCTATCATCCCTGCGAGTTTTAAGGGTGTGAGATACAGGAAACCTTTAAAGCTGGAAAAACGCTTTTTCCCATATTATGAACATTGAACCATTTTTCCTAATATGAATAACGACCCCTTTTTTATTATGAATAACGAACCTTATGAACAACGAACCCTTTTTACGATTATGAATAACGACCCTTATGAATAATGAACCTTATGACTAAAGAACCTTATTAACATTGACCCTTATGAATAAAAAATCCTTATGAATATCGGGTAGACCCCGAAGAAGGATCCCTCACGATCGGGTGAATTTTTTCAATGTAGTCGGGTAAATTTCTAATGTAGTCGGGAAATGATAAAATATGAAGTGGCTCACAACAGCCATTCGCCTCTGTGATTTGCGTAATATTTTGATATTAATGAGGGCAGATCCCGTAATAAGTCTAATAAGTCCCCCATATTTTCCATTTTTAAGACTAAAAACCTAAATACGGGCCGAAAATTTTGAATTTTGTTGTCGACAATCTTTCGGCAACCCGTCGCCCTTATCGGGGCTTCAGGATGCAGTTACACGTAGGGGAAAGCTTGGACCACCATCTCTGGAATTTTTGAGCTACCCGAGCGTCGGGATTACACATTTTATTGTACCTACTATCCTGACGACATGTTTTCCGAAAAACTTGGAAAATTCTGCGACCGGGATGACCACCCCGCCGCAGCTTCTAGTGCTTCCTCTGACTCCCCGTCCCCAAACCTATCCCTATTGATGTCACTTGAAGGGCAAACTACGAAACTTTTACAGGCCATTTATGCTATAAACATTAACAGGAAAAATGTATTGAGGCGTATTGAAACAACATCATCTGGGCGTGTTTCAGGCAATATAGAGTAGGGTATAATACTTATGGATGCGGGTAAAAGGGGGTGTTCGCTCCAGCTCACCCCCTACCCAACCGGCACTTCTAATTGTATGTCATACAGCTTTCACTAGATCTTATTTCTATTAATTATATTGCCGGTCTTTGCAGCATTGTCGTTGGCCAGTTGGCGACTGCGACTACTAAGTTTGTGGGTTCGAGTCCTTTCTCGTTTTGCCTTTCAAAGTTGTGGAACGGTCTAATTTTGCAGTTTCTTTCTCTTTCATATCTTCCTTGTTCCAGCTTTTGTCGACTTCTCTGAGTTCCCACTTTTTTCTTTTTGTTTAATAAGGCTTCGTTTTGTATATCTTACTGTATCTTTCCGAATCAGGCCACTACACGCTGCTGCACGTGGCCTATATTATCAAGTCGTGTAACCCCTCCCCCCTTAAACAAAGATTTTTTCGGTTGCAATCGGTAATAGTTTTATGAATATTTTCCCATTATGAGATAAAACCGATTCCATATTTCATGTAAGTAGCATTTGATACGAAAGGTATCAATAATGACAGAGCTCTCGGCGACGAATGTCGCCGAGAGCTCTGTCATTATTGATACCGAATTTGCCTACCTTCCCAAAGGAACTCTTGTTTTTAGAAAAAAGCCACTTTTGGGATGAATATTCATAAATTATCGACTTCAAAATACTTTTTCTATTGACAGTTTCGATTAATCCTCTTAGGGGGTAGGTGTAAGCTTCTGCTAACAATGGGTGACCATTGTCCTTGTTTGATGGTGCGCTGATTTGTCAAAGAAAGCCAACGGTTCCCTTAAACTTGACCAAGTCTCTCCCCGCGTTTTTCCTACCATCTCGATCACACCACTGATTCGAGGGGGAATCCCTGCGGAGGATATTAACCCACGAATTCAACACTTTGCAAAACATTTTTGGGGACAGTGTAGACCATTATTCTGAAATGATGTGTTCAGTTTGTGATGTGTATGCAGCAGGAAAGGAGTTGAAGTACTCATCGGACAAAAATGAAGAAAACTGAAGGTATTTCAGACACCCTTTTGCAATATATCCTTCGGCGATGCAAAATGGCATTTTGAGTGAAGTAGAAAAGCAGGACACACGCTCTCGGCGCTCAAAATCTCAACAGTCATGGTACACAAATTTGGAATCATTGTGAAAGGCCTACCCGTGAGCTTTCATATGAGTTGCAGCTTAATTGTGCCCGTCGAAAACTTCTACAAAGGTCCAGAGACCACGAAACGGACCAAATTTGGTTGTAAGTCAATGCATTAATTGAAGAAATTTCCTCCGCGCCAAAATATTGCATGACAAATTAAGTGGCTACCATTTTGTTGAATGGTTCAGATCAACCTGTGATGTGGATGTTGTAGTAGATGAATTCAAGTACTCATTGCGCAAAAGTAGTGGAAACTCAAGATATTTCAGACAACGTTTTGCCTTATATCCTTTCGCTATGGAAAAAATGCCTTTAATTAGTGAAGTGTCAAACGGTAACACACTATCCTTTTTATCGATGCCCTCAATGCTCCAAATTCCAATGGTCATGATGTTACACACATCTGAAAACACTATGGACAACCGACTTGGAAGCTTTGGTATGACGGCAGGGAAGCTTGTGCACGTTGAAAAGTTCTACAAGGATCCAGATGCCACGAAACGGATTAAATTTTGTGTGTTACAGTTAAAAAGAAAGGAATTGTTTCGGGTTCGTTAAACACAGACATGTTCATCCGCGTATGCAGCACGTTTTAATTGAGGGTGAGCAGGTGACTTCAGGTTTGACAGATGCCGAGTATAGCGACCTTTGGAAGACTGATGTGAAGAATATTCAATCTGGGCGTCCCCAACCCCACCCCCTCCCATCCACCTTTTTCTCTTGATTCGCACTGGCGTGCAAAAACTTTCGTCTGGTGACAATTTTCCAACTTGTTCGGGAGCCGTAATGAATAAGATAAAATAACTGTTGTCCCGACGATGGCCCGTTGCTCCAACTACTTCTTGATCTTGCTTAAATTAGGGCAAATTCTTCAATAAAAACCCAAAATTCCAATTTTCCTTACTAAAGACCCAATTTTTTCAAATTTTCTTTAATATTAGACCAACCTTTTCAAATCTCTAACTGAGAAATCCCAAGTTTCGGAGTTTTTAGCGCCCCGAAAATTTTGCTTACGACATCCTGTTGGCAACCTGCCGCCCTTGTGGTAGGTTCGGGTTGCTGCCGCCCCACCCCCCCCCCTTGGTTATCGTATGATAAATACAAGATAGACACCAGATCTATGCAATTGATGATGAAATTGTCGAAGTGTGTAGGTAACTTGTAGTTTACGTGGTTGTAAGGGTTAAGGACATGTACTTAGTACTACTGAAAGAAAAATTGCCAAAAATCACCCGCACCCCACAAAAAAAAAACAAAAACAAAAAAACAAAAACAAAACAAAAAAAAAACGCAAGAAATTTTGGTTCCGAATGAAGAATGTGTCTTTGAGAGCAGAAACAAATAGACCTTAGGTGCGGTAGCCTGCTGTAAGCAGGCTGTTGTTGAGTTTCATCAGCTACAAGTACAATTCTTAATATTTGCTTACTCCTAATGTTAATGTACAGTATACAGTCGAAGTTTAATACAATATACCGTACAGAATATATACAGGGGTGTATTATAATTTCTGAGAGAGCGCCATCTTTTAGAAGGCTGCTACAGAGTCTGCTCCGCAGGCTATAGGTGCGGCTAGTCGGTGTTGCGAAGTATCGTACTTTAGTACGTATAACTGTATACAGCGAATAAACCAAAATAAAAAAAAAAAAAACGGTGTTGGGCCGGACAGCCTTTCCGACGGGTATCACAGGCTCCCCTGGTCCAACCCTCGTGCCACCCCTTTCACGGACACTGTCAAGATCTAATTACTATATCCTAGCGAACTGCGACCATGGCTCGATGGGTGACGAGCTCTAAATGTTTCAAGTTTTAAGTTTATTTTCTACATCCAAACAAGAAGAGTTTTGTACATTATGTTAATAATATCATACATGCCAGTACAGAGAATGTATAACAATCACAGAAAAGTAACATATCAAAAGATGGAAGTAGAGGAACCAGAAATAAGTTTAAACTTTTCTGGTTTGGTCCCTTAAATACAAGAACGTAACAAAACTGGAATCTGAAGAAGACCTCAGGAAACAGAGGAAGTAAAAAAGAAAAGCTGTGTTTCAGCTATGTTTGCTACTCAGAAGGAAATGTTTTAACCTATGTTTGAATATGTTTAGTGAAGGAGAACTTTTAATGTCAGGGCTAAGAGAAGTTCCAGAAATAAACACATGTGCTTCGTATCTGAGAAGAGTTTAGACTTGTTCTAGAGTAAGGTTGATGTAGAAATTCCTTAGAACGTGTGTAATAGCTTGTATTGTAAGTGTAAAAGTCGTCGAATGCAGACGGAATTAGTAGATGGTGAAATTTGTAAAGAAAAATACCTAGCGGATACTTATACAAATAGTACAATGTGAGTGTTTTTAAGTGTATGAATAAAGGAACAGTGTGTGATCTATAATTCACATGATTTATATTGCGGATAACACGCTATTGAAGCTTAAATAAATTGAGTAACTGGTAAGTATGTGTATTACCCCAAACAAGAAGACCATATTTAAAATTAGGAAGCCCAAGAGCATTTTAAAGGGAAAACGCGCATCTCTAGGCAGAAATTCTTTTAGTCTATTGATTACACCATTAGATTTAGAAACCTTTTTGTTAACCTTAGACGGAGACATGTTCCTTTTAATTTCGATTTGCATCTATAGTGATTCCTAAACATTTTGTATAGGGTGAAGCAGTACAATGATCATCGAGTAATGCAGTAATTTTGCTTGAGTCAGTAACCTTATCATTGAAAATCATTAATTTGGTTTTCAAAATATTAAGAGATAATTTATTTGATCTAAGCCAATTTGAGATATGAGAAAATTCACAGTTAGCTTCAGCAAAAGTATCGCTTAGATTCCTATTTTGGAGGAAGACCGTAGTGTCGTCAGCAAATAAAATGAACTTTGATTTGACAGAAGACTTATAAATATCATTCACATGAAGAATAAATAACATTGGTCCAAGTATGGAACCTTGTGGTACACCAAATACATAAAGTAATCATGAAAGCTTCTTTACGTAGTCATATGCAGGCCTTTCACGGTATTTTTTTTTTAAACAGTCTACATCTTCATTGAAATGTCGTGAATGTCCAGCTAGTCGGCTGCCGTGTGTAGCAGCTATGGTAATAAATGCAGAGAAGAAACTTCAACAGGGCTGTAGGGAGCGCTCGAGATATCATCCCTCCTCACTCAATGACGCCAAGGCGGGGGCACCTCTGAAAATTTTTCGCCCCCTAGAAAATTGAAAATTATCATTGCCTCCATCCACTTTAATATACCTCGTCTCCTAAATATATTTCGCCCCTGGAAGCTATCTCGCCCTCCTTTAGTAGCCTATCTTGTCTGGCTACGGGCCTGACTCAATTTTAGTCCATTTTTGGCCTCTCAACACGTAGATACTACTTCTCGTACAGAAGCTTACAAGAAGCCTTTGAAAACGTGCCACATTTTGTACCATGATCATTGAAAGTTTAAACTTGAATTTCTTTAAGATAACATATCACTGCTTCCAAGAGATTTTCTCGGCGGAAAAAAATTAGCGGTGCGCAACATGTTGAGGAAGAGATATGTGCCAATTCTGTAGTGTGGAAATTGTAGCAAATAAAGTGAAGTAAAAATGGCAGAAATCATGCAAAAATGGTAGAAACTGAAGGTATCTTGGACACCTTTTTGCTTTTTATCCTAAACACGTGCTGCTCATATAGACGATTACCAAATGCAGGTTGTTCAACCAGTGGCGTCACATGGGTTTTTGCAGGGGGTCAAGTGACTCGACGTGAGCCCCCAGAACCCGGATTACCTGTGTTCTCGACAATCCCCTGTGGGAACTCAACAAACTCTAATTAAAGGCCCAGCTGGCGGTGTCATTCTTGCAACAAAAGAACACAACCGCATCATACCGCTCAATTAAAGTGCTCATGCCATCACGAATAACAATTCACCAGAGGCGGAGGTGAGAAAGTACACAAGCTTTCATTTCCCTTCTCTTTTCACTTTTTACATCTTTTCCTCATTTTTTCTTTTTGTCGCCTGCCTTTATTTTGCGCCCCCTGGCCCACGTAGGGACGGGCGGCTGCCCCTCCCTGCCCCCTTTATTAAGCCACTGTGTTCAACCAACTCTTATTGCGCCAACTTTACCAGCTTTCATGCTCCCATGACTTTCGTAAGCATTTGCAAGTTGTTTCGCCAATATTTATTTGAAAGAACAATCACTAGCACAATTTACATATTTCATTCTGGTTCATTTCTTTGTTGTGGAATGATCAATGCATATTAGCTCTGCTTGGATGGGCTTAGTTTATATATACAATTTTACAACAGACGTAATTTATATCTGTCTCAGTACTGTAGCAAGCGGATTTGCACGAGTAGCAGTGAATAAAAGTACTAAATGAAATAACAGTTATGATCACGTAACATTCAATGCAAAATAGCCACACATAATTCAACAATATTAATTCTGGCCTTGAAGTCAAACTGCCTCTCAACTTGAAGTTATATTACAATGCTAAGTGACCACAAATCTGGAGTAAGCCTATGGCTCTCCAATTACAACTCTGTAGGGTGACTGGTCAAGTAAATGAATTTGATCAAATTCGGTTTTTCACATGGAAGATCAGCTCATATAAAGACCCAGAGACTTTCACAACTGGAAAAAAAGGACGTGGCCGGCCCGACTTAAACCAATTGGTTAGAAACAGAGCCGTAAAACCTCATCTAACTTCATACAATGAAAAGCCCACCTTACTTTGTCCCAGAAGGGGATCTTACTGTGAATCCACTAGTTACTTGGCTGCAATGCTTCAAATGCCACCATCTTTATCCACTTGGTCAATGCGCTGATATAAGCACCAGACTTGTCATGCGTAGGTACTTGTAATAATGCACTGGCATATTTGTTAAGCCTGATTAAGAATGGATCTGTTATTATGTTACAAGTTTACAAAGCAGACGATCTGTGTTAATGGAAAAGTTTGTACTTTAAATCATGAATAAGAGGCATGTTATCAACACTAGAGACACTGGACTTATGGCATAGCACTCACACTGCAGGCATATAAAATGTGTTACAACGCACTATCTTATAACATGCAATACCATTGATATAAGATGGAAACAGATCTGTTTCTCTGATTACTACAAATTATGCTTCCTAAAACTACAACATACTTTTCTGAAAAGATGACAAAAAATATTCATTTGGTCAGTCACTAATTTATTCTTTCAAAACAAAGGAGAGGGATATCCAGTGTACATTGAAAAAGGCTAAAGAAAAGAAGCTTTTATAGGGTTTAAGGTACCAGTATATTTTGAATATACCAAGACTAAAATGACTTCATTAATTCTCCAGAAGGCATTACCTTAATAAGACTTGGTCTAATAAAATCAAGCATAGGCAACCTTTTACACCACTCTGCCATATTGCATTTCTGTAGTCAGCATCAGGGTAGGGCATGGGGCAAGGGTCTAAACCTGTTTCAGGAGCAAAGGGGCAGCACCCAATATGTCCTGTAGTTAAAAATGCTTACCAAAAAATTGGGTTCTTAAATGATGCTACCATTTGCAAACTTTTGAAGCATGCTATAGTTAAAACTACAAGCAAGGAACCAGGGTTTGGAGAATTGGGGAGGGTATTTGTGAGATTGAAACCCTCACATAAGAGCACCGAAGATGCATCTACAGTGGAGGTTTGGGTTGGCAAATTCTGAAGGAGCCCTTATATGCAACTTCCCAAGATCTAAAGGCTATGAAGTCATACCAAGAACACTTCAATTTTGCATCTTTGTCAGCGATAAATACAACATAGCAAATTCAGTACAATTTCAAGACCTCCCATTTTGCTACTTTTGTTTTCAAAAGTTTTCAAAAATAGGGGTTGGTGTTGGTGGATGGTTGGGCCATTTGATCCCCCACTAGTTCTGCACCTGCACAGTTCACATTGGTACAAACATGTTATAAAGTTTCATGGTACATTTCCAAGAATTCCCATGTTACTTGATATACAAGCCTAGTGATTATAGCTTACTGTATTCAGGGTCAAGAAGCCAATTGGGCTCACTCAGTAATCTATACAAACTTGCAAAAGCTTAGCCTGATTAATTATCCTTACAACCATCTGGTATCAAATAGCAAGCCAAGGGCCATAGATAAAGGCAAATTCAATACTGCCACATAGGCCATAGAAGAAACGGTCATGGGCCACTGCAAGCCATAGATTGCACACCTCTGCTCTACAAGAAAGAAATCATACTGTATTAAAGCCTCTTGTCAGAGCCCACTGAGTCAGTTCTTACAAGCTTACATGATCTCACCTATGTCGATAGACCTTATGCATATGATGTCACAGAACACAAAGTTCCCCCCTCCCCCATGGAGACAAGTGCATATCATTGCAACTTACACCAACAAATGCAGAGAGCTGATTTGTGCACTGATTGAATAAGCCTGTAATCTTCTACCAGTGCATGCAAAGTCTATGTCCTGTGTGCAGTGTGTTTCATCATTTTGCCGCCAAAATGACATCACTTGACGTCCATACATAAGGTCTATACCAACTCTTTTTATGACGGGTAAATTAAGCAAAAGGAAAATAATCAATGAAGGAATGACAGGTTTCCATATGAACAACTTAAGCTTATAGCTGTTATGCTACTGCCATTGGGGTGATATTATTTCTCTTCTGAAACCTGACCTAAACATTTTGAGTAACTATCTTGTTTGGTTCAATGAATTCATGTTGAAATGCAACAAAACAGCAAGCATAAAGGTAAACCTTTAAATGAGTGAACTGCTGGTGGAGTGTCCTGATAGTTCCAATTAGCACTACACGGTAATGTTTCTGCACAATCCAGAGTTGTTTATGCTTTTTGAGCCTTTTCCAAAAGATAATGAAACACCTACTTTTAGCAAGTACATTTGAGTAACAACACCTTGTTGCTACTTTGAGATTCTGTTTGTACTCAGACTTTTAGTGACAGTTTGAAAGTTAATCAATGTTGCTGAGGCAGAATTCTGTAGTTGTACTTATGAATGAGACACGTACTCATACTCACAATGGGAGACCTACACTTGCACTCATATATCATTACATTCTACTTACAGTATAACTCTGATGACATATGGCACTGGTTTTATTAAAAGACACTTGCTGCAGTTTTACTTAGATCTATTTCCAGATATTTCCTAGATCTGCTTTAAATCTTTTTGCATAATTATGCAAAGTGGAAAGATTTGTAATACAGAGTTCTAGAGCTTTAGAGACTTACCATAATGTCTACCTCTACCCTCCACTTACCTACAAAAAGTAATCTTGAATAAACAGGTTGCTGTAATGAACCTTGCATGTCCTTCAAAATGTAATCTACAGACATTTCAAACTTATCACAAAATTAGCTTCAGTCACTTTCACATCTTGCAAAAAGGACAATGGACTGAAGAAGAACTCACGGACAAAGTACTTTAGTATTAACACACTCTCTTCTCAAAGTAGATGTCAAAGGAAAGCTTTGTATGAACTTGCACTGCATTCCTTCTGCCCTCACATGGATACCAAAGTGAGTGTGACAATAGCCACAGAGGCTATAAGTCCATTCCAATAAGAAACAAAGACAGTTTTGATAAAATCTAGGCAATAGATGCTAGATAATCTTTGATTTCAGATGGCTCTAGTCTTCTGAATCCATTTTCATTGCTGATGCCAATTTCAATGTTATCTTCATTCATTTGTCCTTCAAAACTTTCCTGAAAGTTGGAAATAACATTCAATGTTTTATCACATAGAGAAGAAAACACTCAAAACATAAGTTTAATGGCAAAACCCACAACCTGAATGTCAAAACTATATGTACATTTAAAGCATTCCCCTTCTGCACTATAATTTCTACAATGCTGGCTGTGAACATTTGAAAGGTAATATTCTTGGCTTAAAATCTTTCTGCATTTAATTTGCAAAGCCATCTGTACACTGAATACATGAAATTATCACATTTTTAGTCCAAAGTGAACTTAAATCAAGTGCACATCTCATCATAACCTCACATTTATCAACACTATTCTAGTTGGCTTTAAACTTGTGACCAATTTTCTGTTCCACAAATCTCATGTAATGTGAACGCCATGGGAGACTTGGGGACTTTACACCATTTATATTACCTATAGGACACTCACATTCTATTTCACAGTCAAAAGCATGGAATGAAAACCAATAAAAACAAACTATTGCTTATCAATGTGAGGAGGTGACGTCACTCCTGTTTGTTTCTGTTTGACTTACACTTTCCAAAGAAAGTAAATTTATCTGCTAATATCTACACAACAACATATAATTGAATAAAAATTTCACCAGAATGCTTAATGTTGACTCCTTCTTTACTGATTAAAGATAAAAGTTTGCTTAAACATTCCTTCAAGGTTGTACAATGTGCTTTATCCCCACATAAACAGGACACTGATAAAGGGGGCGTACAAGGACAGGCATGAGATGAAAAAATGTACCACTGAATGCAAAAGCAGTCTTAAAAGCAAATTGATTCTAAACAAGGCCTTCCTGGTCCTTGTTTGGAATCAATCCCTGATTTATGTCACCTAGTCGGGTTCCTCATCATCTTACCTTGAGTGTTAATATTGCTGTGTGCACAGCATCTTCCAGCTCAAGGTCTTCATTGTAACGTTTTTCAAGGAATGTCTTTCCGTTGATGTGATTCTTTCCAATGGCTGTAGCTTTCCAAGGGAAATAAGCGCCAGATGGATCACACTGAAAGAGGAATGGCTTTTTGTCATCCTCATCCCAACCAGCCACTAGTAAAGAGACTCCAAATGGTCTGACTCCTCTAAATAGTAGAATGAAAGACAAAATATAAACTATAAAACCTTCAAACAGAACAGAAATTCAGCGGTAAATGACAACACAGCTCACAAGGTATCATCAGTGATCAAAAAGAAGACATGTAAGACCGCCCTCTACTGTGATGCTGACAAAAATTTGTGTAAGAACTGTACTTACCCCAAAGCCCACTAACAACAAATATTAACAATGCATTTTTAAGCATTAATTTAGCTTTCACGAATATGAAACTTCCCCAATAAATAAGCAATTAAACTTAACTTTCATTGTGCTTTTCTTGACATCACAAAGATCAACAAGCAAGTCTATTACTTAGCCCAGAATATGGGGTTTACTAAAGTGTTATTTTATTAAAATGTACACTGTATTTTATTAAAGTGTACACCGTGGGCATGTCACAATTGTGACATCACAAATATTAGGAATTAATTTTTCATTTGAAATCACAATTCCTGATGATCACAAGTACTTAGGCCAAAATGCAACCAGCATCAAAGATTTGATGCCATCAGATTTACAAGCTTGTCTGTTTGCCAAAGACTGGTTCTCTCTCTTGATAATTTTATGTGTGTGTCAATCTTTTTGGTTTACAATTAATCTACAACATGTTATTAAAGATCATTCTTCCATCATTCAGAATTTGAGATACAATCTGCTGACCTCACATGTCCTTTGCTCCTCCACAAAAGCAATAGGATTCCTCTACTCATCATGTAAAATTTAAAAGACATATTTGAAATCTACCAATGTACTCTTCTTGAGACAGTTTGTCTTCTTCCTCTGTTATACCTCTGCTAGACAGTTATATTCTTTAATTCAACAATTTCAATAAAAAACATCAGCATGCTAAGTATTATGTGTTACTATATTTCTCAACTGAGAAGTCATCTTTTAGAGATACACAGTTTTCAGACTTTGATCTTCAGTATTCTGACCACAGATGCCCTTTTCCCTCCACAACTAGGGACTTTTCTACCAATGCACTGCATCAAAGACCTATTCTTACTACAGGTATTGTTGTTGTTGTTGACAACACTGATGACTATGATAAGTATCATCACTACTTCGTTAAAATATTGTGTCCAGCATTCTGTTCTCAACATATCATGCTTGCAAACTTGCATCATATCATTTATGCATGTTGTGATTAACTTAACTGCAACATTTTACATGTTAAAATGGGACTTTGGTCAGTGTGGTTAAATTTCATTTTTTGTGATGTATATCTTTACAGCTTTAGACTTAAGGTAAAATGTACACATTTGGTGACATCAGAGAAAGGTCACTGACCTATCAAGTAACTGTATTCTTCACATCATACTTTCACATATGCACAGTTAAGTACCACCACTACACATTAGTAATACATAAAAGCTTCCGCAAGTTTCTGCTGCCAACTTCTCCACTTCTTAAACTGTCAATAATTGTGTACATGTAACACTTACAGTACCAGTCACAAAACTAAGGTAGCTTGTTTTCTTTTTTCCACCAAAAGTTTTCCCTTCAGCTGACTGCTATGATTTTCTGACATTTCAATGGGGCACTTCAGCTGCTAAACAGTTTGTAGTGTAGGCCTAATGGTGTACTACACACTTATTGACATGTTAATACTGTAATCAAAAATTTATAACTGCTGTAGTATATATTCCTGAGTAAGTTATGATATCATTGCAAGAGATGCAATTCCATTCAAAGCTGAGACTCCTGGTGCCAAAAAAATAAGAAAATTATCCAAGCCTTTTACATACTACTTCTATGCATGTAAAATTAACATACAAGGTACAATACCTGTAGCAGCCCTCACCAGATTTGCACTGAGTATGTACTTGTACTCACGGTTTTGAACAGTTGCCTGTACTCGTACTTGTAAGAATGGATTTGTACTCATATTCAGAGATTTTGGAAAATAATGTGTGGGGCAAAATTTTGTACTTGTACATATGAAAATGATGTGTACTCCTACCCTTACTCATAACCAGAGACACTTCACCTGTACTAGGACTCATGACAGTGTACTCACACTACAAGGCTGGCCCTAACACTGCAAACATGCTGGACAGTGATCTCTTCCTTAGGAGAAATAGAAACTGAACACTTGTAAACATCCTTACCCAGTTTGTGTATACTCCTGCATTACTGAAGCCACTCTTTGTACCAACTGAGATGTTGGAATCTGTTCTTGATATGTCAAAAAATAGACCTGAGCTATCTTCCTTGCTCTCCTCAAAAGTAACCTGTAGTGTTAAGAGGGATTATAACATTTAAAATCAGGGTTGGGTTTTTGCCAGAAAAAACCTGTTTTTAACCGAGCAAAGTTTTACAAAATGTGGTTTAATGAAACTGTGTTTTTATAAAAGTTCCAAATATGAAAGTTCAATCACCAAGTTGGTAAGGCATATCTGTTACACATAAGAAAGAGCAGGAGAATGGCATGGACAAGCAACTTTCTTTTATCATGTCAGAAACTTCAGTATGAAACAGCAGAGAAGCAAATTATAGTGCCATAAATGCTGACTAAGCAGCAACCTGAAGTAAATGAGTTTCATCAAGGGAGCTTCTCTGAATATTTCAAGTCCACTGTACTGAGAAATAATTAAGAAGTTATAGATGCCAACTCAATATAAAGGACCTATTTCTATTTGTTGACTAACTTATATTCCTTTTAAACCAGAAAGCCAAAAGGCTTAGTGATTCCTTGCCATATGGATATATTGTAACAAACATGAATCACCCACATGACAAGCATGTGATCCCTTATAGTTATCCTACTTGAGATATCATGTTAATAAGGTCAAAAGCTTTCGAAATCTTGTGACCCAAAATGACCTACATGCTAAATATAAACAATCCACTGGCTAGGAATGAGATCCCTCATAGTTACCCTCCTTTAAAATATGATGTTTACTAGGTTTTGACCTTTTGTGACCTCAAATGACCTTTGACCTGCTCAAAAAATAATAGGGATCATCTTCTCAATATGGTCAATACACAAGGTAAGTATGTGATCCCTCACAGTTACCCTTCTTGAGATATCATGTTTACAAGTTTTTTGACCTTTTGACCTCTGGTGACCCCAAATGACCTTTGACCTCCCAAAAATACTTAGGATCATCTACTCAATATGGGTAATCCACATGATAAGTATAAGATCTCTAACAGCTACCCTCATTGAGATATAGTGTTTACAAGGTTTTGACCTTTTGACCTCTGGTGACTCCAAATGACCTTTGACCTCCACCAAAAATTATAGGGATCATCTACTCATTATGAGCAATCCACATGGTAAGTATGAGATCCCTCACATTTATCCTACTGGAGATACTGTGTTTAAAGGGATTTAAACCTTTGGCCTCTGGTGACCCCAAATGACCTTTGACCTCCACCAAAAACAATAGGGATCATCTACTCATTATGGGCAATCCACATGGTAAGTATGAGATCCCTCACAGTTACCCTTCTTGAAATATCATGTTTACAAGGTTTTGACCTTTTGACCTCTGGTGACCCCAAATGACCTTTGACCTCCACCAAAAACTGTAAGTATCATCTACTCATTACGGGCAATCCTCATGCTAAGTATGCGATCCGTCACTGTTACCCTCATTGAGATATAGTGTTTATAAAGTTTTGACCTTTTTACCTCTGGTGACCCCAAATGACCTTTGACCTCCACCAAAAACAATAGGGATCATCTACTCAATATGGGCAGTCCACATGGTGAGTATGAGATCCCTCACATTTATCCTTCTGGAGATATCGTGTTTACAAGGTTTTGACCTTTTGACCTCTGGTGACCCCAAATGACCTTTGACCTCCATCAAAAAACTATAAGGATCATCTACTCATTATGGGCAGTCCACATGCTAAGTATGAGATCCCTCACAGTTACCCTTCTTGAAATATTGTGTTTACAAGGTTTTGACCTTTTGACCTCTGGTGACCCCAAATGACCTTTGACCTCCACCAAAAATTGTAAGTATCATCTACTCATTACGGGCAATCCTCATGCTAAGTATGAGATCCCTCACTGTTACCCTCATTGAGATACAGTCTTTACAAGGTTTTGACCTTTTTACCTCTGGTGACCCCAAATGACCTTTGACCTCCACCAAAAACAATAGGGATCATCTACTCAATATGGGCAATCCACATGCTAAGTATGAAATCCCTCACAGTTACCCTTCTTGAAATATCGTGTTTACAAGGTTTTGACCTTTTGACCTCTGGTGACCCCAAATGACCTTTGAACTCCACCAAAATCTATAAGGATTATTTACTCATTATGGGCAATCCTCATGCTAAGTATGAGATCCCTCACTGTTACCCTCATTGAGATACAGTGTTTACAAGGTTTTGACCTTTTGACCTCTGGTGACCCCCAAATGACCTTTGACCTCCACCAAAAACAATTGGGATCATCTACTCAATATGGGCAGTCCACATGGTAAGTATGAGATCCCTCACATTTATCCTTCTGGAGATATCGTGTTTACAAGCAATTTCCAGCATATTTACTATTTAACCCCTTGTGACCCCAAATGACCTTTCACCTCCACCAAAAAGAATAGGGATCATCTACTCATTATGGGCAACCTACCTGTTAAGTATGAGATCCCTCGGAGTCACCCTTCTTGAGATATCGTGTTTACAAGGTTTTGACCTTTTGACCTCTTGTGACCCCAAATGACCTTTGACCTCCACCAAAAACGATAGGCATCATCTACTCAATACGGGCAATCTACGTGCTGAGTATGAGATCCCTCGGAGTTACCCTTCTTGAGATATCGTGTTTACAAGCAAAGCATCACATACACACACACACATACACACACACACACATACACACATACACACACACATGACATCACCATCGCATAGATTCCTTCGGCCTTCGGCAAGGAATCAAAAACTTGATAAACCACAATTATTTGAAGGAAGAAACTTAAGTGAATAGCCAGCACTTCATTTTACAAGAAAACGGAAATGTTGAAGGAAGGTGGATGGCTGAATTATAAACAAGACATAACACTACTGGAGGTCAATGTAACACATTGAGTTATTGCAGGACCTACACATCTGCATGTTCCCCTTGAAAGGGTATACCAAAGAGTAGGGGTAGCAACTTGCCAGTATTCTCAGGAAAGCTTCCCATCAAACTGAAAATAAATCCTTTAATTATTCCTTGAGTGTCTTTCCTATTTTCATTAAGTATACCTAGTGTATATATGTACAACACAAAGAGTGTATAAAATCTGGCAAAAAGTGGCCACCATCACTGAACAAATCACATTCAGACTATAACATGGTATATATTGTTGCCTAAAATGATTAATTGTGATGTACCAAAACGACTTTTATCTCTTGACTTTGGAAAAAGCAAAATAATCACTTGTTAAAAGCATTTTATCCAATGTAGCAGAATAGGTTTTCACCAATTTTTCGGCAAAACCCTGTTTTTACTGGGACGTTTTTTACCACCAGTAAAAACTGCTTGTTTCAACCAGAAAGCCAAAAGGCTTAGTGATTCCTTGCCATATGGATATATTGTAACAAACATGAATCACCCACATGACAAGCATGTGATCCCTCATCGTTATCCTACTTAAGATATCATGTTAATAAGGTCAAAAGCTTTCAAATCTTGTGACCCAAAATGACCTACATGCTAAATATAAACAATCCACTAGCTAAGAATGAGATCCCTCATAGTTACCCTCCTTTAAAATATGATGTTTACTAGGTTTTGACCTTTTGTGACCTCAAATGACCTTTGACCTGCATGAAAAATAATACTGATCATCTTCTCAATATGGTCAATACACAAGGTAAGTATGTGATCCCTCACAGTTACCCTTCTTGATATATCATGATTACAAGTTTTTTGACCTTTTTACCTCTGGTGACCCCAAATGACCTTTGACCTCCACCAAAACAATAGCGATCATCTACTCAATATGGGCAATCCACACGCTAAGTATGAGATCACTCACAGTTACCCTTCTTGAAATATCCTGTTTACGAGGTTTTGACCTTTTGACCTCTGGTGACCCCAAATGACCTTTGACCTCCACCAAAAACTGTAAGGATCATCTACTCATTATGGGCAATCCTCACGGTAAGTATGAGATCCCTCACTGTTACCCTCATTGACATACAGTGTTTAGAAGCTTTTGACCTTTTTACCTCTGGTGACCCCAAATGACCTTTGACCTCCACCAAAAACAATAGGGATCATCTACTGAATATGGGCAATCCACATGCTAAGTATGAGATCAGTCACAGTTACCCTTCTTGAAATATCGTGTTTACAAGGTTCTGACCTTTTGACCTCTGGTGACCCCAAATGACCTTGACCTCCACCAAAAACTGTAAGGATCATCTACTCATTATGGGCAATCCTCATGTTAAGTATGAGATCTCTCACTGTTACCCTCATTGACATACAGTTTTTAGAAGGTTTTGACCTTTTTACCTCTGGTGACCCCAAATGACCTTTGACCTCCACCAAAAACGATAGGGATCATGTACTCAATATGGGCAATCCACATGCTAAGTATGAGATCAGTCACAGTTACCCTTCTTGAAATATCCTGTTTACAAGGTTTTGACCTTTTTACCTCTGGTGACCCCAAATGAACTTGACCTCCACCAAAAACTGTAAGGATCATCTACTCATTATGGGCAATCCTCATGTTAAGTATGAGATCTCTCACTGTTACCCTCATTGACATACAGTTTTTAGAAGGTTTTGACCTTTTTACCTCTGGTGATCCCAAATGACCTTTGACCTCCACCAAAAACGACAGGGATCATGTACTCAATATGGGCAATCCACATGCTAAGTATGAGATCAGTCACAGTTACCCTTCTTGAAATATCTTGTTTACAAGGTTTTGACCTTTTTACCTCTGGTGACCCCAAATGACCTTTGACCTCCACCAAAAACTGTAAGGATCATCTACTCATTACAGGCAATCCTCATGTTAAGTATGAGATCCCTCACTGTTACCCTCATTGAGATATAGTGTTTATAAGGTTTGACCTTTTTACCTCTGGTGACCCCAAATGACCTTCGACCTCCACCAAAAACAATAGGGATCATCTACTCAATATGGGCAATCCACATGGTAAGTATGAGATCCCTCACATTTATCCTTCTGGAGATATCGTGTTTACAAGCAATTTCCAGCATATTTACTATTTGACCCCTTGTGACCCCAAATGACCTTTCACCTCCACCAAAATGAATAGGGATCATCCACTCATTATGGGCAACCTACCTGCCAAGTATGAGATCCCTCACAGTTACCCTTCTTGAGATATTGTGTTTACAAGGTTTTGACCTTTTGACCTCTCATGGCACCAAATGACCTTTGACCTCCACCAAAAACAATAGGGATCATCTACTAAATATCGGAAATCTACCTGCCAAGTATGAGATCCATTGGAGTTACCCTTCTTGAGATATCGTGTTTACAAGCCAAACCGTCACATACACACATACACACATACATCCACAACACACACACACGACATCACCATCGCATAGATTCCTTCGGCCTTCGGCAAGGAATCAAAAACTGCCAACCCTGTTTGAAATCACTTAAATATTCGTCTTCTTTGCATTTACATCAAAGTAATGATTATGTTATTTCCATACCGGACATTTAAAAATGCAAATTGTTACTTTCATTGACTGAACTTCAATTTCTTTCCCAAGTTAGTAAGTATTGTTTGAATTATCTTTTTTTTAAGCACTAGAAAGTCACTGTAATGCTATTTTAAAATGTTTCAGAACAAATACCATATTAACAGTAATCCAAGGTGTTTTCCTGCAGGAATATAACAGTTTACAAACCTACTGTCAAACGATTTATGTGAGCCATACAAAAATTAAGATAATGAGGGTATTCTTATTTTACTGGGGTGACTGCATTTGTTCTCAAACATGGTTCTTACCTGTAATCTGGGCCCATACCACTGTAAACCATTCCAATGTTCTTGGTAATCATTTCAACTTTATGGACACTATGTTCATCATACAAGACAGATTTGTGTTTCTTCTCTGTTGCAATAACTACACCATTTGATGCCTTGATCCCAACAGAAGGGGCTCCAGCTGCCACAGCACTTAGGGCATATTCAATCTGAACAAGCTTCCCTGAAGGACTGATGGAAGAAAATGAAGACAACATCATTTTAAATCTCAATCTGTTCAAAATTATACAAAAACTATTGAGTGAATGATATGCATTACTTCTGAAATTCAGCCCCTGCAAAGGTTTTGACTACCAAAAATGTTAGCATTGTGCTTACAGTATAATTTGAAACTGAAAGAGGTAGAATACTTTTCCTCTAGAAATTTTCAGTCAGGGAAGGGATCCATGCTTAATATCACTGAGCAAAGTTTGTTTCAAGGGAAATTCTGCTCCCCTGGTTCCTACTGTGGAAGACACAACAGTCCTACCCGTTTTCAGGTTCCACACGATCCACTGCATTCAGTTATGCCTAACAAAATACCAATAATATGCAATATTAGTCACTGAAAGCTTTCTCCTTTCTTGATAGAAAAAGTAACTTTATAGCAAGATCACTGTCACAATACTTCATGTGTCCATTTGCAGTTTTGCATTTTAACTGTTTTAAATGTATGTGGCATAGCTTTTGCCAGATACCATGCTTATACTGTGCCTGTATTACTTTAGTAAGACTGTTGTCAACGTAGTGACAATTTTGAGAGATCAATTACTCAAATGTAAAAAAGTCCTTCAAAGACATGTCTCAATCATATTGTGAGTCTTTGAAGTTGCAAGTTTCCAAGCCTGCAAATATGCAATTCTAGTTGGACTGGAAAACAACTTCTTGAAAAAACAGTTTAAGCCAAAATGTTGTTTTGATATGTTAGGGGCCACTCAGCCTAAGCATTTTGGTGAAATTTGCATCCAAATACCAATTTTGGTTCTCATGATATTCACAAATAAAGTAATCATGTTTTCAGCTTTTGAACTTAAAGCAATCATACATGACATTATTTATTACCTCACATTAATCAAGACTATTTTGCTTTTCTGTCAAACTTTACAACCAGTTTTCTTTTCTATAATTTCATGCTGTCAAAATATGAATGCAAGAAATGCATGCGAAATGTTTTAAACGGTTAGTAACAGAAGAAATAAGGTAATAATTCAACATGTAAAATGCATGCCTTGTACATTTTTGAAATCACAGTACCTGAAACGTGGCCTCCCGGAGCTGTGCACTCAGTTGTAGCTGAGCTAGCTCTACGTGTACATTATTAGCCACAATGATTTACGCACAGAATCGAACACGACACTTTATGCACGGATATATACAGTAGTGTGCACATGCATGATGTACTGTTGCATGAAACTACAAAGCACAAACATGTGAGAGCCTACACCAGGTGTTTTGGTGTACGTATATGGTAGGATGGTGTGAACTAGTCAAGTAACTGCATTGACATATTCTTAAGGGCTTCAAAGTACCAACTGTTCAAAGAAAGACTTGGGCTTCGATAACAGTCCAAACTAAAAAGAGAAACAAAACAGGCCTAGGGTGTGCCAGCAATTTTTTTCATCCCACAAGAAGTTTTGCCACACAGGGTTTGCAAATCGGTTTAAGTGATGGGCAAAAGATTTGTTGATTACTCCAGTAGTCCATTAAGACCAGGGAACTTGGATGGAAATTGTTTTTAGGAATATTATAGTGATTATCACCATAACATCTGGTTTTGTTGTTGCGATGGTAGATATTCCAGTATCACCCAACCCTACCTGTCAATGCAGTGTTATGCTTTACAACACAAAAATTCAGGCCAGTTTTGAAGACAAATTTACCAAAAATGTGCCACCATTTGGGGTGTAGACTCTTCTACAATTCAACAGATTTTGATAAGGGGAGGGGGACACCCCCTCTGACCAGGCTCTGAGGCAGAAATTTCAGTTGTGGGTGTCCAATTGAGAATAGTGGGTGTGCTAACATATTGGCCCAATATGATGCCAAAGGCATCATCACGATTGCAAAGCAATCACCTTCCTTGGCAGGAATTCAAGGGGGCCCTTGTGGGGGTTAAGGGGGCAAGTTTAGAATTTTGCATTTTAGAGGTTTCTAAGGGTAAAATACAAGCTGTTTCAGCCTATTTTTGAGACTTCTTGGACCTGAAATATGAGTTTGACAATACAATTTCTGTCCCCTTCTGGTCTTCCGCCAAAATATTAGTCTTCCGACTCCGAGGCTGATGTTTACTAGAACAGGACATCAGGATTAGGGCTAGCTGCATTTTGTTTTTTTTTTTTTTGGGGGGGGGGGGGGCATTCCAACCATGTGAAATATTTGGAAAATTAGAAATGGTGTGAGGTATCGTCTATGCTACAAACTTAAAAACCAAAAGTATACAACCTCACGTACCCTTCCCTCAGTTTTGCCTAGCCATAGGCCTAATTGTAGCAAAGTATTAATCCTCAGCCTTTAGCTTTAACTTTATAACCTTACTGTAACTGTAAAACCAAATCTTGACTTGCAGTGTTACTGATTGTAAACAATGGCAACGTCTGCTAGACTGTAGTTCCAATAGCCGTAGTCTGTAGATCTACAGAGAGCACAGCACTGGCTTCAAAGTTAAACAGAACTACTGTGATGTGGTTCCCTATGCAGCATACATGCTAAAGCATTTACCAAATAAACTTGATACATCTACAAAACATGCAAAAAATTCAGCAACTTTTATCATCGATGATAATGAGCAATTTTGTATGCTTCTAATATCCGGAGATTACTGTCCAAACATTCCAGCCTACGATCACTCTTTTCGTCCTTACAAGTTTCATTTCTACTGTAGTAGGCCTACACACTAAATATGCAGTGCCACAGTCTGAGGGTAGAAATCTTCGATGTCAAACTTAAAGGCATCCAAAATTATCAAGAGTGACAAACATTTCATAAATTAATTATGAGGTATGTGTAAGTCACTCTTTAACTAAGCCCCTCGTAATATTTTCGGAACCTTTACTTCAGTACTTTTCTTGCACGATCCTTTATTATCCACAAACACCCACACTAGCTCATACGCTATCCTAACGTATTTATATGTGGAGATATATCGAACCTAAGCTAGTGTCATGTTTGTGTGAGAACAGTCTGATCCTACGGACAGACTACATTGTAAAATATATGGTATCAAGCGCTCGCAGCATAATATGCAACACGGCAGTTACTGTACGTTGTGAGCAACAGCACTAACCACACAATTCAGTTGACAGGATTTTCGTATGGCAAGTACATCGAACGTAGTTAAAGTCAATGCATTACTGCATTGACTCAATAGTGCTGCTATCAGAATTCCGATGTACAAGAAGAGATGTGTATGCATGTTACTAGAATTGTGATTTGAACAAAATCACGCTAGTAGTCCCGCTGAAAACTAGGGAAGATGAAAAGGTCTTCCGGTTGGAGAAATAGTCGTCTCGGACGCTTATTTCCAACAGTCTTAATATGTATACTGGAAGCTTGGTAGAATTGGTGCACGGCTTCATGTATATGATACATGGGCCTGATGGGATCCATCCTGCCATTCTCCATGAATGCTCCGAGATTTTGTCAGTTCCTCTTTGCATTATTTTTCAGAAGTTTCTGGATTCAAACTTTGTACCTGCTGACTGGCGGATTGCTAATGTTACTCCAATTTTCAAAAAGGGGGATCGGAGCTTGCCTTGCAATTATAGGCCGGTCAGTTTAACCAGTGTTGTGTGCAAAGTTATGGAATCTGTAATCAAGGATTGTTTGCTTAAATATCTTTTAGATAATGGGTTACTCAATCTGTCACAGCATGGTTTTTTACCGAGTAGATCTTGTGTTACTAATTTACTAAGCTTTCTTGAGGATGTTTCCTTATCTCTTGACTGTGGTCACAGTGTTGATGTCATTTACCTTGATTTTTCAAAAGCCTTTGATAAAGTTCCATTAGGTAGACTTATGGTTAAACTGCATAGGTTAG